>VXAY01001702.1:966989-1147566 GCA_013399855.1 Oxyruncus cristatus
GCTCAGCTCAGCAGCCTCCGGACACGGTCTGCCCAACCCGGAGCTCCTGCCCCCACCCTCTGGGCCAAAGCCTTTTTCAGGGATTACAGCCTGCCTTGCAAGTACAGGGTCTCCCAGTGCAAGTCCGACAGCCCTGGTTTCGGTGACCACACTGACCGCAACAGAGTTAGTCACCCCCAGAATCGCAGGGATGGTGTAGGAGTCTCCCTCCCTTTTTTTCCCCCTTTTACTTCGTGGGAAGGGGGAAAAAATCCTCCACATGGCTTACCACGTGCAGACTGCTTTGCAAGGCCAGCTAGAGAAGCCTTCGGGGGGGGAGGGGGGGGGCTGAATCAGCAGCAACTGAAAGTTGCCTGTTCCAGAGAATCAGTCCCACTTAACTACATCTGTGAGATACAGTAGACGTGTTCTGGTCAAAGTATGTGTAGTGCACTTACCCAGAACCCGGCCTGATTTCTTGTGGTCAAGGTCAAAGATCTTGCTGTGTTCCCTGGACCAATCAATTTTGGCTAGAAGAAGCTCTAACCAAGCTGCCACAGGAAAAAAACATTGCTAACACCTCCTCAACCCTAGATATGCAAAAATTACTTTGCAAATGTCAGGCATTTTTCAGGTCTTACTTTCCTTCTCTTTCCAGTGGTTGGTTTGTTTGTTTTTAAGACCATGGTCAGAAAAACATGATAAATACAAGGCTAGCATTTTGTGACTCCTGCCCACCTCCCCTTCATCATTACAAAAGCTGGTGTTCTCAATCATGTCTGATCCTTCCTACTGCATCAGGCTACTTCCCAGCTGCCTGGCAGGCCACAAGCTGCTCTTCTTTTCCTAGTTCCTGTCTGCCGTCGAAGGCACATAACATCGCAATCTGACAGCCATGCAAGCTGCCAAAATCCTACCCAATATGAGCCAGCATATCCTGAATTCCATGCAGATCCTCCTATTAACTTCACCCAGCATGGATCAAAACCCCTCTCCGCTGCTGAAAATCCTTTCCAAGTCAAGGGGCTTTTGCCACCATCTGAGTAGCTCCCAGCCCTTGCAAGGCTGTTTCCCTGATTAGATGCTTGGTAAGTGCAATGACCGGAGGATGAAACAGAAGCAGCCTTGTGGCATTGTGGAAGCCACTTGTACTCAAAGCCCTTGGAAATTGCCTGGTCCATCTGAAGAAATCATACGAGTGATGGGAGAAGCAGTTAGGTTTTATGATTATGAGCCCAAAGAGAGGAAAAGAGTCCTGAAGCCAAATTCCTGGGTCTGTCTTGCCAATACCTTACTGCTTTCTTCTGCCTTCTTAAAAGATTTGGAGGAAAACTGCCACATGCAAACATACTTTTTATCATCTCTCAATATCCAAAGTACCTGACATAGCAAGAAGAAGCCTTTCCATGGAGACCATGCAGTCCTGAAGCACACTTTGGAAATAGCTGTCAGGCCTTAAGAATAAAAAGTGAATTACGAAGTGTATTAAAGTATCATTGTATCAGCTAATACCCTACAAAGGGTTCCTGGTTTTATCGCAAACGTTAGGTATAGAAAAGGTCTCATTAAGCCTAACTTATTCTTGTGGAACATAGCAGGATTCGTCTCTCCGGGATAAGTGCAAGTACTTTGTTTCACCTGGGCAAGAGAGAGTTCTGATTTGCATCTGCAAAGTCCTAAGGACAGGAGTGCCAAAGGGCTGAGCTGGGGAAGTGCTTCTCTGCTCCTCTCCAGAGCTTTATGCCATTACAGCAAGTAAAATATGCATTGACAGGGATGGGAATTTCTAGCCTGGTGATGGTCATTTAGGTTCCATTTTATGCATTGCTGTCTCAGTGAGTATTGGGTTTCTCCAGTTGAAAGTGGAACCAATGGCAGTGAAAATGAGTGACAGAATTGCATACAGACCACACGAGGATGACTGAGAGAGAGAGGGGGAGAGAGAGAGAGAGAGAGAGAGAGAGAGAGAGAGAGAGAGAGATGTAGATCTGAAAAGGCTTCCTTCAACCACCTTCTTCAAAGTGAAGTCCAGTTTCCATCATCCACCTGCTCCTATTCCTTGCAGAGAACACCTAAACTATTGAATAGTCTTGCACTGTCTTCAGACACTTGGAGGGATGATGCCTATGGGGAAATGGTTTGGGAGAGAACCATTGGAAGTGGGAAAAATGCAGGGATGTGTATGCCCAGAACCCCTACAATGCAGAAGAGAATGGGGCTCTAAGAGGGAGGATTACCAAATCCGTGCTGCACTTGGAGGAGAAGTTGGAAAACCCAATAAAAGGAAATGGGATGGGGAGAAGACAGGTTTGAGGAACACACAGCTGTCACGGGTGAAGGACCTCCAAGTAATCTTCGGAATGAAGAACAGGACAGCAGGCAGAAAAATAGGTGGGGAGGTGTGCCGAGGGGCATGAAGAGATGCTGGTGTGTGTCCTGGAAGTCCCCTGTTAGCACCTCACAGTGTTTGAGACTTAGTGCTCTGACAAGCAATGTCTGGGGGACTCAGAAGATTATCTGGCATATGAGTGGGTAATAAATGTGACAAACCTCCCAGGATATGCTGAGTAAAACAGAAGGGTTATCTGCGAAGAGCTGCAAAACAACCATATGCTAGCAAGTGACAAGGTGAGAAGACAGCAGAAAAACTGCAACCTAGAAATTCAAAATATAGGACATGGGAAAAACAGTGCTGACCTCATTATATCAAGATGGACTCTTGAGCCAATTCTTAGAAGTAACCTCAACTTAGTTTATGTTCCATAGCAGTTAGAAAATTAAGTGTTAGGAATACTTTGGGAAGGGATAGTGTGAACACAGTGGAGAAAGTGAATAACACAGCAGTGAATCTGCATCCCAAAGACTGTACCCACTCCTGCTCCTGCCATCTGTAGAAGGACTTAGTAGAATGTAAAGGCCTCAGAGAAGAGCAATGGGAAAGATTTGAAAGTGCTTCCATGCAAAAAGTAAAGTTAAGGCCAGGCTAAGATTGGAAAAGAGACAACTGAAGAATGATCAGTTAAGAATGATACAATTAAAGGTATTTTAAACCATGAGTGGTTTGGGGACGGTAAATAGGGAGCGATCATTTGCTGACCCTGCTTGTATAAAGGAAGAGTCAAGTGAACTGGTGGGTGGAAATGCCAAATAAGCTAGCAGGGGATTAGCTGCAGAGCCTCTCTGGGACAGATCCAGGAAACTTACACAGGTTCTGAAAGACATAAACCAAAAGTTCATGGAAGAAAATCCACTGAGAGCTTTTGCATACCATCATGACTCTTCTGGTCAGAAAGTCCCTAAACCAAATTGCTGCAGGTATATCCTAGGGGAAAAACCCTGTATGCCTGCCCTGCTCTTATATCCGTATCTTGATGCCCAGTGTGGAACACTGAGCCAGGCTGGCTTCCATCTCATCCAATACTCCCAACCTCAGGATCTCACATGCACCTCAGATGGGGAGTACTTCTTCAGATCAAATAAATTAAAAGTAGAATACTAAATCAAATAAATCAAAAATTATTTTATTCATGTCCAGATGAGGATAACAAAAAAAAATTCAGTTTAATAAGAACTAATTTATTAATATGCCTTGTCTCAGAAATTGAACCAGAACTATCTCACAGCATAGACATGGCAGCAGAAGAAACCTTCAGCTGCCATCAGTGAGGTATTAAATATAGAGATGTCTACAGACAGGCTAGAAGCATAACATCCTATGTCTCTACTTTTGATTTTTTTTTTCTTTAAATGTATTTCAGAATCACCCTGGTTCTGTCTGTGATGCTACATCATTCCTTGAAAATGTGAAAACAAATCCAGTAATACATTTTCCCATGGCAGGCAATGCAAATATGTTATTAAGATTTAAGAAGTCTCTGCAAGACTGGCTGAAAAATACTATTACAAGGCTCTGAATAGATAGATTACCAAAGCCTTGTATGAATAAATAACTAATGGATTACTGTACATCCCACAATTTGCCTGTCAGGTAGCTTAAGGTATGTGTTATCAGACCAAGACCACAGAGAACTTGGAGGAAAGTGGATGGCACTAAGATTAGGATGTCCTCAAAGGTTGCTACTGATTTTGAATGCCTTGGTTTGTAAATTCATTGCAGGAAGTGATTTTTAGCCATGCCTTACATACAAGGCTTTGACCTCGTGAGTACACAGTAGCAGTTAAATGATGAACCCAGGTGCCCTGAAGACTGGCTGTGCAGAACTACTGAGTACTTTGGCAGAGGACCTTTGCATTGTCTCCTCTGGTCTCCTGTGAGCAGCATGACAGATCTGGGAAAGGAGTCTTTCAAATCTGGCTCTCTAGGCCCTCCCGGCACTACTCAGACCTATGAATCGAGCTTCCTCATCCTACCATTTTAAAGTAATGCCAGCATAGACTAGTATACACACAAATATGCTACAGTCTGCTAATAGTATTAACATTGTATGAAAATAACTCCTACAGGACATTTTTTACTGACACTTGAAAAACATGTTATTCCATGAATGCATGGAAACCACTGACTAAGACCCAGGAATCAATGGTTCCTGAAACTCTACAGCTGTGTCTCACCACCAGGAGCTCCTCATGCAGATGCAAGCAATATATTCCTCACTTCAGATTTCCAACTAGTGTAATACAGTGATCTGCTCATTTAAAGCTGAGAAACCAATGGGAAACTGAAGAAGGAAGACTTATCCCACTTTTTCTAACCTAGATTAAAAAAAAAACAATTAGCAATTGTAGAAGTTATGGCATGGGGGATCTGGATCAATCATTTCACTTAACTAACCAAAAATAATGCCTTTTCTTTTCAAACAGGAAGGTTAATAAACTTATTTCATTTTCTATTATACTTAATGTTATTCTTTTTAACTGATAAAATTTCCTGTTTCGTTGTACTAACTTTTTATTTCCATGCAAATGGACATAAGTCAGGCATGTAAATTAATCATATTTTAAAAAGGAAGACATCACCCACAGTTTTTTGAGCTCAGTCTGGAGCCTTGGGCCAGGGACACAGTAGGAGGCCGGGGAGCACAGAGCTGCCCTGTTCTCCTGGCAGGCATGCAGGGTTTGCTGCCAGCTAGGCACCTCGCCTGCTCAGGCCCTCTGGGAGATCTCCCTCAGACTCCCAGCAGCCAGCCCTGCGGTGCCTTCGAAAAATCTGGGCCCATTTTTTGTTTTGCAGCCTTTTTTCAGGTCCCAAAGGATTCAAGTTCTTCTGTTCTTTTTCCCAACCCAAAGAGATGCAACTCTTAAAGCATGGCCCTTTCCCTTCAAGCGTTCTGGTTTGGACTAATTGTGGCCACAAAGCTCACAAGTACAAAGCTATGTAAGAGGAAACCTTGCTGATTTCCCCCCTCATGTGAGGACAGAGGTGAGGTTCAGAAGGCAGCAGAAATTCAGCATGTAACCCACTTCAGCATCTTGTTAAACCGATACTGCCTTTATCTGTGTATTTAAACACTGCCACTTGATCTTTTCAAATCTGCCCTGTACAAAACCACTAAGAATTAGTCTATTTTAAATGGACTAGTCTGCAAGTGGACAGGACCCCTTACAAAAACAAAAAAAAGTCCCACCCCCGCGCCCCCCAAAATCAAATCCAACACCTCATGAGGCTTAAGCAAAACTTTCTGTTTTTCCAAAGGCATCTGTTGCTTCTTACTTGAGAAACTTCAGTGAGACTGGTGTGTGCTTACACAGAGTTTCATTCTGCCTCTCCCTTTTCTCATAAAGAAGTGGTTGGCATTTCCCACCAAACAGCCCTGGATTTTCCTGTTCTGCTGGCCACTGGGTTGCTGGGAAAACACCTCAAGGGCTCTTGTCCAGGCCAGCTGCAGCTCTTTTGTTGACTGTTGTGTGAAGAACCTGTCTGTCTTTTCTTGACCTTAGTCAGGGATGTCTTTGCCTGCCAGCACCTTTCCCTGAAGAACTTCCCATCATTTCTGCCTGCTCCAGCCACAAAGACAACATGATGCAGGCAGCATGACAAGACTGCAGGACTTTGGGAGGACACCTTACAGTAGACCAGAGACCCGCACTACATGCTCTGATTCTGCTGACTCTCCTCTGTGTAAGCTGTGAGCCATATTTTGACTGTCTAATAAAGATTGCTCACTTAAAACCCAAATATGGCTAAAACCCACGTGGTTTTAGTGAGTGGAAACCTGAGATTTAACTGTGAAATCAGGGCAAACAAATCAGAGCTGTGGAACTAATGCTAGTTTCAGTGTTGCTTTTAGGCCATGGAAGCCTTGAAAGAAAAATCACAAAGAGGAAGACTCATGTTTCCATGCTATAGGTGTAACCTCATCAAGTTTTCATCAAGGAGGCAATTTCTTCCTTGGTGCATGAACAGTTAGCAGAATATGGTGCAGCTCGCAGATATTTGCCCTCCACGAGGGACTTTCTAGCGGACTAGATCAGCCAGAAAACTTCACATGTGCAAAATTCTCAGCTTGCAACAGTTTTGAGTATGGCAGAACACAGGCGAGCATTAAGAGGCAAATACTCAGTAGGCAAGAAGGCAGTTCTATATACTGCTCTGCCCTTTCTTTTTCCCAGGGCTGCATGTTGAGCCTGACCTGAGGAAGAATGTGAAGCATAGAAGGTCACAAAACAATCTGCCAGTCAGTAATGCTATTAGGACTTGCAGGTTGTCATGACTGACCAGTGTACCAACATGGATCAGAATCAGTAACAAGGAAAAATAGCATTTGTCAAATGCTTGCCAATAGCTTGAAAACACATGAGCTTTTCTGAAAAAAAAAAAAAAAAAAAGATGCTGCAAATAATGTTAAAAGCAAATAGATGTGTACTTATATAATCCCACTATTAGGATCAAATGTGATGGGTCAGAAAGCAAACAAGAGACTGAAGTGTCCCCAAACCACCATCAATGTGCCTGCAGCAGAAACTGGCACAGCAGAACTCTGGGCTGTGCTGGAACCCTGAGGGAGGAAGTGCCAGGCAAGCACACACTGGTTTCTGCTGTGTGTGGGTAGACACATCCCAGGCGTTATCTCTGGCACATGGCAATTTGGGCATGACATAGCTTGTTCCATACAGCCAAGTTATCACTGAGCCTCCCAGCTCCAGCTAAGCAAACTCATTTTGGGTGTGAGATACAAAGAAGATAACAAATACGCCCTGACTCCTTTCACAAAATCAAGTAGCAGTCGAGCTCTTCAGTTCAGCCAAGTGCTTGAACTGCTCGACTCAGTCTCACCTTTCAGTCAGCTACAGGCAGACACAGCTTTGCTGCCACGATCAGTGCAGCCGTCCCTCTTGCTGTACCAGATCCCAGGAGGCAGAAAAGCAGTCAGCAGCCACCACACAAAACGAACAAACTGCTGGAAGAAACATGCAGGAGCAGGTGGGAAAAAGCAAGAGGAAAAAAGAGGAATGAACTTTAAAACAGCACCAGGACAAGTCCCTGTTTTTTTGCCCCTGTGGCATGAAACCTTTTTTTAATTACTAGTTGGTGGCATTTGCCACTATCACAACATGAGGTTAGGAAATCATGTTCAGTCCTACTCCTTGAACACATCCTAGTTTCAGTCTCTGCCTTCTTTTGATGCCAAGAGCCGATGGGCTTTCTTCAGCAGCTGAGAAAATCCTCTGCCCCCAGCAGTGACTCCCCACCTGGCAGCACGTGTGTCCTTGCAGGCAGCACAGAATGAAGGACAACCAGGGGGCTCGATCTAGGCCCATATTAAAGCATGAATAAGTGGTACTGAGTACAGAAATGGGAAATATCTAGAAACAAATCAGAACTGTACTGTAGGAAGTTGATTAGTGGAGCAAACAATGCTCAGCACCCATCAAGCTACCAAATATGCAGGGCTAAGAGTTGGATCTCCCCTTCCAAGTCATCATATTCTGTGATTCTGTGAAATTCTGCAGCCCCCAGCCCTGTAGTTTGGTAAAGCCATGCAGTTGCTGCAGCACCCTGGTTTTACTTCCCATAGGTGTTCCCAATCGAGTTGTCTGCACGTTGCTGTGCCACAAACAGCCCAGCCCACTTCAAATCATTCAGACACCAAACATCTCGGAGAAACACAAGCTGGTTATGACACACTTTAAGTCACCTTCTGGAGGGAGACAGGTCCGTGCAAGCACATGAAAAGCCAGAGAGTGGGACCCGCTTGCTCTGGCCTTGCATACCATGTGGGGCAAAACCCCCATAAGGTCCCCAGCAGCCAGCTCTGTCTCCCCAAAGCTGAGCACGACTTCCCCAGCTGCTGCTGTGGAAAGTAGGAGAGGATCTGCCTTGCCCAGACATTGGCTGGAGCTGGTTTTCATTGCAGAAACAGGGTGTAGGTGGCTGCCATCAGCCAATGCCTGCCTTGGAGCTCCAAATCTAGACCTTGGCCTCCAAAAAGTTCAACTCACACAAACTCCCCAGCCTCACTGCCCTCGTGCCCAAGTAAAGCTGCTAGGGGTAGGAGCTCTTACTGCAGAACTCTGAATATTTCTGTGAGCTTCTTTTCCCTCCAGCATTGCCTTAAAAAAACCTGCAAGGATTTCCTCACCACAGCTAACATCAGGAAGAGATGAAGGCATCTGTACAAGCCTCACCATCTCATTGCCCAGCTCCTGTCCATTAGTAACCACCTCAACAAAGCCCATGTCTTTGCGCCAGCTGCAGCAGTGGAGGAGAAACAGTGTCATCTTTCCTCCAGGGAATCCAACTTGCCATACCACCTGATAAACTGCAACTGCCTCTGTTCCCTTGCTGTCTTGCAGCAAAGGAAGTTGCTCACATACAGGACTAACACCATGCTGAACTGTCTGCTAGGAGACAGCCGACTGCTTTAAAAGAGGATTTGCTAGCTGTCAGCCCAAAAGAAGGCGCTAGGAGACAAGAGGAAGATTACATAAAGATTTTAAAAGCAGACAAGTCAATCTCCCAGGTTGTGATGGGTTCATAGGGACTTTTCCCTCAACAGGAAAAGCTGGAGAAAACGCTCTCACAATACTCATTAATTGGGCTGGAACACAGCTTCCCACAGAAGCAACATGCAATCATACAGTAACCACACTTTCAGAGGAGTAAAACTTTAAAGGGTTGCATTTCATCCCCACACCTCCTCTCCCTTAACCCCATAACTAAACTCCCCAGTCTCCTTCCCACCAGCCTTTCCCCTCGCAATCCCTGCTCCTGTGTTCCTCACAGCTCACCTCTTACCACACGTTGTTACCCTCTGATCTGTTACCTACACACAGCATCACTTCTGATAAGAGTATCTATCATGCATGCTGTAGCCCCTCTGTGGTGACACCTCCATACCCCAATTGGGGGATTTTGAGAGAAGGCAGACTTCTGCTGCTGTACCAGCCCCATCCAGCCATCCAAAAAACTGTGACAGGGAGAACAGCACCTTTGCACTGGAATGTAGACAAGGAATACAAAATTGCTTCCAGGAATATAAACCATCACTCTATTGGGGGAAATAGGAAGGCAGCTCCTGTCACCCACACTCCTCCCACAGCCACCCACCTTCTACTTAGGTCAGTAACTACTCACTACTACTCACAGTAAGGAGATGCCTGCAAGTTAGATCTTGCCCTGGTCTAGGCTGACTTAGCAGTGTGTGTGGTAGAGCATGGGAACCTCCGGCATGAGTTCATTATGGATGTGGACAGGGCAACTCCTTGACCTGAAGGCAACTTTCTCCTTCAACTCAATTACCAGTATCCAATTCCAAATTGTGAGACAGCATCTAGTTTTTCTTCCAAGGTTCAACCTCAATTTTTCATCAGATGGCATCTATTTGCTCTTGCTGCTTCAGAGCTCTCTTGGTTGGGTAACTTCACTGCTAAAAAGAGATGAATTTTCTTTCCCCTCGTGCCTTGTAGGAATCTATTCAGTGAACTGGAAGATGCCTTCCTGCAGACTGACCTAGTTCCACATTTTTGAGCTGTGCAGAATGCTGATCCCCTGGGCCAAAAAGAGTCTGTTCATAACACATGCAAGGCCATCTCCCAGGTCAAAGAAGGAGATCTGGAAAACAAAACGAATGGATTATCTTCCCCTCCCCCCCAACTTAACAGCTGATCTTGTTACACGCTTACAGGTTTGGCTCTGGGATGCTGAAAGCTATGTGTGTCCTTGGGCAGATGTGCCAGGAGGCTTTGATTTTCACCTACATTGGCTTCAGGTTTTTCAAGTAAGTTCTAAGATCCTGATAAATTATAAAAAAACACTGCCTCTCCTTTACTGTCATTCTGGTGAAGCTCATTCTCTGTTGCAAACCCTTGTAAACAGGGAAGAAAATATATTTGTGCAATCATACAAGTAAAAAGTCAAGGGATAAAGTGGGTTTTACATACCAAGTAATGGCCTTTAAAGGGATAAAAATTAGAAATCTGGTAGAGAATGGAACTCTGGTATCAATAAGCACTGAGAAGGGTGGTACGAGAAGAAAGCAAGAAGAAATGGACACTCTGGAAAGTCTTAAAACAACAAATTCAACAAAATCAGAAGAAAATGGTTTAGAAGAACCTTTAAAATGAGTTTTATTGTCAGAATTTTACAAGTAGCCTTCAGTGGCATCATACAAGAAGAACTCTTTTGCAAAACTCTAATAAATAGTCTGCCCCAAGTCCCAAAATATTTTTTGAAATAAAATAAAACCAAACTTAGAAATAAAAGAGAACAAAAGCAAGACTTCAGGATGCTCAGAGATGTTAGCAATATTTCCCATTTACAAATAATATCAGGCATTATATAAATCTCCTTCATACAAGTCATTAAAAAACCCAAGACATTCTAAACCTTTACAAAAGCACTCCAGAAATAGTTCCAAAGAGATCCATTTCCATGACAAAACATTAGAGAAGAACTCCATGGGGATTAGCATCACAAATGAAGTTTGAGGTTGAAGTGTAGTGTGTACTTGTGTGCAGCAAGATTAAAGAGCATGAAAAAGGGATTTGAAAAGAGCATGGAAGTCTGTGACAAGACTACGCCAATGATTTTAATCTGTCTATTTGAGAATGTGGTAAAGGGGAGGGAGAGGATGCTCTCAAAATTAACCCCCAAATACACTGCACTTTATGCAAGGCAATATTTACTAAGGTAGTAACTGTATCCTCAGAAGGGAGTAGAAAAGGTTTCTCAGCACACTGCACAGTTCAATGCCTGTGCAGATTGCAGCGCTTAAAAGTCATATTTTGACACCTAAAAGGTATTTTCTGTAGAGGTAACACGTTGTGGCAAGTTAGCTGTTCCTTCAAAGAACAAGAAGTTAACTTTGCTGGCATGAGGCAGTTTGGGAAAACTCATGCTGGACAGTTTCACTGGGGACTGGGGATTTCGGAGCTCCAACCCTGTCCCAGTGCGTCGAAAAATACACTTCTCTAGTTCCCCTTTAGATATTCCTCTATCTTCCATAGTGAGGGATTTATAAGAACTCTCATGCAATAAAACACAACTCGAATACAATTTTCTCAAATCTGCTGTGATTTGAGAAGTCCAGAAAAACGGAATGGGAGGGCAAGTACACAGAGATGGTTTGTGTGGATTTTCATGGAGACATTTCAGGGAAAAGAAATCTTAATCTCTTTACAACTTCAGCCTAAGTCTTCTGCATGTATGCAAGCAACAGACTCCCCTGGAAGGGAAGGGGGCTGTACTTTAGCAATCCAGCAACAGTACTCAGTTATGTCCCTGCCTGACATGAACTGCAGCATGCCTAGTTTTGCTGTTTGTAAAGGTCGTTGCAGCCATTGTTTCCAGAGGGAACAAAGGCCACCAGAAATGCTAATGCAATAGATGTGTGATAATATGCCTCACCCATGGCTCACCTCTCTAGTCTCTCTCCTAATGCTGTGATGCTGGTTGTACTGTACCATACACTATGGACACGCGCTCTCTGTGATGTATGGGAAGGTAGCACTAGTAATCAAGCGCAAATTGCTAAGGAGACACCTAAAACATTGCATTACATCCCCTTGTCTGTGGCATACTTCAGAAAACAATATTAGAAGAGCAGTAAAGTAAACATTTCTTTCTAATTTTCTAGATGTCAGAATATTTGCCAAAGCTGCAAGGAAAAGCAGGTTACCTGAAACAGAGAGAAAGGAGTTAATGGAAACAGAGGCACATGGAACAGTAAGCCTGATCCTGCCTCCAAATCATTTTGTACATAACAGATAAAGAGACAATGTGCAAAAAATAGACATTCACATTTTAGCAGTTAAACTTTTATTTTACCTTTTTAAAATTATTTACTTTGTTTTTTCTACAAAAGGCAGACATTGATTGTTGATCTGCAATTGTTCTGAGTGCGCGCAGAGATGCAAAAAAGGGTTATTGGAGGATGAAGAACAGGGAATTGCTCTGACTATACTTTCACATGTCATAATTAAGGTGGCATTAAAGCTTAAGTCCCAGTAATAATATTCATAGATAGTTTCCTTCCCCATACACCATTCTCAGTTCATATCAATTGTGTTGAAAACCCATTCAGTGAATTTCTTCAGTTTTTCAGTTGCGTTCTGGGATTCCTCCTGTAACCTCAAGTTGTCTTCCCGCAAATGTTGCACTTCAGCCTGAAGACTGGCCTTGTCCTCTTTTTCCTTAGGCATAAGGAAAAATACAGATCTTAGTGGAAATTTTAGGTCGTTCTTCCTATCTATCTAGAGCAGCAAGAGCCTCTTAAAAGAGCATGGGTCCCATTCTTTATAAGGATTTTATGTGCAGTAGCACATGGGTCTGTATCCCAGGGACATTAGTGACATCTCCTTCCTCGTGTTTTGCTTGCATGAACAGGATTTCTCTGTATTAAATTCTAATACAGAAGCTGGCTCACCAGGTGGTCCAATAAGATTGAGCATGACCTGTTCTGTATGTACAAGTGCTGACGATTAACTAAGGGGTAGGGATTTCCTTGCGAATACTTCCCCAATTAAGAGACTTTTCATCTCACCATAGCAGATCCTTCTTGGACCAAGTAGGCATTGGCACAATACAGGAAGTTTTCACAGTACAAATTACATGTTTAGATAACACTGTCAACTTCTCAACATCAGCAGGATGCATTTACATGGACTAACTTCAAGCCTTTTGCAGTGTCACCTGAATTAGGAGTGAAGGTACTGTAAACCACCTTCCTAATTTAAGCAGAGGAATCAAACACCTACAGTTTGAGACACCCCATCCTAGCCATGCATAATTAGAAGCCTGAGAAAAGTAGCAAAGAAATGTCTTTTTCTCATACAAGGATGAGACTGTCAAAGGCTCAGGCATGGCAAAGCAGGATTACACAGCTATTAGCACCACCAGCAGCACTAAATATATGTCTTACAGATCCTTCTGTACATGAAATGCTTTACCTTCCTTAAATCTTCTTGCAGCATCTTCAGCAAACCTTCCAGTTGGTCCACTTTAGAGGCGAGAGTTGGAGGAGATTCTTTACTGTTGAAAGCAAGAAACAAGAATAGGTATTGATACAATTAACTGTCTTCACGTAGGGTAGCTAACAGCCTTGTCTATACCAATGGCTTTATGAGGGTATGCACTCGAGTACGCTTAGAATTCACAAAATGAACAAAAAGAATGCAATAAAGAGTACCTGGAACACATGCAGCACATTAAACAACAGAACAAATTTAACTCATGATTAATTGGGTCCATCCCATCACTTGGCTTCTCTCTGATTAAACTCATGTTAAGTGTCTTGAATTACCATTGCTTTGGACAGGTTCATGAACACCTCAGACAACAAAGAACCTGCAAAAAGATTCAACTGGACTTATGATTCTTCTCTTTTCACCTCCCACCTCCATCTTTATGAGAACTCATGAAGAGTTCTTCTGTGAAGCCTGGAGATGGCTTCCAAATAAAGATTTTTGGTTCGTAAATGATGAAGCCTGCGCCTCTTGGTGTATTTACCTACCCTGTGTAAGGCTTTATCTGTGCAGTAAGCTGGTCCTCAGCCTGATCACTACTGGAGGCAGCACTCACAGGTCTGTGATTTTCATCAGCAGCAGCAAAGAATGAAGCTCGCTGAACTGGGAAGGCAAACATAAAGAGAAAAACAACGGCAGCAGTAATGATTATTTGCTCATGCATAGTACAACAGCTATGCTGCAGGATTGCAAAGCAATTTAAATCTGTCTCAAGCAAGATAAGGTGATGATATGACATACCAGTATTCACTTGAGAGGAGCAAACTGGCTCTGCAAGTGTTTGCACCAGGTTTTCCACTGTAGTGGATTCAACAAGCAAGTACTAGCTCTGGCACAGCACTGTATGCTCACACAGACCAAGCATCACTCTCCGGCTAAAAAGCAGAGATACCCCAGCAGTGCTTGCGAGTCCACCCAAGGCCAGTCCCAAGAGGGACAAGAAGCCAAGCTGTAACAAGTAGTGCTGTGCAGAGCACCCTGGGTACAATGGCATGACACTAACCTGTAACTATGTAACTATATTTAGCTTGTTTCACTCCATAAAGGATCCCTGACATTTTTTCCTTATGCCTTATAAAATATTTTCAGATTGAAACATTAAACCTCTTTCCTGCCTTGTGTCTGTATTTCTTGTCCCGTAAGTGCTCAGATGTTTTAACACATCTCTAAATCAGCGTCCCATGTGGTGTGACTGTAAACTACCAACTCCTCCTACCTCTGGAGTTTCCTGGCATAAACAGTAACATAAACACATTTAGTTTAATAATTTAACCTCTTTCTCCCTCAGTAGCTGTTGGGCTCTCACTGGAAACAGAACAGTATCATCTTCTGTTTGGCAAATTTTTATTCTGTGCTTTCAACAAGGCTAAAATTAACATGCCTTAAGATTTGATAAAGTTTTTCCTGGTCCTCTTTTTTCCCCCCCTGTGAATGAAAATACTAAAGTTTGGTGTAGCTCAGGGATCCAGGCAGCTTTTCTTTCAGCTGGTACAGGTATCACTATTTGTAACTTCAGGGTCTTGTGCTGAAGACACAAATCAATAGCGCAGAAGAGGTGGGTGTCCAGGATCACAAACCAGAATTTAGGCTCCCTGGTACTTGTCAATTCCTACTGGTACCTTGCAGAGACTAGAGGCTGGGGTTATATTGAGACCAAACAATCAATGACCAATGGGATTATACTGAGATCCTTCTCCAAGTCAAATTTGAATATATTTTCATAGCGGTGGGATGAAGGTGCCAGCCAACACAATACCCCAGCTCTTCTTCATCTGAGCTGTCAGTTTGTTACCTTGACCACACTGACTGTCTTCACACTTCTAAAGAGAAACACAAGTGAGTCTGGGGCCTACAAAATTGAGGGATTCAGGTTAATCAGGACAGTCAAATAAATCTCACCAAGAAACAGGCTTCTTCTAAACAGAAACTTCCAACCAAAGGGAAATGCATTAAAACCTGAGTTTCACCCTCATGTGGTGGTGAAGAGACCATCACTACAAATTCATCTCCTCTTAAGGACCAAGGCTGACTTTGAACACTCTTCCCCAAGACTGCACAGCAGAAATATGAGCCATGCTGCTCCTATTACTCCTGTGGCAACAGAGCGGAGGACAAATGTACATCTTAAACACCTATGTACACATCTTAATGATATATGAGGCTACTACCAGAGAACAGCCAAGAAAATCATGTTACTTCACAGCCTTCTCCAACCATGTTGAATAATGTCTAAAAGATTCAGGATTGGTGAAAACGCTTACAATGAAGGTGGGACAATATTTATGCGGACATTAAGAATAGGGCACTCTTGTTAACAAGCCTAGAAGACTTTCCCATTGGATTACAGTGAGGTAAATTCCCTTTGGTCTAAACTGCATTAATTTTAAATTCAAATATATCTAGGCAGCTTACAGTTCTCTTCAGTTTACTAAGTGTCACAGAGATGGAAAGTGCCATAGGATGAAACAACAGTCATTTAAATCTGTGTATTCAGAGTATGCAAAGGGAAGAATGGCAACAGAAAAGCATGTACCAACATGACACATTTCCCAAGTTATCTTGGTAGTGAACTTCAGCTGCACTGCGTATACTTCTTTCTAATGCAGTTAAGCAAGCAATCATTAGTGTGCTCACGTGCTTTTCCCCCACTATTTGACTTTATTTTTGTACTTTTGTGCGTAATGTCTTTTCCACACCAGCTGTGATGTCTGCAACTGCTCTACACGAAATGAGAAGTGGTCGGTTTCACAGAGATTTGGCCAAACCACAGCACAGAGGAATTCCAGTATGAAGAAATGGTATCTGAGTATTACATATAAAGTTTCAGGCTCTTAAGACTTGAGTTGGTATTTTAAATGAACTTAAGCTTCAGACTAAGTAGAAACACTAAGAACAACAAAAGCAAAAGTCAGGATTAAAAAAAACCCGAACAACCACAAAACCCACACTCCTTAATGAAGCATGCACAAAGACCAGCTTCCTAATTGTTAATATTCTGAAAACTTACCTTCAAAGGCTTTGGCAGCATCTACCAAGTTTGACCAGTCCAGATCAGAGGCAGAATCAGGCAATGGCATAAGACCAGGGTCTGGCATGGGCTGCCGTCTTTGCTCCTGGATATCTGTGAGGGAGCTGTCTGAGGCAGAAAACTCTCCTACAGTGATGCAGAATAGATTATAAATTCCATTAAAAACACCTTAAAATTCCTTTCCTAATACTATTGCATACCCTATTTTAATTTTCTGGCATAGCACTTCTGGAACCAAAATTCAGTGGAATGTTTGGTAACTTGACCAGATACAGCACATTACAAGTCAGTTTTCTAGCTCCAGGACGTTTGGCTCCTTTGCAGATGAGCACTTCCAAAGCCAATCTCTGACTACCCCCAGTGCTAGGGCTGGGGACAATACTCTTCTACCCAATGATTCCTGCCTCTGCACAAGTTGAAGTACTTTAGAGGGCCATGCAGCTTGCTGGGGCTTCTACACTCCTTGACACCTATTTGTTCCTGTAAAAATACAGAACTGGGAGTTTTGTTAAGACAAATGAGTAAATATGAGTATTTTTATCTCGTTTTCCCTATTAAAAAAATGGATGTGCTCTGGAATATTTGAATTGAAAGAATTTTGAATAGCTGGAAGCCAACAAATACTTGTGGTATTAAATATCTAGCTAACTTGAGCCTTCTCTCAGCAAAAGGTAAAGGTGTGTATGGGAAGACAATTTGTGTGCCACTCAAGATAGCTGGTCTTTTTATCATTCAGGCCCTACATTTTATGGAAAATAGAAAAATCTTGTTTTGTTGAAAAATGTAGAAAGGCTATGTGCTAGGAGAAGTTACCAGTTTGGTGTGGAAGAGAACATGACAGCGAAAGAAGGTTTCGTGGTTTTCTTTTTTTGGAAAACACAGGCATCTACATGAAAAGCAACCAAGTGCTGCTTGCCACTTCTACTCAGATGGCATCATTAATCTTCTGACCCCAAGCCCTCAGAAGCCAAATCCACGAGCCAGTTACAAGCGTAACCAAGTCTGCAAAGTTATTTTAGTGCATATAAAAAGAAGAAATTAAGTGAGCTCAGTTTCCTAACTCTTATGCAAGAAACATGTTATACAGACACAACAGCTCATGAAAAAGTCGGGTTCAACATTGAAAACTGATGCCTGGTGATCACAGACAGATGAAAAGAATTTAAAATAGATTTTTTTTCTTCAGCCTTCACTGTCAAATGTATCCTGTGTATCTAAATACAGACTGTGTTTAGCCCCAGTATAGTGAGTTGAATCTATTGATAGCCTTGCATCTTCCTCTTGAAACATACTAAAGCATGAATAAATCAGAGCAGATATGTACTTCTTCAGAAAACATCGCAGAATCCTACACTGAGATCTAGCTCTATTTCTGGAAAACACATTTAGTTATGAGGTACAGTGGGAACCTGCGAACATTCCCTTTCTCACCAACTGAGACATTCACATGCAGGCACACACAACCCATGAGATAATCCTACTGAGATTTTGCAGTAAACTAATGGGGGAAGGGTGAGTGTCTTCTTGACAGTAATTTACCAAGTAACTTTTTTCTAGTTAGTTGCGTGACTAAAATAGGTAACTCAAGTCCTGTAAAACAGATAGGATAAGGGATTAAATTTAAAAACAGTTGGTGCAATAAAAGTTGTATCTGGTGTACTTGTATATCCAAATGTCCACTAGTATTTATCCACTTTCATATCAATATTTTCCTAATCTTATTTTGTTCCCATAATCCCGCACTAAAGGAACTGACACCTGAAGCTGTCACGGGAAGATAACCAGGCATACATTATTTGTCCATTGGTCCACATGGTCGAGGTGACTCTTGTAAGAAATAGTGAAAACTTGCAGCTAGTGAGGCAAATTTCTGTGCTCCCTCCACAAGGTAACTGCATGACCAGTCATGCAGTCTTACACCCACTAAAGTCAGGGGAAAAAATTAAATTCCTGTCTTATTTTATATTTTCAGTCATGTGACTTCACTCTCCTTATTTTACCAAAATCAAGATGGAACTACTAATTGCTGTAACAAACATTTTCCTGTAACATAATTCTCAAAGGATTCCTATGGAAGTTGAGGAATGGGAAATCCACTTACCATGCAGTGATTTCATTCCCAAAGTATATGATGGTCTCCGTAATGGCAGCGACTTTGGGAGAGAAGGGTATGTGCTGGTGAACAGTACATCATTTGGCATGGCTTGGTCCAAGAGTGAGGCCCGCGAGGTGAAGAAGTGGTCCCTTTGACCACTGTAAATACTCTCATCTGACAAAGTCCTTTGCAAGGCACGCCTTGTGGTAGGAGTGCTGGGAAAGGGAGACTGACAGGACAGAGTGTGTGACTATACATTCATGAAAACAAATAAAAAGAAATGAGAAAAAAAAAAATCAATAAAGAAACTTTTGAAGTCTATTTTGAAATAGTTGTTAATTTTTTTTTTTATTAAATAAGAAAGCAAGTGTTAACATGGTATTTTTTCGGAGTAGATATGAAAAAGAACTAAAGGAATTGGCTTTGAAGGTGATTAAAACTGGGTAACATATATAGATCTTTTTTACCCTATCTCACATTCTATCTTTAAAATATCCCTCAAACTTCACCTGAAGTGGAAATCCCAGACAGCCCTCGCGGACTCCAGAGCTGACATGTAGCTGAGAAAGGTTACAGAGACAGGCTCAGTGCTGCATAAACCAGAGTTCTCCCACTGCCCCAGGGAGGCTGCCTGCAGGCAGAGTACCAGCAAATGCCAAGTAATTACAAGTCTCGTATTACTGAACAGTTAGGAACACCCATCACCACTGTGGTTCTTCAGAACTATTTACATCAAAATTAGGTAAACAGTCCCATGAATAAGAACTCGTGCCTTACCCCTACCATCATCCCAGCTTCCTCCATGCTCCACATAGGAGAAAGCAATGCTGGGGTTAGCCTGGAGTTAGGCACTCTCAGGCCTGTGCCAGTGAGCTGCTATCATGTGCATTCCCACGAGCAGAGACTCCGATTTTCATGAAACTTGTAGCAACGTAACTATCTCTAAGACTTAAAATTTCTTTACGTTTTGGTTGAAATTTGGTCCGAAGGCTTTCATGGAGAAATGGTGAACAGAAATGAAGACCTCACCACACTCATTTGCTCTGCAAGCAAGTTTAAACAAAAAAAGGAGATAATAGGACTTCCAAAAAGAGCAATTAAACATAGCGTTGCTCTTTTGCACATAAAAATTGTCCTCTCTTCTCAGAAAGACAAAAGAAATACAGACAGTATTCTACTCCTGTGATCAAAATCCCACACTACAAGGTGGAAGAAGAATGTGGAAGAAGGTCTGTTGGTACTGTACTATGGGAAGACAACCTGCCAAACACTCCACTCCCCACCTGTACAAATTTTAGTGTAAAAAGATTGTTGTGCATTTTGGTTTTATGATCAAGGATCATCAGTTACTTCCAAAACCCTGCTATCATCAAAAGACAAGGAAGGAGAGAAGCCAAGCCACATGCCAATTTGCTATTATGTCAAATTCTGCCCTCTGTGTTGCCTCCCTCAGGACATGCCTGTCACAGTATGAACCTTGCCTAGAGAAATGACAACTTCTGGGACACAGTTGGGTACATAGTTGTCACTATGTCACACGGAAGATCAAACTGCTTCCCTGCCCTCCCCCCCGCCCCCGCAAATTAAAAGCTCAATCAGCAGGTTCATGTTATGACCTGAAGTGGTAAAGGGGAAGGAAAAGAAAGAGCTGCTAAAGTCAAGGAGCATTTACTTGAGGGTGGTATAGTTCACTTAGCATTAAAGAATTAGGAGCTGGAAACACAGTAAATATCTGACGTTGAGATTAAAAGGCTGAGTAGATATTTACATCTGATGGACTCAGAACACAGGCAATATGAGTAGGAATTGTCTTCTGGTACCAGAGCAGGGGAAAGAAAAAAAGAAGGGTGACTTGTCTGAGAAGATATAATGCCTAAGTGGTATGTAATGACATAAGGCAGAGATAATACAAGACACACAAAACCACAGACTAGAACAAATTCTACTAGCAAACAAAGCCTTTGTCAGCCAACAGACAGAAAGAAGGAGAATTTTTGGTGCAGTGAACTAATGCAGGCCATTATCATTTTTTATCTTTTTTTTTTTCCTTTTAAAGTGTCAAAAAATTTTATGCTGTAAGAGCAACTCTTTCTGTAAGATAAAATACAAGTCATACAGTGGGCAGAAATAACAGTTACTTTTAAAATGGAAAAGATGCAATTTCATAGTGATTGAATGTTTTTAACTTGCTGAAATGTATCAAAAGTGCAACCTAGGTTAACATACTTGTTACAGTCACCAGGAAATGAAGATCAGTGTAAGATCTCGTTCACGAATCACAAAGCAGAAAAACAAGAAACTTGGGAAGATACGTACTTTTCATAGTCTGTTTAAACAGAATAGAATTTCATGGAATGAGAACAATCCTCTTGCTCAAAACAACCAACAGGAGATGTTCACATCACCCATGTCCCAGTCCCCTCAGAACTACTACAAACCTAAGACAAAGGTATCTTGCCAGTGACAATGGTTTTTTCCTCCGGCTTCAAAGGCAACATCTGAAATAATCTGTGTATGGAACGTAGCACTTACAAGTTTTAATAAGCTACATTGGGTTTTTATCAGCAAAAAAACAAGTTGCAGCTCTTTCTTCTGCATTGTTGCTGTGGAAACAATTTGGGCTCTGGATGATGTGCATGAGCTGTTAAGCACTGGTTGTACATGGAAACTAGAAATCAAGACATTCTCTTCCAAATTATGGATTCTAAAAATTAATATATGCACTTTTGTGTTATTAAACACATTTTGAAACACATTTTGAAACATTTCTAACTGTTCTGTGTAAATATATGCTTAAGTTTAGGGAACACTTTTGATAACAGGATTAGAGGCATCAAAGTGTGCTTTTTGTAAGGAGTTTCAATACTGTCAGTAAGTCACTATCTAGTGGTGCAATCAAAGAAGAAAAATTCAAATATATAAGACAACACTACAGGATTTTCCATGACCCAGCAGTCCTAAATGTTCTTTGCAATTTGGCACACTAGTCTCTTTAAATTTGCACACAAAACTGTAATAATGTTGCAAAGACTGCAATAACGAAAGGGTTCCCAAATGTGTTTCCCTAGAAGTCTGTTACAAACAGATTCTTTTCTGTCCATGATGAAAATTCAGGGAATGCTTTGCATTTTATTTTCTTGTTGGGGGCAAGAACAGAAAAAATCCTCTCTCTCTCTTTACGATACCTTAAAATTCTTCTGTGATTCAGGTGTTGGGCTATCAAGATCTATCAGTTTCTTCAGCTCTTCTTCAACAGTGGACTTGGATGTTCGTTTGGGTGATGCTCGTAGATCTCTCGCTGAAGCCCGCAGCCGAGGGTGGGCCATTTCATTGCCATCGCTCTGGTGACGTCTTAAATGAAATGGAATAGACACATTCAGGTCTCAAAGCCCTGGGGCAGGAGGCATGAATGAAACGGGAATTACAGAACACTCAACTTTTTAAAAGAAAAAAAAACTAAGTAAGGCGCACAGAGGATGGAAGAAGTTTCACTACTTCAGTGAAGGCTCATCTTAATGGATACCTGTTGAAGCAATAAGCTTGTTTAAAAACAAACTAGCAATACAATAATTCAAAGGTTACTGTAATACATTTTCCCAATACAGAACTGAAACCATTAAAATAATGTGCATTCTGTACAAAACTAAAAAAAAAAATAAACGTCTTCAATGAGCCCAAAAGTAGCAAATCACCAAATTTCTTTAATATTTTCTTTTTTTCAAATTTTTCTTTTTATAATGTGGTTATCACAAAGTTTCACCATTTCCTTTTGACAGACAGTTATTGGTATCATCTAGGGATACTGTGCCTCATTCAATACAGCCAAGAAGGGCTGAATAAATTACTTTGAAATGGGCTTTCTGAACCACTTGCTTTCTAAGTCATACTTAACAGTATTTTTCCTCTAGTAAGTTGTTTCTCAATTTCTCTTCCAAAAGAGATACTTGTATATTGTAATGCTGATATCTTGGCTTGCTTTAAGCTTTAAGCCAGTTAGACTGGATACAGGCAGCAATCTTAACAAGGCAACAGGGAATGCCACAGAGCTAATGCACAGCATGTGCGGTGCTACTACATGGATGAGAGGCTTAAGTAAGACTCAGGCTCTACAATAAGATGATTTTTAATATTTGCTCAAACAGCATCTTAAGTCACCTTTAAGAAGTCCCAAGGAAAGACAAGCTTTAATAGGACCAAAATCCATAGAGCTCTCTAGAAATAATAAAAAAAAACTTTACAAGTTAACAGGGAACGAGATTAGCAAACATTTAAACCTAACTGCAGACCTCTACATTAGATATTAAGTTCTACAGAAGATGAAGGATTGTATTAAATAGTCTTGAGCTCTTCCATACAGAGAACTCTCAAAGATCAAAATGCTTCTTTATAATCAAATAATCAAACAAGGACAAAAGAAAGAGTCTTACTTTCTTGAATCCATAAACCCCACTGAGTTTATTGTCCCTTCTGGCTTTTTCCATCCGATCAGATACTTGCTAGTAGCACCCTGGCGAGGATAGAAAGTCCTAGGACCAGACGAGGAGGAAGAGGAGGAGGAGAAAGAAGGCGCAAGCTGGGGAGAAGTAGCAGAATGAAGCTCTTCTTTAGGTGAGCTTCTGGCACTGGTGAAAACAACAGGGCTGGCAGAGTGTCGTGAGCTCATGGTACTAGGAAAAAACATAAAAAAGACAAAAATTGCCTCAAATGTGTATATATGTGCATTGTTTTATTGTTTTTAAAGCAGAACTCTGGGCACAAGACGTTATTCTTATCAATAGTTGTTACAGCAGCAAAACCAGTTTGCTCTTCTTAAGGGCCTTCCACCAATGCCTCACTAAAAACATCTCACACAGTAATGGAACAATTTTGGAAGCAACTGCTAAGGATACACTATACCACCCTCCCCTCATCTGCCTTCACAAAATGGGAAATCTAAGGTTCATTGTCATTAGGCAGCTTAAAAGTAATACATCACACTGTAGCTGAATTAGCAAAAAAGAACCTAAGTCCAACTTCTTGCTGGAATTCCTGGCTGTAAAAGAAAACATACTTTGAAGGAAGTTAAGAATTTCTGTTAATAAACAGGAAATGTCTCTTTAGGATCTCACAACAAAGAAAAGAAGAACCCATGCAGCTTTTCAAAGAGGGTTTCCTGGATTTTGCCTGAAAAGCAGTTATTTACCTTGGCAGGAAAAAAAAAAAAAAAAAAGACCCTTAAATTGAGAAGTTAGAGGAGGTTTTTAATATAGATCATAATTTGTCACGACAGAAGATGGAACTGAGATGACCAACTGCAACTTATTGTTGGAAGAAGGAGAGGGGCTTTATTTAGATGGGAGACACTCTTTAGATACGCTGATATTCAAATCTGTTGCAACTTGCATCATACCAGGAGTGCTAGGCCTTAAGACAACATTTACTATAACAACCTTAAAAGGTCAGATATTTATCAGCACAGTTAGAGGAAACCTTTGTGTACAGCCTTAGTACTGAAGCAGCACTATATATCTGGAGACCAGTTTTCTATCAGCTCTCTACACAACTTAGCCACATTTTCATCCCTGTATCCATCACTGCAGTGAAGGAACTTGAAACAGATGGTCCCACGGTAAAGAACAGTTTCTGACTGAGGAATAAAAATTAGCTGGAACACTGAATAAAGTCACTGAATAATCTCTTCTTTCTTAGCTTAACAGAAAATTCTTCACCAATCTTTTTATAACTTGATAGAACAATGCATTTTCACATCTCTTTCTCTTACTGAAACATTAAAAAAGGAATTTAATGTTAAATTTCTTTTGCCACCTTGGAAAACAGTATCACCTACATTTAGTCTTAGGGAGTCAGTTATCTAATCTATGCCACTTGTCTGGCTCCTGCTGTAGTCCATGAAGAAATAACCTTAGGATATGATTCTCCTTGTCTCAAACTAGGTGTCTCAGATATGAAGGGATAATTAATGCTTTGGAGTTTCTCCTTTCTCTTCATTGACAACAGATGGAGTCTAAAGAATCACCTTCAAATATGTTTCATTTTCATATGGCCCAAATTAAGCACCACGATTCCCAGCAGTGAAATTCTGTAGATTTAATGAAGAGTCTGGGTGGATTGAAGTCTTGCCACCTCAAGCAACACTGTCTGCTGCAGCCCATGCCATGCAGTCCCTCACATCAGGGGCAACACGTACTGCTCCACATGTATGCAAATCAAATTACAATAATGCAGATTTTGTGTTAGAGAATTGTATTTCTTCCTTCCCTTCATCTGTGCATTTAAAAAGCCTATACAAAAGATGACAGATTGAGAAAATACAGGAAGATATTTTCTTGGCCATCAACCCTGTGTGTATGGTGCTGCACACCACAACCTTTGTATTTGTAACAGATACAAGTAAACATAATTTATAGCAAGAAAGCAGAGAAAATTAAGAGCTAGGGGGAGAGGCAGTAAATTTCTCTTCATTCCCCCTTTCTCTCTCAATATTGAAAAACTCCTACACATGCTGAGTAAACAAGCCCATCTATGAGGCATCACTACCACAAAATTTACCACCAGGATTTGGGGAAGATGCACATTTTTAAAGAAAATGTATGGGGCAATTTTTTCCCCTCGTTTTTACTCTCTTCTAAATACACTCAAGAAGTGAAAAAGTCTTTTGCTTCAGTGTAGGGTAAAAGGAAAAGGGAAGCTCTGTTCACATTTTAGAATTCTTTAATCCCTCAGGTATTGCTCAAGGAGGTGCTAGTTGTGAGAAACCATTTCTTAATAAAAACCAATAACAACAACTAGATGAGCTAGTAGTGTTGATCCTTAATATTACTAGGCAAAGACAGTAAAAACTGATGTTCATTATGCTCGATATAAAATTTATATAAGATGCATATGTATATATAATAAATCAATATTTTATTATATTAAGTATTATTACTTTATTATTTATTAAAGTACATATCATATAATAGATGCTAAGAGTGGCCTGGCAATTGCAAGTAAAATTAGCATACACTTTTAAATACAGTTTTCTTTCAAGTGCATTGCATATTTTGAGCTGCGGTTTTTACAATATAGTATTTTTGGTAGAATATTGTGCTCCAGGAACTGTACAAAGAACTGTGGATATGACTGAAGTTTTTAACCCTACAAGTAAACACAGGCAGGCCGATAGGGTACTGACAGGTAAAAAGACACTTGTTAACTGAGAGCATATTTGGAGAGCAAAAGGCTTTGGATAAACTCTACAAAAACTAAATAGGAGTTGGAGCACTATGGTAGTGATGGGAAGTTAGTAGAACATGTGACACCAGGAAGCATGCAGAGAATTCATCATACTGTAATAGACACCTGGTTAGTTACCCCTGTAAGAGATTCAGCCCTAATTTTCAGGACACAGAGATAGTCACTATTGGTCCCCTACCTCCCACCTCTATTATTGAGACATCAAGGATTGAATTATGAAAAAATTCAAATACTAAATGGTGATCTGAAAAATTGCAGATGAGCCATTCATAAAAGTATTCTAGAAGAACCATTAAATAATATTTTAAGTATCTTAAAATTATTAGGAGTAATGAAAAATGTACTTGATTATAAATAGCCAAAATTATCCTTTTAGTTTTGGTAAGAGGACCATAAGAAACTGTATACTTTAGGTAGAAATAAAAGTTCGATTTTATTTTTTTTTGTAAGGAATTCATGCCATCAGCACATATGGCTTCATTTAATGACATTCAGCTATAACGATTCTGTGTAATTACTGGCCTACATAATGCAGTTCTCCTGGGATGCTATGAGAAATCTGCACAATCATCAGGAAGGACTTTGGGAATGGGGGTGGAGAAGAAAAATAAAACCCAGCCAGAAGTTCTGCTGTAGAAGTTAATCACTATAATTTACATTTTGCCACCAGTACTCAGGTACAAGTTCTTTTATGCACCATCAAATGATCTGAACACTAATTATCGCTCGTCTTCTACAGACACAAACACTCTAATTTGTAGTTATTTTCTTTTCTTTTGTCACAGAGTTCTTTTTAGGGCCAAATTCCTTTTCTTCTTGCTCAGAAACTCAACTCTAAAGATGTTACAGACATTCTGGCATCCACAGGCAAAAGGTAAAAAAGTGAGAAGCAGCAAAGGATAGCAATTTAGAAATTGATAAACACACTAATTAAGCTGTTCATTTCTCATGAAAAGTGGCCTGTTCAGAATCTTTCTTTAGTCCCCCCTCCTTCACCTCCTTGAAGCAGGAAGCTGTGGTTACCTTTTGGAAGTACCAGTTTTAACCAGCCTCCAGCTCCAAGCTGATGTGCCTCCATAGAGAAAACTATGGGACAGTGGGGAGCAAACAGCTGGACCTGGGGTTTCCTCAGGTCAGCGCTGTTCAGTGTGCTACCACCAACTGAGGGTGCCACAAGAAACAAAATAAAAGCTTTTTAGCCCAGACTGTGCCTTTGCTTTACTGTGAGGCATCAAATACATGCTCTAGTCTTCAAAAATAAGCAATAATAAAGAAGGAACATCAGTCAGTCTGTTTTTAATCCAAAACGACAAACGATGTGGGGGCAAGAACTGCAGTATTTCTGAAGTATCATGCCCCATGGGTTCTACAAACTGCTACAACTCCTTTTTGTAAAGAGTTGCATTATTAACATTCGAGTTTAAATGGAACTTGGCAAAAAGAAACCTCAACTGTTATCTCCAGCATAAAGCCTGGGGAACTTTTGTCAGGAAATTTCAGTAACAGCCCCAAAAATACATGGAGAGAATAATTTCATTATCATCAGAGAAACATCATGTATATTAATCCAAACCAACCAGAGAAAATACCATGTTTGAAGACACAATGTTGTAATACTATAAATAATGAGAAAACAAGCTAGACTTCAGTTTGCAGTCCAGTTGCAAAGTTCAAAGAGGAAACCAGAACCTCAGATGTACAAAAATGTCGTTCCCATTAGGCACAGCTTTACCACAGAGCTTCCAAGAGTCACAAAAATTTTCCAGGATTCTTAAAGTTGCTTCTGAAAAAATCCTTCCAGATGAAAATGCTACTGACAATTCTATTACAAGCAGTATATAAGAATCTCACATTTAATGCTACTGCTAGTTACATTCAGACAAGTACTGCAAGGGCACATGGTAAATTCTACTGAATGTTAGAAAATAAACATAAGCATAAGCATGCTTATCTTAAAATAAAAGGTGCAGCACTGTTTTTTATCTTTAAGAAAGGGGCACATGCTAACATGCCCAAAATCTAAGTAAATCCCTCTGCACAGTGTTTTCTACAGACTTCCTCAAGTCCTTCAAGCACAGATAGCTACTGAAAACACCAGTCTCAAAGACCTGCGTGGGATTTGTATCAAGTGAGTATGAGCTCTGGTGCCAAAAATGACCAATGAAGAGAGGCAGAAAAACAGACTGGGACCGCCATTAATAGATTTCTTAGTCAGAATTACCATGACAAAGTACATGGAGACCATTACAGTCTCTATGACAACCCCTTATTTGCAGCTACTATATGAGGAGCTATTGAACAGTCTGATAAACATCTAGTCTTGCACAAACAGTAGCTTTGTTCAAAACAATTAGCAAAAATTGCTTCAGACTTCCAGTTTGTAGGTATTTTAGCTACACACTCAAAACAGAGATGCCTTAAGAATAAAAATGCAACAGTCAGGCTCCACACAAGGCCAACAAATTACGATAATCATGCATCCTCCCTGAAAGACCTATGCTTTTTCCCTGTTGCTAGTATGACAGAGTAGGAGTATTTTTCAAAAAGCACATTGAATACGTCTTGGAAAATGGGTTAAGAAAATAGTCTAAAATATTTTCTGCTTCTACCAGTGCTGATTAACTTGTAAAGTGGGTATCTCCACCCTGAGGTGTTCAAGTATATTATACACAAACTTGGTATTGCTAATTTTACGAGTGGCAAAACTGAGGGAGAGAGGGAAGGTGACTGTAATGTGTCATACACACAAGCTTGCAGCAGAATGAGATTAAAATCTACATGTTAGCACTCCCAAGCAACTTGCTCTCAGTATTGATCATACTGACTGCAAGTTGATTTCTAAACAAAAAGACTGGGGGGAAAAAATGCAAAACATCTGAAATGGGTACTTGCAACTGAAAAAGAATCCCATATTAAACTGTTCATTAACAAAATGGACTGATCTCCTTTCTGATCCAATACGAACTGCAGTGGTTGGAAGATATTCCCTGTGAACAGAACATGTCAGCCGTGTCTGTCTTACAGTAGTTTAGTAGCAGCAGTTTAGTACGGAATATGTTCTCAAAGACTTTTACTATTATAAGCAGTAGCAGATGCAAAGACTAAAGGTGGTCTCAATTTCCAAGCATTCTGCACAGAGATCTTTCGAAACACTGGTTAACATAACTAGAAACCTTTCTCTTCAACATCCACTTCTTGCTTTTGATAGGTTAGAGAGTGAGAATGGGAAAATGAGTACGGAGGGGTCAAACATACGAGAGGTGAAAATTACCTTGTATGCGAGACAGCATCACTGAGACTGTAAGCACTATTCTCCCTTGTTAGAGGATTGGAAGCTGGTTGACTCTTGCTGTGAATATCCAGGCTCAGTGAAGATTCAGTTTTCCGGTCCATGTGGCTGTCCTTTTCTAATGTCCTATCTGCAATGGAGACCACTTCGCTGGAGCTGTGCCACAGTGGTGCCACCTTCTCCTTCGTGAGCCCTGTACGGGGAGATGTCGCTGCTCCCAGAGAGGCAGTGCTGCCATGGCTAGGCCCGTAGGAAGTGGTATCTATGCCACTATCAGCTGAAGTCCCTTGAAGGTAGTTGTAGCTGTTCAGCTCTGATTCGGTGCGCTCTCCATTGTCATACCATTTCTCATCACTGTGAGCACTGGAGGCATTGCTGGAGAGAGTATTGCTGCTGGAATGGCTGGAGTAGTGGCTGTCAGACTATAGAAGAAACAACAATCAAAAACCCCCGCATTTGCAGGTTTATTTCAGAATTACAGCAATGGAGAGGTGGAAATAAAGAGTTACAGAAGTCACCACCGTACAATACTAGCTCTTCCACCCTGAGATATGGGATAAGTACATTCAGGGGACTAATAAACTCTAAAAATTTGATTCCAATACAGTGCATGTGCTCTGTTCCGGGTACACATAAAAAACTTTTCCTATGGATTTGGAAGCCATGTCTTAACTATTCGGGGAAAGCCAGAGTTGTTTGTATTTTGCCCTCAGAATACTTTACACTGGTTCCTTCCAAGCACAGTTCTGCTCAGCCCAGTCCAATGAAACTGGCTGAGCTATGTAGACTTTGACTTGATTTATAACTATGGTAATTAAAAATATTCTAATTTTAAGACTGCAATGTTTTAGAACATAAAACATAACCAATCCACAGAAAGTGCCTGTTACTTTAATAATCCAATTACCTATCAAAAGGTCAAAGAAGATCATAACCACTGCTCTTCCTCCCCTTTGCAATAGGATGTATTTCCTCCTCAGCAGGAATGTCCTTTGCAAATGACCACTGAAACACCATTTAACTAATCTGGAATTGTTTTCCAGGAAACAGAATTGCATGAAAGGAAGCTTTAATGTAAAGCTTTTAAATTACTCCATCAGGGCATGCCAGTGTTGGGCTGGTTTGTATGTCCTGTCCTTGGTTACAGCCTACTATTACAGAGAAACTGAATGCCCTCAACTCCATAGTGGGCACTGGTGGAATATCCCATTTTGGGAAGAATTTCTTGCCATACACTTGTTGCTTAGCAGCTCACCTACCACTGGGGTATTTATATGCATCTGAAGTCCAAAGAATTTATCTAAGTTCTGATCATCTACAGAATCAGAACTGAAGCAGTAAGCAATCGACTTGTGTGATGACTAGACAGCCTAGGAATAAGAGAATGGATGGAAAGGAGACTTAGAACTTTCCTATCTGTCTACTCCTAGAGTTTTACTGAACAGAACACGGACAGAGATCCCAGACAAATATAAAAAAATAGATACTGTTTCTGTTTTCACTTGAAAAGAGAGGAAATAGAGAATGGATGCATACTGAGAGCATCCATGTCTTTTATTATACTAAAGCAAGAACTGATAGAAAACCAGGAGGAATATGAAGTTGATCTGGACTCCTAGTTGTTTCCAATTAAAGTCACTGGTCTTCGTTAGGAAATGCATCGCTCCCCCATCCATCTGTCCACATAATAAAGATTTACTTTAACAATGACTAAACAAGAAGAATGCAAGCATTAATAATTCCAGTACTGCACTTCACACTCAAGCTAATGAGTTATGTATTACATTATTAAGCTGTCAAATACATCTCATGAAAAACAGGTCAATCTAAATTTAAAAACTAGTCTGGGCTTCTAAGAATATGAAGGTGTGTTGTCGTGTTGGGTTTTTTGATGTTTTCTTTTTTAAATAATAAATATGTGATGTTATGAATTAATAACCTAAAAGCAACACTGCCAATTGTATTGAAAGAATAATGCTGGTAAGCAGAAGCAAATTAAAGACCAAGAATCAATTAAAGACTTTCTCACATCTAAATAAATGCAACTAATTCTTTCAGTGTCATCATGCAACACAACTCTGTATTTTAGCTTGTTGTACACATAAATAAAAAAAACCCAGTGATACAGCTTATTGGGTAATTTAAAGTTTAAAGGGTGGGGTTTTTTTATTCCAGTGACTTTAATAATTTTCAAGACATTTCAAGACAAATTTATGAAAATTACTTCATTTATCTGTTTCTCTGTATGTAAACTGGGAAGTGATAGTCTTCATAAATGTGTGAATATCCAACTCTGTGGAGACAGAAGGACAGAGTTTACCTGTAGACCCTGAACACTAATAAAACAAGAAAGTTTTTTTTTCTGCAGGATTCCAGCAGACCTTTCAGACAGGCTTCCAACAGTGTGCAAGGTAGGTTAAGGAAAGGAATTAATGGTTACGCTATGTGATGAAAATGGAGAAAATGCAAAACCAAAAGCAAGATCATTATTCAGTTTGGAAAAAGCTGCTTTCTGGGCATTGCATTATAAGATATATTAGTAAACTTTAAGTCTTATGTGTGATGCCTAGGAATAGCTTTGAAATTTTCCACAAATCCTTTACTTATCACAAGGTAACAGACTAGCAGTTGCTGGTCAACTGGCAGCAAAACTTTATTAACTAATAAATATTTCAATAGGCTGTGCTGTAGGATTTAGAAAATAACAGGCCTGCTCTACTGCTTTCTCCAGATTTTAGGAGAGAGCGGAATTTTTTCCTTTCCTTTTTTTAGCTGACACTCTAAACATAGCTTTGCACTACACTTTTGGTACCAAGAGCTTGTGGAGCAAAAGCAAAATATTAAATAATTCCTTTTTCAGGATAACTTACATGACCCTGCTTATTTGGAGACAAGTGTACCACAGGATCCTGTCTCATCAGTCTTCCACTGGGGCTTTCTCTGAAGGATGGCAGTACTTTTGATACTGCTGGGAGATGGCATGTTGGTTCTGCAATATAGCACACAATGATGTACTGAAGAGCATATGCAGTGCAACAAGCTAAAAAGAGGTGTAACCTGATTTTACACTGCAATTTTTCCAATACTACCATTAGCCAAAAACTAATACATGTTGTTACAAAACACAGGTGAGGAAGCGAGGGCCCGTTCCTGCCTGGTGTAAATCATTAAGACTTCATGAAAGAGGAAGCCTGACTTTTATTAGAACAACCTGAATGGTATCAGGTCCCCATTGTCAAACAGCACTTTATCAAAGCATTAAAACAGTGGAATATTCATTTTCACAGTGTATTGACATTGTATCACTATAGGCATGATGCCTGCTAGCGAGAGATTAAAAGACTGAAGATCCACATTTCCTAAAATGGCATTCTACGCAAGGCAGGACAATAGCAAAAGTCTAGAGTGATCACTTAAATGAACACATTTTCTCCAGTACAATTACTACATGTATTTCTTAACAAAGTTACAGTGAGTTAAAGAAACATTTTCTAATTGAAGAGATAGCAAAAAATCTGTTGTAATCATAATACCCTCTTAAACATTGCTGGCTGTGAATGTGGGAACTGCATAGGTGTACAAAAGGACTACTTATTAAACTAAACCTGACAGAAGTGGATGGAATTTCAAATCATTCAAATCAGTCATCTTACATGCACACTCACAGGAGTGCACTTTGCCAATTAAATTTACTGTTTTCCCAGAAGATAACTATGGAAATCTAGAGGGTGTTCAGATACAGCCTGTTAGGTAGGTAATTGCCTCCTCAGAGCCCAAGGTCAGTATTTTAAAAGAATGTGTCTCAGTTGTGAATTTTTACATATATTCTGCACTTATAAAAATGTTCCGAGAGTATGTGCTTACAAACATCAAGTACTTATGAATACCCATGGCAAACAGCAGTGCTTTCCTCAACACAGCAACTGTTTGTTCATTTTAATCTGCAGCATTACTATCTTTTTTAAAAACAAATGGAAGTTGTGGGTTTTTTAAAGAATAATAATGATGATAGCAATAATATTATCATCAAATTTGATTGCCCCGGACAAGTGGTAGCAAGCAGAGTCAGTGAACCAAGAACAAAGGTGTTCTGTAGCTAAGGATGGGCCAGGAAGGAGTGAGTGTGTGGATTCACTACACCTAATGCCTTATTTACCTTGAGACAGATTATCCCAAATGGAAAAGTGCTTATCTGTCATAGAACCAAACTTTCACCTAGATTCACCAGATTGGCAATAAAGTCTCCAGTCAGAGATGCAGCTTCCAACTGCGACTCTATGAATGCAGGACAATACACAAGAGATAAAATACAGGGATTATATGTCAGTATGCATTTCTCAGCCTTTGCCAAATGCCGGAGCCATCTCTCTACCACACAATTTCTCCTGGTTTTTTTGGCTTTATTTATTTTGCTAATATGTTGACACCTGACACTGTAGAACAACAGAACTTGTTGGCAGCTCTACTTAGTGCCTGCACCAATACCCAACTACTGGTCTGCAAAAGTAAAGCTGAGCAAAAGATCAGTTTTACGTGTGTTGTTACCATCACTCAGTATCAAAACATATGTGATTAAAAATCGTTCTGTCAAAATGAGAACTGCACATCAGTATAATCACAGTTTTTTAGTGAGAAGTATGGGGGGAGTTGTGAGGGAGGTACTGACAGATGGCTTCAATAACAAGGCATAGCTTACTGAGGTTGTGAAGGTATGTGAACAAAGTACATCTTCAGAACTCAAGGCTGGCACACGCCTTTAACTCCTGATCTCACTGAAGCTTATTCTGTGTTGAACACTAGTCCATTTGTATACTGATGCAGTAAAATGACCTGTATGTGCAATTGAAAAAGTATGGAATTGTTTAACCTATGGTATGGGTTCTAACTAAAAAAAGTTAGAAAAAAACAATCTAGCAACCTTGGCCACAGTCATCATGTTGGATCAATGCTGTTTGTAGACAGGACATTTCCCCTGGTGTTAATCTTACTGGTACCCATTTAAGTCAAGCCACAGCTGTAGCAAAAGGTCTATGTGCAAAAACTTCAGATGAAGGCCTAACGATATAAAATCTCAGTACCTAGCTGTGTTATGTACTTAATGTGTTTCCTAAGCTGACAGCTTAATTGCCATGTGCAATGAAAATGTATACACTGGTGGAAGGTGATTACCTAGCTATAGATTGACTTCACTATTTAAACCTTAATTGCATTTTTTCCATTTTGTACATGGTATTTTTATAGCTTCAATGATCAAACAATCAATTTGCATTTATATAGCACCATTTGAAAAGGAGCATCACAAGCACTTTAGACAAACTAAGCAAAAATTAAACTAAGCCAAGCTACTCAGAAGAGTAGGGAAGGTCAAACAAGTCCTCAACAGCAAGACAAATTAACAAGTGTGTCTACCCAACTGCTTCTGAAAAGCCAGTGTGTTTCAGGGTACAAGCATTAAAGTAGATTTAGCCCCACAATCAAATGAAGAAATGAAATCATTTCTTCCTCAGGTGATACTTACGTGTCTCAAGGAAGCAGACTGCGGAAGCTTCAGTACGTGCTCCAGACCTAATTATTCATCCTCATGAACAAGGTTAACTTTCAAAGACACTGAAAACACAGTGCTTAACAGGGTGTTCTCTCTGCATGGAGAGGTATTGCCAAGGCCACCTTGCAGTTGGCACCACTTGCTCATTGTAAAGAACTCATTACCTACCTATCTGGTCAACGATACTATCCTCACTTCTTTGCCAGCTGGGTGTGGATTTGCCGCTACCGCCCGTATCTGACTGCGTGTTCTGCCTGTCAATGGAAGCAGGGGATCTACGGCTAATTCCAAACCTGTTTTCCCCAAAAAACAAAGCAGATAATGATTTTAAATATATATAAATCTCACATAAGGGGGAAAAAAAGCACTTTTAAGAAGCCAGTGTCAAACAACAGGGCAAAACAATGCATAGCACAAACGCTTAAAGGATTTATAATTTACCAATTAATTTTTGTGGCAGCTCTCTAGACCCATTTAGCACTTTTAATGCATAAGATTACAGTATACATTAGTTTATTGCGCATCTTTGATCAAGAACAGCATGTTACAATGATACAATTGAAAAAAAACCAGACCAAAACATCGTGAAATAAAATTGTTAGTTTTCATTTACATAGATATTCACATAAAAAGACAACCAGACTGTTACATGGTTACAGAAAACTCATCACAATGAGTAAAATGTAAAAGTTTAGATCTTTTTAACTGTGAAAGCACTACCTCAAACTAGTCAAAGAAAGCATCAGAAAGTTTGTTGGGACAATCCCACAGATCTCAGCCACCTTGCTGGGTTCTAACTAAAAGACTTGTCAGGTCATACCTCTACATGATGCAGATACATACACCAACAACATGGATTTGTTTGGGACAACATTACACTGCCAAATATTTTAAATAAGCATCTTTAAAGATAACTGTATTGGTTATGGATTCTCAAAACCTGGGGATTATAAATTCTGTAAATTATTAAATTATTGGATCATGAAACAATTTGAGTGGACTAGGGCCAGCTAAATACAGCTGTAGAAAAGTAGTGAGATGTACACCTATTACTGTGAAAGAAAGCATGCAGAGCAAAAGGAAAAATCTGTTCTAAGGACTTTGTAAATCCTGCCAGATTAGTCAAATGGATTTCAGAAACCTCAATATAGAGTCAAGGAGAACAAGCTAACGACCAAGGAGACACACAGTGTCTGTGTGCCATACCAAAGTCTACGTGCTTTATATGCCTAAAAGCCTGTAAAACTTAAATCTACAGTTCTGTATTACAGATAAATCACTTAAAAGTATGTAAGAATTATGGTTGGGTTCAGAATAGCAGATAAATCATTAAGAATTCATCAAGAACAATGCATTTCTGAGATTTTTTTTTTTTTAATCAGACATACCCTTAAGGAAAAAGAGAACTCCATATGCACAGAATAACACACAGAATTACAAGCTGATAGATCATCTATATATCAATGAGTTACTCCAGCTTTAATGTCTAACAAAACAGCAGAAAATAAAATACCTGAATTGTGCTTTCTACTCACTTGACCAGCTACAGACTGCCCCACGTGACCTCCAACGTAAGACACCCGCCCAAATGTTAGAACAAGCTCAATGTGGTTCTCCCACTTAAAAGTTCGGGCATTTGTTAACCCACCAAAGAAACATCATGTAACTCAGAACAACAAAATCCCACTCCCATCCTTAAAAGACAAGCAGCTGGAACATGCCTGTAACATGCAGCACACCTTCAAAATATCGCACATTGAAATCTGGGCCTTCTAAAAATTTACCCAAACATGACCCTCCTTTCCTTTTGTTCACTGCTCCCTGACTTATTGACATACATTTTGATGAATTAAAAAAAGTGAGGAAAACCTGTATATAACTGCCTTGTGGACACAAACAATTTACATGAAGGAAATTACATGAAGTGAGTAAATGCTTTTCCTTTTCTATTCGCACAGACTAGGTAGGATTTCACTTGATCAAATACCTAATTAAACATGATGAATTCAATACCAATTCAACATATGCATAAAAAGTCTAAATACAGCATTTGAAAAGTGATTTCTTAAGCACTGATCTGAGGTAATTTTCAAACTTTCAAGATTTCTAAACTATAATGGGAAGAATATATTTTCATGATAAAATAACTAGAAGCTGGTATCTAAAAGTCAAAAGCCCAAGAAACCTTGGTACAATGAAGTTACACTGCATTGATATTTTACTTTCTCTTGTAATGTCTTCGTACCTAACCTCCATAATGTTCATATGTATAAAAGCAGTCAGTCTTGCATCTGGCATATTTTGTGATGTGGGATCTTTTTTCAAGTTTAGAAATATACAAACCCACCATATTTCTAATTTTATTTCATTAGAATCACTGCTCTACTAATTCAGCAGCAAGAAATGTCATTAGATTGCCTTTTTACATAAAGTGGGCTTTTTAACATCAGGAATAAATGCAGGTGGTGCTATAATTTATGCTGCTTAAATATACAGCCCATCAGGGTACAAAGGAAAGAACCCCCAAAAAAATCAGAGAAATAAACTTGGATTAAAAGAACAGTGAAATTGTTTAAATATACAGTTTATCTACATCATATGATGAAACTTACTGTTTTGGTACTTTTAAATCAAATTTTACATTCTACAGTCATGTATTACATATACATACCTTCAGGTAAACACAGCGTAAGTATACAAAACACATACATACATCAAGACCAATCTGGATATTCTTGAAAGCAGTGAAGTTTCTGCCTATACCCAGTTTGGGATATGGAACAATAATCTAGTAGAGGCAGCAGTTACTGCTTGCAGCAATGTCTGACAGAGGCTGGACTCACACCCATGCTTCTGGTCATTTAAATTTCACAAACTTTCCAAATCTGTGATACTACGCAACAAGAAATAAATGTATACACAAACAATGCCATTGAGACTTCCTGCACTGGGACATTTCAGAGACTGAGTAGTACCTAGAGTACAGTGGAATCTCACATCTGGAAGATTACCTTCAGGACATGGCTCCCCCTTGGCCATTATTCCAGCCCACCTCTTCTCTATTAGCAATTGAACACTGAACATCATGACAGAGCTGCCCTGAATCCAGTCTTTCAGAGGAATCTCAACAGAACATGTACGTGGAACTGCAATGATTTTTAGTAATGTGACAGACATTACACTGCTTATTGAGGCAAGGAAAAGTTTCCTTCGTAATCACATTTTTCATGCTTTCCATTGAGCCTGGTAGAAATGTTTGGGAAGTCCCAAGGAAATATGATTCACATGTACAAGGACAATATGAGAGGCAAACTGCTTTTCCTATAGGAACAGAACATAATAGTAATATAACTGGAGTTTAGTATTTTCTTTTTAAAGAGCATCTAGTAAGGAACATGCAAAGTTCATGCATTAATTCTTTCATTATTCCATTTAAACAGTGTTTCCTTCCACTGAATTAAAACTTTGAAAACAAAAAGACTGTATACTCAAGGTTTCTAGGACACATCTCTTTGCTGAACTTGCAAAATGCTTGAAGAATTCTGTAGTGAACATATGTGTATAATTAAGTTAAAAGATGGAAAAGGGTTGGGATGGGTGCTGGTGTGTGCTGAGGCCAATTCAAAACAAAAACCCAAGCGTATCTGAAAATCCCTTCCTACTCAAGCAGTTATGGTTGTGATGGTCTAAGGACATATGGCTGCAATACCTTTCTTGTAGTGCAAATGACGTAGTTGGAAAAGAACAGAAGAGATATTGGGAGCACAAGCTGCTCCAAGGCAACACAAGTGCTGCTGGTGTGATGTGAATAAGCCAGAGAGTATGCAGCATATAAAGAGATTATGTGCTTTTTTCCAGCTGCAGAGCTCTGGACACACTTCTATCTAGTTTCCCTACAGCAAAGTTTAATGGGTTTAGAGTAAATCTCCTAAAGTGAGTAGGACTTAGGCACAAACTCATAAACAATGACCAGAACAGGCCTGATAGTCTTATGAATCAAAGCCTTCACGAAGATGTGCAGCAGAGAAGAGATCGACTCTTCATAAAACCTCAAAATGAGCTGCAGGAAGGACAGGGAGGGCAAATCTTCAGTGCTGTGGAGCAAGAAGCAGCACTTTTTCAAATACATGATCAGAACAGCATTCTCTGGACTGACACAGAGCACCTAAAACAGGCAAAAGACAGTCCCTTGTACTAAGCAGTTCCTGACAATGGCATTCAATCTTACCAATAACATTTTTTAAAATAGAGAAAAAGGTATTTCTACTTTATAAAAGACCCAAACTAAAATGAATTGCACAAAATGACCTGCAAAGTACTCAATAATACTTCAGAGGGAAGCTTTGCAGTGTGAACTATGAGTGATTTTGCCCCTTTATCTTCTCTACAGGAAGTAATTTGGAATGTGGTAGACAGCTCTTCTGCTGTCAATTATTTTTTCCTCTACTTGGAGATGTTTGATTTATTGCTCCTTTTGGTGCTCTCTGAAAATGATACAGATTTAATTTATTCCTCTGCAAGCTGCCCCTAACATTGACACTGGATCACTTCAGAGAGTTTGAAGATTTATGGAATGTTGGAAGCCTTAAAACAGGATGACTGTGAATATGTGAAAAAGAAGCCAGCTGTGGACTAATTAGCACTTTTGTGCCTACACATCTGAAGTCTTAGTTGCACTCTACACTATTCAACTATCAGTAGACTGCAAAGTCCCAAACCTATTACTTTTTTTATTTCACAATCTAAACCTGTGAAATGAAGCAATTTGTCACACTTCATTAACTACCTTTAATGAAGATTTTTAAATACATAAAGATCTCTTTGTACAGTAACCTGAGCAGTTGTAGACTAGGATCAGAGAGAGAGGTTAGATTGCAAAGGTGAAAGGGGCAAGCAAGGGATTTCTAAAACTGGCTTTTTCAAGAAGCATGACAGCGATATTTGAAAACAAACATGGTTTAATGCATGTAAACAACAGCTGACAGGAGGCTGTGTAAGCACTCCTTTAGTTTAATATACATTACAACAAATGAAACAGAGAACAATATGTTTGGAATACGTAAAAAGGCTGGTGCCTACCCTTCTGGCATAGATTTTTGTCTGTATGTGCCTCCAGTAGAGCCAGTCTCGCTTGAGGACGATAAGTTGCTTGGAGAATTACGGCACTGTTGCGATCTTGCTAAGGCAATGGATGAAACTGTGACGTAGACATCAGAGCCAGGAGACAGTCTGTTCCAAGGAAATGAACCAGTCAAATCAGCAAGACTGAACAGCAATATCAGACTGCAAAGCATGATGAACACTACCATGCAAATTATCACATCAGCAAGGAAAATGATGGCATCGTGGTGACAGTAGAAATTTTATCAGTTGAAGGATCAGACATTTTCCTCTTATTAATCTACTGGAAACCATGAAAAAAAATCAACTACAAAAACCTGGATGCAGGGGAGTAAATGAAGAACGGCCAGTGTGGAAAGAACATCCTGACATACACTAGAAAAAAATCCCAGTTTCTAAAGTCATGATCTGTTGTTACAAATTGGTTGTAAGGAATAATGAAGCATGACACTCCTCATCAAAATACAGAATCACAGAATATGCCAAGTCGGAAGGGACCCACAAGGATCATCGAGTCCAACTCATGGGCTACCAAACAGAAGAAAATATTCCTAATTCTGACAGCAAACTCCTGCCTGGAATTTAAACTAACTATAGTGAGCTGTCTACGCCAACTCTCCCAAGAGTATCGAGCTTATCTCTATGCCACTGAATTGTCCACATTAAGACAAAAGGACTAATAAAATGCAATGCTAACTGTAATTAACACCTTAAAATTCCCCTAAACATTTAATATTCTAATATAAAACTATCCCAACATATCAGAACTCTGATTCATATGAAGACTTCAAGTGTCAGAATAACCATACATCAAGTAGTCCAGAACTGCAACACATGCACCTGGGCAGAACGGCTGGAAGCAGCAGGCTTATGCTGCTTGATTCATTTGGCCTGTAGAGTTGAAGGCTTTTTTAGATAATTGTCAGCATTTTGTTTCCCAAACCCCAACCCAATTCACTGCTCTTAGCTAGTTCTTTGTTGTTCTTTGTTCTACGCAGTGGTGACTGAAGCCATTTAGAACTGTCACAAGGAGTGAGTTTGAGTTCATGAACATCAAACTCCTACTGTGAACACAAACCTTTATTCATTTTATCTAGGGAAAAATACTGTAAGTTGCACAAGTTAAACAGCAATTCAATATTTGAAAAATGGATACTGATTTCAGTGAAACATGCAGATAGTTGCCTCAGTACACAATTCAGATCTTGGGATTTAGAAGATCTTAGCTTAGCCATTTAATCTGTATCTGTAAAGGAGTGGCAGATTTTAAATCCGCTCTCACCACAATACTGTAAGAACTTCAGAAGTTAAAAAAAACTTTTCAAAATTAAAAAACCACCACTGCACTGAGTAATGTTACTCGTGTATGTGTATATATCCAATAGTGTGTATGTGCATATATACATATATTCATATCAAATGTGCATTTGTTCTCCTCAGGACTAGTGCAAAAAAGCAGTAACGTAACAAAATCTTAAAAGGGAAGGAGCAGTAGGATTGGATCGAACATCCGGATCATCTGGAATTCCATAAAGTGCATATGACTAATAGTAACTTTTTTTTGATAAAAGAAAGGAATTATCTAATGCCTGACCATGATGAGTACCATACCAAATCCAGTAACTCCTTTCTAGACTACCAAACTGAATTTAACTTATTCCACATTTAGCCACAAATCTGAAATACTTGATTTCCAAGAACATGGCTCAAGACTTTGAAACTTGGGGACCCATAAACCAAGCAAGTTCATTTTCCCAGAAACACTCTTAGAAAGAGAAAAAAAAAAAATTAGTTTGTCTCACAAAAAATGCACGTTCAGTAGCATTCACTCACCTATACAGGCACACACATTTAAACTCAATTATGACTGCAAAGCAATACACCATTTAAAAATACGACTTTTTTCCCCAATACCAAATTAAAATTAATGGCAAGGAAACCAATTACTTCTTGAATAATTTCTGTAAAATTGTTTCCTGTTGGAAAATGCTTACATTTTCACTTCAGATTCAGCTATGCCTTTTCATTACTTCCTATGCCTTACCAAAAAATGACAGCACTGTTCAGAAGGAATCTCAAGATTTAGAACTGCGTCATGGAGTTATAACTCATTTACAAAGATGAAAGACCTTGAGGGCAAACAAAATTGTATTATAAATGTGGTCTGAATAACAGCAATGAACAACCAGTCAGGTAGGACATTCTATCATTTAAAGCAGAAATAATTTTTTGTTAGTACAGTTCACAGTTGCACTAAAAACCACTAATAGTACAAGACATTTCCTTTTCTGTGAAACATGTAACTAAGACAAAAGAACTTTAGAGTAAATTCGTTCAAATTTACTTTTTGAACTCCTTTGAAATCTACTGATGAAAGGCAGATCCCAAGACAGGTGTATTGTGTTAGCAGCACACCCCTATAGCTAAGATATTCTGAACTTGTCTTTTATTATGAATTAAAAATCATATTAAAGTAAGATCTTACCTATTTCAAAAGACAGCTTCAAGAAGAAATTCCAAAATAGTTAAGTGCATAAGTCCCAAAACTGACTTTAAAAACAGGTCAAGCATCCATTGCATTAAACAGATACAATTACATTGCAGTCAATTGAACTAGGATTATACCATTCATGATTTAGTTCTAACAGATCTAGTTCACCCTGAAAGAACTGGTTGAGTCTTGCCAAGTCTTTTGTGAAGGCAGTGAGTGGGATGGATATACATTTATTTTGTTTAGTATGGCAACACAGACATTGAAAGCATCCATCTTGCTCTCAATAAATTAATTTCCATGTCATTAGCTGTAATTTTCCCCACGTCTTCACTATATATAGGTATGTAATACCATATGAAAAATGTCAGTCTAGCACACTTTGTGCCTGTGGCCTAAGGCAGCCTAGTTATGAGATGATACACAGGTGCCTTCTCCCTTAAAACCGCACGGGGCACAGGTCCTAGTTTGTGCTACAACTTCACCTACAAGAGCTGCACAGCTCAGAAGTGAAGGAGGTGCAATCTGGCAGAAGATGGAAAATGGTCTTACAGTCACAGCGTTTCAGCGCTGATTTAGCAAGCTGAATTCTTACTTTGCACTTGCTGCAGCACTCCAATATGACCACTGACATATTTGCTAATGACCATTTTTCACTAGTCATCACTAATTGCAAATTTTTTGAAGGCCTTATTTGATTCCAAGGCCAAATATACCTCTGAGCTGAAAACTTACTAAAGCAGCTGAAGACAACTGAAGCTGTAATTTTAATATATAAAATATTAACAATGCTGGGCACACTTCCAAATGTGAGATGCCCAAAATAGGACACAGCAAATGATTAGAACATTATTTATCCCTCTACCTTTGTTCTTAATCTGAAGAGGGCCAAAGACATCTCTTCTCACACAAGAATTCTGAAAATGAAATTTAATTAATACCCGTGAAGCATTCAGAAACTACAGTAATGGGCGCCACTGTAAAGCTTAAAGGGAGTAATTGCATCTTTACAACAGGATTTGAATGTCATCCAGTAAATAAGAGATGGAGTAATGAAGAGGAAAATAAAATATTAAATAGTTCTTCCTTAATGAGCTGCATCCACTGTGTGAACTGAATGAGGCAGATGTCCTCTGTTAAATTCGCATAATTTAATCAATGGAAGCATCTGAAAATATGGTTACACAAGAGTTCTGAATAAAATAGCACAGCAAATCTTAATGCTGGCATGCTTACCTTCCATGTGTTTGACTTTTGCAATCCTAATAACACTGCAAGCTGTGACAACTCTCTGCAAACACTGTCTCTATGCTCTCATGTTTAAAGGAAACCAATCCATTCAAAAAGGAAAAAAAAAAAATCAGCAATTCTGAGGAAGCTGATAGTCAATGAAACAGAAAACGCAATCAGGGTGTCATGTTGTACCTTCTTGCACCACACCACATACCTTCTCAGGTATTTTTGAATTTGATCACCACATTTCAGAAAACACATACTGTAACAAGAAAAGATATAGAGGCAGGCAATGGGACAAGCAGAGGTACAGAACAGCTTGTGTGTGAAGACACACTGAACTGGCTATATGGCCCCACAGATTATAGAGGAACTTATTGTAACTGCTTCAATCCATCCAAACATGAACTGTACTGGATCAGGCAAACAATAATTACTCATTATCCCTCCTGACAAAAGAACAAGTAGGAGACGTAGAAGTATCAAAAGACCAACTAGCAGGCACCTGGATGAAGAAATACCATCCACAGCTATTAAACATAGCAGTATAGGTGTACCCAGCACCAGGCAATCTTAAATGGCAGACAGCCAGGGGACCATCAGACAGGGTAAAGAGTCTTCCTTTACATATGTAAGCATTTCTTACACTTTTCCGTGGTTCCTGCTGATGGCCACTGTTAAACAAGAAAGACCAATATTTGTCATTATACAGCACAGCTCTTCTCAGATGTTTTTGGAGCACAAGAATTTGGCCATACAGCCATGTGTGTCAATAAACCTTTGATTTTCCTGTGCTACATCCAGCTCTAGGTCCCGGAGCTAATAGGAAGTGCATAATACATAATCTCATGCTAGTACATGTTTTAATTTGAAGAATGTTATGAGAACCTTAAAATAACAAATCCTCAAACCTGGTGAAGTAGGCGACGTGTGCTACAATGCTCACTTGACAGGTAGCAAGATGAGCACAAACACATTGTTTATATTAGAAAAAACATAACTCATTCAAGTTAAGCAGCAGCAGATTAGGATTTTTATATAACATGGGAACAATTTAAACTAGAATCCATCTGCAAGATCTAACCTATAAACTACTACTGGCACATTTACTATCTATCACTGACTACACGGGTTGTGTTCAAAAAGTATGAAATCTTAGGGCACCATATTGCGGAATTTTACTGCCAGTGCATGACCGCAGTCATGCCATAATTCAGTTTTCCATTTGGTTTAATGATTGACAGTGCTCAGAAGTTTTCTCGTTAGAGCCTTGAGCTTTCATCCAGTACAGTGCTCAACTGCACACTGAAGTGCTGAAATCCAGCAGCATGTTTTGACCATTGATTTTCTTACTTTTCAAATGTTTGTTAAACCAAGTTTAGTTAAGACTGGTTCCAGTTCATGATAAATTAATGAAGAACAGATTATTATCTTCCACTATCTCGCCTCCTTTCTTGATAATGTCTGGAAACAAAGTGTACAAAATAAAACCTGAAATTGGGAGGAAGGGGAAAAAAAAAAAAAAAAAAAAATCAAGCTCTAATTACATCTTCTCCAATAACATTAGCTCTGGCATAATTCACATATATGTGGTTTATTGTCATTTTCTTTAATGTATCCCTCTGATATTTATTTTGGGTTTTAGGCTATATAGCGTCCCATGTGGACTCATTAATGTTGTGAAATAAACCATAACTTGGAAATTATTGCATTTATATTGTCAGCTTTTTCAGTCTTAATGTTGCAGTAATATTAGAGATTTATTTTATGATTTATAAAGTTTTGGGCTATTCCTCCTGCCCACAAATACCCACATCAATCATGGCTACATTCAGGTATCCAGAATACTATGAGGATCAAGGAAAATTCAAGTATAAGCTAGTAAGTTGGATTTATGAAGACAATCTATTTAGTAAGGCAAATTTAAGTACTCTGCTGGTTAGGCACACAACTGGGCATTTGTCTGCCTTCTTAGAGTCAGGGACTGTCAAGCGACCTACTCTCCCACCTACAATAGCAGTCTCTACAGGGAGACAAGATGTTTTTATGTATATGAAGTGAAATTCTGTTCTCAAGAGTGGTAATACAGCTTTTATTTATTTCTAACACAGTTAAATGGACTAAAGAGAATATATCAACAAGGGTAAAAAAAAAAAATTCACTCAGTATGCATATGTAGAGCCTCTAGCTATATTAATTGACCATCAGTAAAATATCACTAGTAGGTAATTTAAAAACATTACACCTGTACTACCTGAACTCTCAGAGCACTTTTACTCAAAGAGGGAAACATCTGACTGTTAAGTTGTTTCTGTTTAAATTAAACCCCTCAAATCTTCAGGGATTTTTCTAAATATTTAATGTATATCATGGATTTATTGCTGATATGCTACCATTAAAATGAGGTGTCAGAAATACTATAATGACTATTTTATTTTTTGAAATCCCACCTGCTGGAGTTACAAGTAACCATGGTACTGACCTGTGGTCCCGAGCAACTGCCATCAATGCTAGTTCCAAAAATCACCTCAACTTCAGAGCTCAAAGAACCACATGGATCACTTTACTACATGGTCTCTCAGGTGCCTCATTCCTGAGATCCACATGATCCAACAGATCATGAACTATGGATCACTGTTTCTTTGTGGCACACGAGATCTGCTATCACTGTCACTGTGCCCAGCTCAATAAACAAAGAACATGCAGTCAAAAGGGAGAAGTGCAGAGGAATAAAGGCAAGCTCCAGTCTCAAAACAATTAAGATCAAACATCAAAAAGTCAGCACCACAGGAACACAAGTGATAACCAGTGATGTCTAGACCACAGCCAAAGATTAAAATTGATGTTACAGCTATAATTTAGAACTGAAATTACTTATTGATGCTCATCTTCATAGATAAGTGCCCCACTGACAGTTAGGTAGTACCTTCTTTTTGCAAGTGAAGCTCTAATGTAATAAGGAAACCTAGAATATCTGTACTGCTTTGCTAATGAGCCATCATTTTGCTAATGAGACATCTTTTTTCCAAAACTACTTAAAATTGCTCTATAGAACATAAGTACTGCAGAGAAAGACAATGAAGTAGCCACCTTGTATACAGTGGAGTCATGTTTATAATCATGTTAATTAGAGAGCTCTTTTTGGATCACAGTATCGACCCCGGTACATGTATTACCAGGTTAGCCTTGGTCCTCCATTTCTGCAACAAATCAACAGCTGAGCAAAGAACAAGTCATAGGGAGCAAAGCACAGAGGAGCACCATTGCTGCTACCTGCACCAGCAACACACAGATTCCTGCACCTCCTGACAAGTGATCTTTACTCTAGGGAAAGTATGAAAGTTAATGGTGAAAAATTAAATGAGACAGTAGTTACGAGGGCTATGAGAATCTCATCTTTGTTGATTTCAAGATTTTACACAATAAGACGTATCTGAACTTCCCTAAAAGCAAAGCTTTCTTTTATCATGTAGAGAAAAGAGAAATGAGTCTTGCAATGAGTTTATTGTTGGGCTTTTTTCCCCCTCCAGTATTCCATAAAATGACAAAAATGTATTTTTCTTTACTATAACTGAAAAGATGTTAACCTTATGCAACTTCTGATATATTTAAACTTGATTAAGCCAAGACTAACACGTTTAGCAGACCAGAAAGATGAGAGAAAACAGTTTTCAGGCAACCAAAAATATTTCCAGCGAAGTTTAAAAGTGACTTTGATAATATACTTTTAAGGATTAAGGACCTTTTAAGGATTAAAGATCCAATAGAAACCTTTTTGAATAATAATTAAAAAATACTTAAAAGAATGTCTAGAGGAGAAAAAAACCAGATACATGCCCTGAAAGAGAAGAAAATGGAAAGTCAAGGTTTCACTTTTTGAAAACTAACACTGACTCTATGGATATGTACTTTTCACTTTGCAAACATTTGTCAGGCCATAACCCCTCTCTAGAAGCCTCCAGTGACTGGATAAACCTTGAATGCTTTAGGTGTGCAATGTTGCCTGCATATGATTTTATGCACAAGAAACACTCAGTTGTTAATAACCTGTCTCTCGATGCAGCCAAAGGTTCCCTCTTTGACACAAGTTGCAGAAGAGCCAACTAAAGATTCTAGACAAAGCTCTTCGTTTAATACCACGAAGAGATGGAAGTGTCTGAAAAAACCAGGAACACAACTGAATCTGATAATCTGTCACTGCCTTAAACTTTGCTCAGGAATTACTATGCCTTCTGTAACTACAGAGCAAGATTCTACAGCACTGGAGAGAGCAAAGAAACCCACCATCTCAGCTCTTATGCCTTCCGATTCAGCATCTACCCGTCTTCAGCTGTAACAGGCATATACAGCCTGTAGCAATGTAATTTTTATGCTGGTCCAAATATACCATCAGAGAGCTAAGTCCAGCATTTCACTGGCTTCTCCAACCTTTTTCACAGACCATCTAGTCGGGTTATGTGTGAAATTATTAGTGTTGCCTTCAGTGTTGCAAGTATTGTTTTTTAACTCATACTGATGGGAGATTTAAGTATTCATCTATGAAAAAGAAACTAAGAAAATTAAGTCCTTACCAACTATTATAATTTCTTAACAAGGTGTCATACACAGAAATTTCAATTTTGCTTTAGTAGTTTCTTGGTCTTGGCTGTACCATCTTTGAACCTTTTTTTTTTTTTATCCCCAGTTCTTCATGATGTGAAAAATGCTTTGAGTTAATTCATTAGAACACCCTTTACATTTCCTACAATACACATCTTATTACTACTGCTTTATATTTTTCAACCACACAGCATAATCAGAACCCATAAAAAGCTGCTTTTCCCCTAAGGAATTGCCCAAAGGAAGAAATACAAGCTTTAAGCTTGTTTCTCTCCACAGATCTCCTTGTAAATGCAGAGACAACGACAGATTTGTACAGATAATCAAAACAACTATAGTTCATTTGAATACTATCAAATACATATTTTCCCATGAAAGAATGAAAATACTGTGGTGTGACAGGCCTGATATCTTTATCTTACTAATTGCTTTCTTGATTTAAAAACTCAAAAAACCACAAAACCCCAAATCACCTTGGAGAAACTGAAATGTAAAATGATTTCTTCTCTAGCTTAAAAAGTCTTAACACTCCTCAGTCAGAAAAATTTGCTTTCTGTGCTAGTCAGAATTCTGGTAAAATTTCTGTCAGATGCTATTTCTGCCTTGGGTGCTTTAGGCAATTCCACCAAGCCTATGAACAAAATAAACTTTTCTTTTTTCAAAATGCAGTGGTTCACGAACACTTAACTCTAAAACTTCGACTGTAACTCATTTAAAACTTAAATAACAATACAGCATTTTCAGAATACCAATACAGGGGAACAAAATCCCAGAATACTTCATTTTGTGGTTAATCACACCAGGAAAGGTATTTCCTTTTGGCTATTCCTGCTGTCTTTTGACTAAATAAAACCAAGATTAAAAGCAGTCTTCAGATACTTAGATAAAACTCTCGTGAATTTTTTCTGACAAGATTCTGAGCAGCAATGAAAAGCCATTTTCAAAGAAAACTCATACCTCCGGCTCTCCAATGGGCGCCCATCACTAGAGATGCTCCGGGGAATGTTGGCCGCTCGTTCCGGAGGTGGCATTTTCCCTTCTCCTTTTCCAGAGCCAATCCTAGATGGCACTGGACTTTGTATTTGAGAAGGTATCTGAGCCACATGAGGTCCCTGTCCTTTGCTGGCGTTTCGCTGCCATTTATTATTATTCCTGAAGGGAAATTTGAATTCATATGACATTCCTTCATTCACTTTGTACTCCATCACTGGCATACGGTAGTTTTCTGAAGAACTCCTGGAAACAAAGAAATTATGATGCTGCTATAAAAAATAAATCAAATACATCCTGTTCACAAGAATAGAAATCTTAATACAGAAGGTGAATCAATTCTATGGAAGAGTAAATGTAAGATTTTGCTGTTTAGAAACATATATTTAACAAATATTAGAACCATCAAATTGTTTAGGTTGGAAAATACCTTTAAGATCATTGAGTTCAACTTTTAACTTAGCATTGCCAAATCCACTAAACCATGTCCCAACCACCACATTTACATGTCCTTTAAATATCTCCAGGGATGGTGACTCCATCACTTCTCTGGGCAGCCTGTTCAGTGCTTGACAATCCTTTTGGTGAAAAATTTCTTCCTAAAATCCAATCCAAACCTCTTCTGGCACAACTTAAGACCATTTCCTCTGGCCCCATCACTAGTTACTGGGAGAAGAGACCAACCCCCACCTGGCTACAACCTCCTTTCAGGTAGTTGTAGAGAGCAGCCTCCTTTTCTCCAGGCTAAACAACCTCATCTCCTTCAGCCACTCGTCATCACACTTGTGCTCCAGACTTTTCACCAGCTTTATTGCCCTTCTCTGGACACACTCCAGCACCTCAATGTCTTTTCTTTAGTGAGGGGCCCAAAACTGGACACAGTATTTGAGGTGTGAATACAGAGGGACAAGGACTCCCTGAAACAACATCTCAGCCTCGGCCATATCGACCACCATCATTGGTCTACTCTGGCCTCCAATCGGGAGACATGGAGATGCACCATCTATAATGCTGAGGCCTCTTTTGAGATCACTCACAGAATCATTTCTGAGGAGAAAAGACAACACAGAAAGAACCGAGTCTTGCCAGTACTGCCCAAGGAGACTGTCTGCTGTGCCCTTTGCAACTGGACTTGTCTATCTCGCATTGGCCTTCTTAGCCATCAACGTGCTTGGAGCAAGCGCGGGTAGAGTCCTTCCCTAATCTTTGTTCACAAAGCCTAGCCATGACAGAGGGACAACAACTTCCCTGGTCCTGCTGGCCACACTATTTCTGATACAGGCCGGGATTCTGTTGGCTTTCTTGGACACCTGGGCACACTGCTGGATCATGTTCAGCTGGCTGTTGACAAACACCCCCAGGTTCTTTTCCACTGGGAAGCTTTCCAGCCACTCCTCCCCAAGCCTACAGTATGGGGCTGTTGTGACCCAAATGCAGGATCTAGCACTTCACCTTACTGCCCCTCATACAGTTGTCCTTAACCCATCAATCCAGCCTGTTCAGATCCCTCTGCAGAGCCTTCCTACTCTCCAGCAGACCAACACTCCCACCCAGCATAGTGTCACCTGTGAATTGACTGAGGGTGCACTCAATCCCCTTGTTCAGATCAATGGTAAAGATATTAAACAGGATGGGCCCCAGTAATGAGCCCTGGGAAACACCACTAGTGACTGGATGCCAACTGGATGTAACTCCATTCACTACTGTTCTTTGTGCACAGCCATTTTTTTAATCCAGCAAACAGAGCACGTGTACAAGTCATGGGCAGCCAGTTTCTCCAGGAAATGGTGTCAGAGGCTTTACTAAAGTTTAGGTAAACAACATCCACAGCCTTTCCTTCATCCACCAAGGGGGTCACCTTCTCACAGAAGGAGATCGGGTTATTCAAACAGGACCTGCCTTTCAAACACACGCTGGCTGGGCCAGACGCCCTGGTTGTCCTGTACATGTTTCACCAAGGCACTCAAGATGATCTACTCCATGACCTTCCCCAACATCGAGGTCAGGCTGACAGGCCTGTAGTTCCCTGGATCCTCCTTCTGACCCTTCTTGTAGATGGGCATCACACTGGCTAGCCTCCAGTCACCTGGGACCTCCCTGTTAGCCAGGACTGCTGATAAATAGCTTGGTGAGCACTTGCACCCCCTCTCTTAGTATTCTCATGTGGAACCCGTCCAGTCCCACAGACTTGTGTGTACATGCAGGTCACTGAGAATTTCCACTTGGATTATGGGGGCTTCATGCTGCTCCCTGTCCCTGTCTTCCACGGCAGGAGGCTGAGTACTTGGAGAACAACTGGTCTTACTATTGAAGACTGAGGCAAAGAAGGCATTGAGTACCTCAGCCTTTTCCTCATCCTTTGCCACTGTTTTCCCCGACATCCAATAAAGGATGGAGGTTCTCCTTGGCCCTCTTTTTGTTCTTAATGTATTTACAGAAACATTTTTTATTGTCTTCTAAAATCATAGTGCCAAGCCCAAAAGATTGCTTCCCAAGAAACAGGACAGCACAAGAATTGGACTAGAACAGGACATAAGCTAATGCAGCCCACATAAGAAACAGGGCAAACTTCTGCGTACATTTCAAATGAGATACTTGGAAAATAGATGTGGCCTTCAGCTTCCGTGAGGATAATGTTGGTATTTCTCTTGACAAGTTTATATATATATATGAGTAAATATTTTTATCATGATTACTTTGTTTATCTACATGCATCACTATCTAATAGGAAGAAAAAATAAACAATCCGTGCAAAATGTTGACCTTCTTGCTCTTCCTCTAAGTGATTACACCATTAGGGGTGAGAAATACCACTATCTCTTCCAGCTAAAATAGAAAACAAAACAGAACTTGCTAATGTCAGCATGGCCAGATAACAAGTTGTCCAGGCTAACAGGAGAAGACAAAGCGAAACAGTTCATGCTGGGGTCTTGTTGTCCACAATAAACTCATTTTGTGGTTTACTTTGGTCTACCCTCTAGTCTTGACCTGCAAATTAAATTAGTACTTGGAAGGCATGAGCTGTGCTTCTGAAGCACATGTAGTTGAGCGTCATCTGAAAGTGCTCCCAGGCCACTCTGATGTGATCCACTGCACAGTAGATGGGGATGATCTGGAGATTTGTTTTCAAAGTCCACTCACAACTGAACTACAATACTGATATCCTTGTTTCTGCTTTTCACTTCATATTCTGTGCTATTCTTCCCCTAGTGCTTATGTACTTCAGTAGTTTGGGTTTCTCTTTTTTTTTTTTCCCTGACATAATTACAGTTTAAGAAGCAGGAATACATAATTTCCTCTGGATGCTGTGTCCTTAACTTCAAGGTCACCAATCAGTCCACTAAATAGTTCAGTAGCCATGCTTTAATGACTGTGGTTTAGTAAAGATATAACCATAACAAGGCCTGCCTCTGTGTAGGGCATCAGAATATGAATTGGGGTATTTGGTTATATTTTTGCATCTGCTACTGACCTTGTACATGTGTCTGTTGTCAAGTCAGCTTATCTAACTGCACCTCTGCCCTTCCTCTAACTTCATGCCAATCAATTTATTAGGAAAGGGACTGCTTCTCATATGAATGTACCGTTCCAAGCAGAATGGATCTTCATTTTAGTTACAGTCTGGAGAAGTTACTGTAGTACAAACTAAATGGCCTCCAGAGGACATAACAAAAGGACTCCAATTTCAGAAAACTGATTGCCAAAAGAGAAATTGCTTTGTGCAAACATTTAACTGAAATCTCTTTGTAGGACAGCGATAAATTCAAGACACAGTTCCTGAACCTGTATGATTTTGGATGGAGCAAACAGGATCAAGAGTTGCTTTATGGAATTTTATAACTAGCAATAACCCACCATGAACATTTGCTCACTACAAGACAACAACAAAACTCACTGATACTGAGTACAGTATTTCAAAAAGTGCAGTCATTTCTGTTACTGCTATGGGTTTGGATAAGCCTGCTTTTGGCTATATTTAATTTAGTTCAGGAATAATAGGATCTGTGCTTTCCACACAGATTTTTTGGCTCTAATCCTTTTGCAGTGACTGCAGCTGAACTTTCCATTTGCTTGGGCTGCTAAATACTGTTCAAAAGCTTTCCAAATACCTCATGAGTGACCTTATGCCACTGTTCATTTTAATTCCTGACATGTATTCAATTTTCCACTGACAACTAAAGGACAAATAAAACTCATTTTTTCTCTGCTCCTTTTTTCTTACCATTTACATAAGGAGTTAATATAGCTCACAGTAAAAAAAAATATGGATTTTTCTTTTATAGAAGTAAAAGGTCTTTGCTCAAAGACATGATTTCATATCAATGTAATAAATATGCATCTAAGTTCAGCCCCAACCATAAGCATACAAAGATTTAGCAACTACCCTACAAAGATATTGACTGATTAGAAAACAGCCATGCAAAACATTCTCTGTCTCTCAGTCCAAGGAACACAGTGAACTTTGGTAACTATACTGGCTTCTTCTTGGCAAATCTAGCATAAACCTTCAGCTAGCCTGCGGGCGAATTTATTCTATTAAAGATCATTCCATTTTAATCATACAGCATTTGCAAGATATAAATACAGGATGTCAGGAATATGGGAATCAGATTTAGTGATGTGGCTGAATGCTACAGACAAATGCTGAGAGTTCAGACGGGAGCAGTAAAAATTAGAGAAACCTTTGTGTGAATTCTGGAAAAATGGAGGGACTTAATGTACAGTTTAACAAAAAAGCACGTATTACTGCTTATTTCTGATCAAGCAATTTTTAAAGCTATAAAAGTAATAGTATAGTTGGCACAAGCTTCAGGCTTAATATGGATGGGAAGTGAGAGAGATGTAGCAAGATCTACTACTGAGTAAAGAAGAACTACTATCTGAAGCAATTTCTCTGGCGAGATCCATATCTTTGATAAACCCTTATCATTTACAGCCTTACTGTGAAAATAGAAGAATGTAAGTCTATTCATAGCTTTCAAGAATTATATCCCCAGGCATTACAAATTACCAACAAATGGGATAACAGGGAGGGAAGCATATGATGCATTTTGATGAATCCTAAACACACAATTGTCACCAAAAAGTTGTTTGATTGCCATGAACTTCTTCACACATTTATTAAATTTTGGTATTCAATTCGTATTTGGGAGTCCTGGGGACTGAATATGGGTAGTTTTTCCTGCTCTCCTCTTTCACCTTGCAATACTAGATGCTATATTGCAATTATACCATAGTTTTTGGAGGTTAACACTTATTCTGCGGTGTTCCTTCCCCCACAACCCCAAAAAACAGAATACAATTTCAGAGCAAATATAGCTCCTGTACAATACCTGCGTGGTGTGCAGTCCTCATATGGAGGGACAATGACGACCTTCACTGTTACTGATGTTCTGAGAAGATCAATCATTTGCTCGTGGCTCAGAGTGGCTACAGCCACCTTGCAGATTTCCACCAGCCGGCTGCCCTGCCTCAGCCCCGCCTGCCACGCGTAGCCATAGGGCTCAACGTCTGCCACAATGCCTTCATAGTTCACATGGAAACCCAGCTGACCCAGACCATTCCTACGCAGAGTCATTTCCACTGTTTCACAGCCCTTAGTCACAAGCTGTGAATTGAAATGAAGACAGAACTTAATGCGCTGAGAGACCTCCAGTGCTAACAGAGGTTTTAAGCACCCCATTTTTGTACAGTCAACCAACTCCAAAGACAATGGTGGGACACGATCAAGGAATATATAATGCAGACCTAGGTTCATAATCAGCTGAAATGGATCTTGTCGCTCAAACTACTATTTTCAGTACAATCTGATTAGCCAAGTTTTGCCTTGGAATTTTTACTGAAACCACATGAATTTTAGAAGGTACATAGCAGTGCACAACAGAAAAACACATGGAGTTACACAAGCATCTCTATCTTTTACGGTTTAGCAGTCAAATAACCACTCTACATTTCCAGCTGTTTCGGTAAGCTGCAAGATTACTTTCAGTCAGAATGTGGTGGCATGCAGCTACTAAGCACAGTAAACTGTGCCAACTCTTCTATGTCCCATGAGCATGAATACCATCAAAAGCAATTTAATAGGGTCTAGGTTTCCTTTTTTTCTGGTCATTATTCAACTACAGTTGTGAAATTACAGGAAAGACAATGAAACATAATCCATTCTTTCATAACTTAACTGGATAAAACCCGACATGGACAGATGTTTTATAGGGAGATACCATGATTCACTGCATTTTTAGTTTATCACATGCACTTAGAGATTATCTGAAGGGTGCAATGGGGATTGGGATTGCACCCTGCTGGCAATATACTAAATCAATCTCAAAGATATCACAGTTTCATTTGAAACAAGATACAACAAGCCTATAAAACAGAGAAAGGGGAGAAAAACATGAAAAAGAAATAATGTGAGACTTCTGTATTTGTTGTGTGGGAGCAAATTATGCATCTGAAAGTACCTGTTCTTTTGAATATATTGAGACATTTTTGACATGCACACAACCCGCTGAGGTTGGCTGTTATCTGCTAAAAGTGAAAGCAATATTGGATTTCAAGAAATAAGAGCAGGAAAGTCCTTACAGATTTCATGACAAACAACTAAAACAGTTTTAGGGATCCCAGGAATTATTTAAATTGAAGCTTTACTTGGCAGCTGGGTGAGAGAAGAAAGCAAAGAAGGGGAACCAAACAAGAGAACACATTCTAACCTCCAGCCTTTTGACGATCTCTTTGATATCATCAATGTTGCTGATGAAGCTCTCCAAAGAAACACATTCACCTCTCTCATAGAATATTTTGATATTTGTGTCCGTTGAAGTCCACCCTATCACATCTCGACAGGAGCAATTGAACACCACGCTTTTTGTGTCCTGTTCAATGAGGACTACAAACTCATTAGAGATGCCTAGGAGACAGTCTATTTCCATACCCTTGCTGTAGTCTTTTGCATGGACACTCCATACAATCGCACCAGAACTATAGATCTCTGCTCCTGGATAAGGTTTGGACTTTTCTTTCTTTTTTGAAGCAAGTGAGATGAATGGGAACTTGCCAGAAGGGTCAATAGGGGTGTTGGTGACATTCTTCTCTGCCAAGTCTTTCAAGTACTCTTGACGGGTCCTGGTGGCCATTGCGCGAAACTTCTCTGATTTATGAGCAGCATTCTCTGCATTAATGACTTTGGCTAGTAAGAAGTCCCTGAAAACGTTTGACTTAGGAAACGTCACACCTTTTGGAATAGGTGGTCCAAAGGATGGTACATCTCTGGATCTTGTCACAGCAACACTAAACGAAATAAAAGAATAAGGAAGAAACAGTGTTTCACTCTATGCAAATTCAGCAGTTTCTACATACAGAAAATACATTCTCTTTTTTCCAAAAGCCCTCAATTTTTTCTTTCCTTTTCTCAGCAATATGCCTATATTTACATATTACTGTTGGCAGCGTGGAGATTATGCCCCCTTACTGAATAACCAGAAGGCCACTTTTTTTTGCATATAGACAATTTTGAGTCATTCCCACTACCACAGCTTAAAAAGAGCTTCAAGTGCAAAATTACAGGGTTTTTTTGATAATCCCTCATGTATGATGCTTCTGAATTTTGTTTGGTTTTAGTGCAAAAAGAAAATTTCTAACTGACACTATTACAAAGGCTAGCTTAGAATTTAGCTTTCTAACACTGAAAAGTTCATCAGAAAGCAATGCAAAGTGAATGATCAATACTAGAGATACAGATTAAATGAACGCATTAAAAACATGAAGGCAACAGTCATCTCACAATGCCAGTTTCACTCTGAAAATCATCTTCTGGTGACTGAATGCCTAGGTACATCACACTACTGTTTGTGTTTTACATTCCTGGACTGAAAACCTCACTAGCTGATACTGCAGGCTAGTGATAGAAGCAGACTCCAAGAATGCGAGAAATTAGAAGTTTTTCAGAAGTTTGGAGATACATAGTAGGAATAAATACTTTCTTTTTCCTTTCCTTTCTTCCTTTTAGTTTCTGTAGCAAGTGACAGACTGACAATAAGATTGCCTTAAGAAATGGGGACAAGCTTAGCTATTCTCAATTGTCAATTCTCTTTTGATATTAATCAGACGAGTTGTTTGGCACCACTGAAGATGTGACATTCCAATACAGTATCATTTACTTGTAATTTGTCCTAAGAAGAGACTGACAATTGTACTTTGATAGTTTTGTGACAAGAAATGCTCCAACAGTTTAAATTATTTACCACATATTTATAAGTAGGTCTAAAAAAGCATTAACTAATTTTGGCCAAAATACCATGGTAATGGAGGCAAAGAAAAACAGGATGAAACTTGATCACATTAGAAAAGTATTTATCTGAAAAGTTTTTATCTGAATCCTTAAACATAATCAGAAAAAAAAACCCAAAATACCAATAACTGAGACTGCAGAGTAAATTTTTTGAGGGAGCACATAGGAACACCAGAAATAAAAATGAAGTCACCCTTTCTTTAACTATATCTTTTGATATAGTTTTGAGTGGTGGGGTGTTTTATTTGGTTGGTTTTGTTTTGTTGTATTGAGGGGTTTTTTTATTTATATTTTCTGGCAACTGATATTGAGGGATGTAATTCTGTCAAATTTCTTCCAAACGTATGCCAGTATATCTAAAAGTATGCAACAGGGGGTGCTCATGAAGCAACTATCTGACTCATCTTCAGTGGCCCTGAAGAGTCTGTTATTAAGAGACGGAAGCCTAAGTGTTAAACACAATGTCTGGATACAATGAAAAAATACCAGTAAGATTTTGTTTGATTCTATTTTCAGTATCATGAGTCACATGGCTAAGAATTCAATCTTTAACACATGCCTGAGAAGTTTTAAAAAATGAGTGATGCCAACAGCGACACCAGACTTTTGAAATATTGTTTATCTTAGCTGGGAGGGAGAATCACTGGCCAAGACAGTCCTTAATTTTATTCCTTTTATGCAGTTTTCTAATATAAATTCCAGTACATTTTTATGCTATATGGTTTCCTGTTTTGTCTAGAATTATGAATCTATGAAACTCTTCCAAATAATTCAGTGAAAAAGAGGTCAGACTTACTTTGCAAAGTTTCTTACAAAAACTTTTCATAATAGAATTCTATAAATTCAAATCAAGAGTTTGCAATGAGAGGACATAAAAAGAAAGAATTTTAATCTTAAAGACGGTATGGAGAACATACAATGTCCTGGTGATCTCCTGTATCACTCACAATTATTTTTCCTACCTCCTCCCCCTCCCCTTAAAATTTAAGCCTGTACCATCATTAAAGCCAAAATTACTACTAAGTAACCAGTAAGGTTCCACCCCCTGTAGTTGTAAACACTTGAAAAATTAAGTCGTTCAGGAGTCTGAAGGTCAGAAATACAACCCACACAATATTTAAATTCATTACAGTTTAGCAAGTATAAATCTTTCCCATCCCTTTTAAAAGAAAGAAATTGAAAATATGCAGTCATATTACTTAATAGCCCAAAGCACATTTTGTTTATTTTGTAATATGCAATTCAAATGGAAAATGCATCTGCAGCCTTCGTGGATGGATTTCCTACCTTCCCTTTACTTCAAAATCATTTTCTGTACAGAGCTGAAACATATGTCTAAGAGTTTAAGAATCAGCTGTGTCCACATAAATTACGTAACAGTTGAATTTGTCAGTAAGTTGCCTAAAAATGCAAACCAACATGAACATTCCTACTCCAGGAGAGTTAATACATGTACAAAATTCAGAATCAACTCCAGAAATGCTGTGTGAACTTTAGCAAAACTTCTGAGGAAGACCCTTTGAATCTTCTATACATACTTGAAAAATAATGAATACACCAATTCAGACACTGCAGTCTTAGATTTTCCTCTAAACAAACCCTTTTATATAAATAAAATACTTAAGTAAACATTTTTATTTCAGTGAAAACAAGTTAATTCTAAGGCTACCTAATTTCAAGATAGTTACTCTTCTAAATCCATTACTCTGATATTTCATACTCTTTATTATAGAAAATTACCAATAGAAAATTACCATTTTCTCCTTTAATCATATTGACTTCAAGATCACACTAAGACTGATTTTTTTTGCTGCATAATTCTCTGTAATTTCTTTGTTGGAGAACAAGAGATGAGAAATTAAGATACTTCAGAGACCTTAGCTTCTTTCTGAAAGGTTAAGTCATACTTTTTAACTGTCACTATTTCAAAAACTGAACATGAGCTCAGACAACCAAATTATCTGAACAAGTAGTAGGGGTTTTTTTCTTCTTTGTTCTATTTCTTTCATTGCAAAAATATTATTCTAGCATACTCAATAAAGAGAGCAGAAAGGAAGTGAGATTGCAATTTTAAATAATTTCCAAATGCTTGATATGCACATGTATGTGCACGTGTGTGTACACACATACTGACAGCAGTAATTTCCTCACTGCGTGTGTTTCATGTATATACCCATACTTTTAAAAAAGTGTTCTGAATTCACACCACCCAAAATCTCCTCGACCCCTACCTTTCATTACGTTTCCCTACTGAGAATTTAAGAGAAGAATGACAACTCCCTTTGCACTCAAATTCCATGTTTCCAGTGAATCTAGCAACAGCTACCTGTAACAAACGCTGTCAGTGCAGGGACCGTGCACTCTTACAATGACAAAGACATGCTGGAAGTGGGATCGAATGTTCTTTGGGCTGAATGGTTGTGCTCCAGGCTCCTGGAAAACTATTGTCACAATATCATTTCCAATATGTCGCTTTCTCAGAAGCTTTAACAAAGAAAAAAAAAATGCACAGGTTAAAACACAGACTTCTCACAAATTTCCAGTTATTTATTTCTCATTATTTTAAAGTACTATTGTTCAATTTCTTTCCCCAAATGATACTTCAAGCTGAAAACTGAAATGACTGAGGATTTATGTAACAAATACCAGAACTGGTTATTCGTCAAATAAATTTCAGGCATGTGGGTTTTCATAACAATTTCATTTTCCTATGTAGCATACAGGAGGAACTTGTAAGGGAAAATCTTAAGCTAAACAAAGGGGAACAACAACAACAAACCCTGTTAGTATCAAGAGTAATCAGTGACACATGGAAGAAAGAAAATATTCCTCATTTCCCACTTTTTTACAAACCAGAGGTAGGGTCTATTTCAAGTTGAAAATAGTTGTCATTGTCTTTAAGGGACTTCATAGTAATTTTCTGGTACACTTCTTTCAGTAAATACAAGACTATAGGAGAAGACAAGATAAGCTACAAAGTAGTAGGAAATTTAGTGTACCAAAGCAAAATAAAAAGAACTCTATGTTAACTTCTATTGTAAAAGGAAATTTCTATTTCATACAAAGCATCATTTCTAGAACAAAATGCATATACATCATTCACAACACAATGGCTTACTGTTAAATAACACTAAGGTACTCCAGTGTAACAAAGCAGATCAGCCTACATAGCTCTTCAGTATAATATAGTTAATAAAAAAAAAGAGAAAAAATGAGGGGAAAAAAAGGACTTTGACAAAAGGATTTTGACTCACGTCTTCTTGTGTAGCGTGCTGGACCACCTACTCATTATCTGATTCTGTGCATATTAGAATTTGCTGAATGTCATCCTTAAAGGGCGACTGACTTAGCCAGTTAAAAGGTTTAAAATAATTTAAAATCATCAAGCACACTATGGTCCTTTTGAGATAAGATACGAACTCTTATTCATGTGACACAGATGTGCTATTGACATTATTGTACATTGCTTACTATGTAAATGCATAATGGTAATGCACAGTTAAACAGAAAACAGTCCAATAGAGAAAAATCTACCTATGATGTACCTACAATGATCTGCTTTGCTCATCTCCCTAACAAAAAGATGGTCACTTTTACTTTTGATTCCTTAAGTGTTTTCTTTGCTAGTAACAAATGAAAGTTGTCATAAATATTCAATAGTTCATCTTTTTCTGAGAAGGAGGAAAAAACAATTCTAAATAGGCATAGCCCATCTTACCTGTTGCTTGTTGTTTGGAGTATATGGCAACATAGTAGAAACGTGGAACATGATTTCATAGTCCTTGTATGTTGTGTATAGAGAGTGAGTACCTGTTGAATCAGCTGCAGTTAAAAAAACAAAATAAAAGCATCATTTAAAAAAAATAAAGTTTAAAAACAAAGCATCATTATTATCAAAGAAAATCATCAGCCAAGACAAGAATTCCTGTTCATCCTCAATCCTAGCTGGTATATCAGCAAATAAGAACTTACTCAGAGTTTATTCACCTGCCAAAGCAAATGCTGCATATAGATGGCCTGTAGAATTTTGCGTACTTTTCCCAAAGAAAAACTTGGTAGGAACAGGCAATTTATACCAGGAGACCCTCAAGAAAGCCTATTTAAGCACAAAAAGTGATAAAGTCTGAGATAATTTTCAAGCACCACCCAATGTCTTGGAATGATATTGAACTGTAAGGAATGTGAAAACAACTTCGGAAAGGAAGGACGACAGATATTGCAAAATAATACCATGATCTCATACATAATTAAATGGCAGTGGACATATAACCCACAATAAGAACAGAACGGGTTCTCTTAAACATAAATATCAGGACTCTAAATTAACTGTAATGAAGTCAGATAAAACCTTCACTAGAACAGGTGATTTATGAACAGGAACCATCACAATTCAAAACAGGATGCTAGCGTGCTTGTAAGTGATGATGGAAAAAGCCCACAACAATGACATTATGCTGCTACTATATTAATCAAATGTGCTCTCACCTGTTTTTGGGTTCTGGCCACCCTGTTTTAAAAGTTATAGAAGAAAGAGAAGGGATCCAGAAACAGGACACAGAAATAATTATACGTGGATGGAGAGACTTCCATGTGGAAAGAAAATGATAAAAACTAGGATTATGAAGTTTAGAAAATCAAAAAGAGGAAGGGGTATTACTGAGTTTACGAAGTGTTGGTTGAAAACAACACCTGGTTACACACAAACTGTGAACTTCTGGTTTTACATTTTCTTTCTTTCAAAAAAGTGACCTTGAAAAATGTTCCATTCATTTAACTAGTAACACATTTAAAGATGAAATAGTGAGTATATTCTATTAAATACAACTACTGTCCACAGTGCAAAAAGCCTGTTTTCAAACAGAATTTTAAAAATAACTAGCTTTATATATATATATGTGGGAAAAAAGCATCCTGGTTATCTGAAGTTATATAAACATGCTGCTAAATTATATAAACCATAAATTACATAAATAGATAACATTTATAACAGCATATTTTAAAAAGCTGTTAAAATCTACACGTTGGGGGTTTTTATTAGCAGAGAGATCATGATACTAAGAAGATAATAGCTCTGAGATTTGTGAGGTATTTACAGTAACATAAATATACAGTTTATTTACCCAGATTTTGGGAATAAACTTTGAGAAGTTTGTTTTCTGTCAGATTCAGAATAATAAAAACAGAGGCAGCTTTACTGTAAATGGAAAAGCACAAAATCATCCATAAAATGAAATGGAAAGTCTTCCTCACTACAGCTGCATAAGAATTTTCCACTTCCAGATCATCTATATAAAATAAAATTAAAATTAGAAATAAAAGATTCCCACAACCTCATTAAAAAAAAATAGCAATTCTTAGTTAATGTTTCAAGGAGATTGCACTCTCTTTTCCAGCATTCAACACTGCCAGTAGGATAAACTAGTTAACTGCTAAATATTTTCTTTTTAAGGCTAATTAGAACAGCAGGACAGCTGAAAGGGAATCATTTCATCGTCCACTCTGTTCACAGCAGCCTCCATCCTCTGCCTGATCATTGCAATGCACACTGAAGGAGGCAGATGCACCTGGAAGTCACCTAAACACCAACATAACTTCTTACTGGCTTTGTCTGTTTGTAAAGATGCTAATTTATATGTCATCTTTCATAAACAGGCCATAAAAAATATCACAAATAATTGGAAAGTGGGAGCAGATGCGAAAAGATGGGGAAGTGAGTGAGACACACAGGGGAAGGAAGGTCCCCCAAAGTGGGGAAAGGACCCAAAAGGGGTTGGGGGAAAATAATAAAGCAATTCTGAGAAAAAAATTCACTAGCATATCTAAATATTCAAGCCAAACTTTCAACCTTCCTGGATGGACTTCATTTAAGGCAGAAAAGGGTTCTTTCTCAGAACAGCACTGATTCTGCAAACTAAATAATCAGGCTATAATCCAAAAAACACATTTAATAATTCCAATTATTTCCAAGTACTTCACAGCTTAAATCTCTCTCATTCAAATCTAACTGCAAACAGAAGTCCATATCCACTACAGACTGTGCATCTTTCTCAGCATTGAGATTTCTTTTTTCTTTCAAGCAAAGTATTCTTTTTGTGAAGTACAATACAATAATTACAGGTGTTTGCTTTAAATCAAATCACAGCCACTGCAGTACAAACCAGGACTGTGCACAGGAATAACAGCCATCATTTCAAAGTCAGGACTGTAAGCCACTGCAATCCACTTCAATTTCTTTCTAGTTAACAGAGGCCCGAGGGATCTACAAATTCATTAGCACCTTTTTACACTGAAGACATCCCCTCCTGCCACTAGTTTATGATGCCTTTCAGCTTTGCTCCATTACTGGATTTGGCTACTTAGCTGAGACATTATCTGATTTTTTTTTCCTTCCATCATTAATCACCTTAAACCCACTTTAGTCTTCTGTCCTTCCAATGATTCTCAGCTATCTTCACAAGGATTGTCTTAACAGACTCACAATGAAGTGTTTTTTCCAACACCAAAAACTGACTGACACCACCAGCATACTGCTGACAAATTCACCTCACTGAATCCATGGGACTTTGTTAGCGTGGTCCTACAGCGGCTTAAAACAACCTCAGCACTGTATAAAAACCATTACAAGGAGAAAATCTAACTCACTGTTTCAAAGAAAACATTGCAAGGAATTCTAGGAGAACAAAAAATAAATTATATTGATGAAGTATGACAGTCATTGCTACAAACTGCTGCAGGGCTCACTTAAAAGCATGAGAACAAAATTTTTCAAAACTCAATGTTGTTCCCCCTCTACCTTTGCTGTCAGCAGCTGTCAAAACCGCTCTTCTTTCTGTCATATATAAGGATCACAGTAAGCATTCATGTTTAACTTCTGTAGTATCCAAGCTATTTTCAGACAGAATTTCCGAGGACAGAATCTTTTAATTTGTAACGTACAAAAGTACACATGTAACACAAACACAAAGAAAGCAGAGGGACTTCCCTCCATCCCTATTGCTGCTTCGTAAGCAATTAAGGAACCTCTGACCTCCTCTGGCTATTGGTCTCCCAGCAAATGTCGCAGACCCAAGAGTAAGTCTGTTCTTCTTTCCACATGGTTGGAAAGATGTTATACAGTACAAATTAGGAAGGTAATCTATCTGTATTATTTCATCACAAACACTGAGTTTTATTGACAACCTCATAAATGAAACGTCAATTCAAAGTCCATTCATTCCCTAGATTTTTTATCTATTTAATAATTTCTGTTCTGTTTTTATATTCTTCTCATGTTTTAGCCAGAAAGTCATGCAATATATAAACATCTAGCACAGAAACCTACCATTATTAGCTAAGCTTATAAATTTGTCAAATAAACTCCCACAACTCACATTAATCAACTTCCCTCATTTCCTGAATCAACCACGCTACCACTCAGTTGGACACATGGGCCAAATGTTACCATAGAATAGAGTATGTCCTAATTCAGAAGGGACTCACAAGATCATCAAAGCCCAACTCCTTGCCCTGCACACGGTCATCCCCAAGAGCCACACCATGTGCCTGGGAGTGTTGTCTAAATGCTTATCGAACTCTGCCAGGCTTGGTGCTGTGAGCACTTCCCTGGGGAGTCTGTTCCAGCGCCCAAACACCCTCTGGGTGAAGAACCTTTTCCTAATATCCAACTAAACCTCCCCTGACACAACTTCAGGCCATTCCCTTGGGTCCTGTCACTGATCACCACAGAGATCAGTGCCTGCCCCTCCTCTTCCCCTCACGAGGAAGTTGTAGACTGCAATGAGGTCTCCGCTCACTCTCCTCTTCTCCAGGGCAGTTGGCCTGCATACATTCTGGATTCTCTTAGTTGAGGACTCTGACTCCTTCTCAGAGCAACTGGACGTTGAAGAAATCTCCACCTGTTTTTAGATGTAGCTATAAGTGACTTGCTGAGGGTCCTAAGAGTCCACACCAGGGTGGAGAACTTGCCTGTCTCATGTGGGAACTGTACAGTCAGAGTACTGCTCAGTGAAAGTTCTTCATTACTCACACAATCCTTTGCCTTATTCCTTGTAACAGCTGCAGGGAGCTTCTCCACGAAGTAGAAGCCAGGTCTAGCATTATCAAGCTGATCCCATCTACCAATTTAAAATACTGCGAAACACGACTAAGTGAGGGGGAGGGAAATAAAGTATGCATTACAACTAGAAAATAAAGTAAAATGACTGAAGTTATAATTTGAAAGATCACTGTGATGTTTATGACTTTAAAGTGATGCCCATAAACTTCCTAACCACTGTAGGATAGGTGACATTTTCAAGCTATAATTCCTATCCGAAGTCTGCAGGCTGTCAGGAGATAGAATGCTTCCCCTCTGGTAATTCTAGAAATAAACAAACAAAACTTGAAAAGTAGCATCTCTTTTCCACAGTGGCACTGGCAGAGATCCAAAGCTAAAGCCCTTGAAGGATCCAATACACTTAAACAGGATTTCAGTTAATAGGATGCACGAGATTTCTCCTTTGAAAAAAATGACTCTGTTATGGATACTTACCAATTAGGCCCATAAATTCCAAAGAATTTCTAAGAACAACTGTTCTGAAACCGCTTTTTGCTAGAGCAACTTTACTTTTCTAAATTTGCATAAATTCAAAACACTGTGAAAATTTTCAGAGTACATATACAAATCAGCTCACCTTCTTCCAGAGAAAACCTTTCCATGTGTCTTACCTCATGCAACTGCTTTTCACAGGTTATAAAGTATTGTCAGAGGTACAGAAACTAGCCAAGTAGCCTACACAGACCTGACCTTTCTTACGAGTCAATGAACAGACACTTGTTTTAAGCACGTCTCTGCAATCAATTGTGCTGACACTGAACAGAATTCTTAAGCAGGAAAATTTCCTGAGTAATGAGACTGCAGAAACTATTCTAAGACAGTGATCTCTAGCAACAGAAGAACACAGAGCTGGAGCTCATTTCCTAGCTGTAAACCTAGCTGTTTCAACAAAACCTATAAACCTAAATCCCAGTAAAAACCACAGCCTCTTTTGCAGGTCTTTCTGTGTTTGGGCCAAGGTAAAAAGACATCAGTCTTTTTTACTCAGGGTAGCTATCAAAGATGTATCGTCTAGCTGTATTCTGCTGTTCACATATTCCCCACATCTGAGATGCAGCTCTTGCGACCATCTCTGGTCTTTAGCATTTTGCCTAGCACAAGGTGGCTTTTTTGTTGTTTTTTTCCCCCCCCACTTTCCTTGTAGAATATGCTTTAAGTGTTTCCGAATGCAGCTATCCAAAGAGCTTAGTGTTGTGTCCCCAAAGCACCTTCTCTTCCACGTCATCCAGTCTGTGCTCTGCACATTGGCAGAAAGGAAAACATGCCACCACCAAGATCAGTTACAAAAGTTTGCTGCCGTTGTTCACATTTACTGCTATCTAAACCTACTCATTAAGAACTCCTGCATGCTGTGTAGTCCTATGTTTTCTCAGGAAGCCTGCAGACAACATAATTCAAAAGATTCAGACCATTTAAAGAGTTCCTAAGCAGTTCTAGCTGATGAGGCCCCATGCATGTGAGCTTGTAAACCTTGACTGAAACAAAATGTAGGAAACCCTTCATGAAAGCAGCAGTTTCCACTCAAGAGGATTACCCTTCCTCTCCAATCACAGTGAAGTGTTCACATAAGTCTTTTTGTATTTTTAGATACAGAATGGAGCTGGGTAGGTCTACAGTGTGAAAACCTGAGCAATGTGACCTGCCAGCTTTCAGCACAGAGGAGAAACATTCATTACAAGAAGACAACTCTCAAAAGAGGGAGAGATTCAGTCAACTAAAAGATCACATTTCCATTCACCAGGTGCTAGACTGTAGTACCTGAACCCGAAACCTGACAAAATTCTTTCCTTGAGTTGGAAGCAACAAGAAAGAACTCAAAATATTTTTGGATAATTTTGCTGTTTAGAAAAAAATGCAAAATAAGTACTTTAAAGACAGTTACAGCTTTCATGGGTGTATCTGGGCAGATGAATCAACTCTTAATCATACAGCATTTACATATACTAGAAACCAGTATGTGTGGACTGACACCAAAATAAGAGCTAGAGTTTTTTTATGTCTTGACTAAACCAGAATAAAGGGAAGAGAGGATTTTACTTTAAGGAGGGCAGATTTAGATTAGATATTGGAAAGACATTCTTTACTGTGTGGGTGGTGAGACACTGGAATAGGTCACCCAGAGAAGCTAGGGATGCTACATCCCTGAAACCATTCAAGGCCAGGTTGGATAGGGCTCTGGCCTAGTGGAAGGTGTCCCTACCCACAGTAGGGGGGTTGAAACAAGATGGTATTTTCCTTTCCAACCCAAAGCATTCTATGATTCTGTCAAATGCACTCAAGCAAGTAACTACAACAGAGGGAATATAAATACTGCAAGTAAAAGAAAGCAGGCTCATTGTTAAATATGTGAGAAATAGGTATTAATTTAGGTTTAAAACCACAGGTTTTATAACTCTGAGGACTGATGATCAGACCAGTCAAGAACAGCTGAGGAGATGGCAACATTATTCCTGTAGGATTTAAGGACACAGGGTAGAATGGCGGAGCACTAAAGCACAGCAAATTACTGTATGTGTGGTAGGAGACCCATGACAAGACCACAGCTTTTGCTGCACTGAAGTTGATGAACGCTTTTCAGCTTTCATGAATCAACTCCTTATTTAATTTCCTTTGACACAAGTGACCAAAATAGCAAAAGATTTCCATAGGAACTGGTTAGTTCTAATACTCAAAGAACAGACCAAAATTTACCCCTGAATAATTTAAATAGATCTATAAATTGAATATAGCATGTGCTAGCTGATAAATAGGTATTTCACGTTTGATTCCAAAAGCAGGGAGTTTCTTTTAGATGTGGTCACCCAAGATCATCTTACCACTGTATTCTCGTTGCAATATGTTTTACAGTTAGAGCTGATAATTTAACTGTCAAGTCCACATTAATTTCCATAACTCAAAAGAAAAATCACAGAGGGAGGAATACATTTGACAGTGTGACTAAGACGAAACTGCCTAGAAGAAAAACTGCACACAACAGACATCGGAAAAGCAGCAGACAACTCATCAAGGTGGAGTGACATAGATGGGTTCTCAAAATGACTTGGTGACAGTCTATAAGCGTATCATTAAAAGAAAATATGACACATCAACTGTATTGATCAGTCGTTACATAACACACCGATTTGCAATACCAATAATGCTTCCACAGTTACTGGTATCTTGTTGCGGCTTTATTGGTAATTTCATATCAAATTAGTACAAAAATCCAATGATTATCAGAGTTGAGAGACCATATGGATATGGGTCAAATTACATGCATGCTCTGCTTTCACTGATATTATTGACCCACTGTCTTCCTTTAGCAAAGATGTTATTTTTAAGAGCTCTGCAAAGAGGCAGCAACCATATGATGCATTTTGTTCACTTAAAGGGTGGGGGAAATACTGAAAAAGCCTTACTCTTTGTATCCAGCTGAGCACGATACTTGTCAAATCCCTTGAGTCGAACTCGTTCTCCCAAGAGCTGAAGAAATTCCTCAAAGGCTGGACCTGCTGATTCATTATTATACATTTCCTCTTCTGTGCTTTGCCCGGCTTTGCAGTACATGATACCCACCTTAAGCTGGTAACTTAACTGCAAAAGGGAAAAAGATTGAAATCTTATGTATATACCAAGTGATGCAGCAACTTATGTATTGAATTCACTTCCCACCTTTTAATAAACCCATAATACACAAAAAGAAAAAATACCTAATTATCAGTCTAATTTCAAAACTTACTCTAGTTCCAAATACTCTCATTGTTTTCCACCATAATTGCCTGAATGATGGCATATCTAATCTGAAGATGTCAAAACGCTTTCTAAAGTGAAACAAACATTAATGTAGCTTATTTTTTGGAGGACAACACGGCAGCTCGCAAATAGTGAACGTCTTTAAAGGCACTAGTTACTAGCACAGATCTTCAAATATATTTGTGATTTGCAGTTCCATTTTCCCTCTAATTTGTTATTCAATGTTCCTAATACAGCAGAAGCTGAAGATGTGAATAAAGTAATTTTTTACCCAACCATAATTGTGATTCTTCAAAGCAAACTGTTCCCACCAATTACAAAATGAGACACACAAAAAAAGGAGCAAATTGATGTCATGTAAATCTGGACTACAAAAACAGAAGTTACAGACAGGAAGAAAGCAGCATCCAGAACCATTTATTGCTGTCTCCAAAACCAATTTCACAGGCAGGAACTCTGAGAGAGCGCAAGGGAGAGCCTTGGAGATTACGCCTGTAATTCATCCAGTAGAAATGCATCCTTGCTGCTGGGTAAATAATCTTTCCTCCCACACATGAGTTTTTGCTGAGGCTCTATTTCAAATAAACACTAAACAGATATGTCAGAGCAAAATCATAAGAACACCTATCAAAACTGGCATGAGATTTATATGTTTGGGCTACAGTTTAGTGGGTAGTGAAAGCAGTTATTTGCAAGAGCACTGGAAGCAAAGTCATCTGAATATACTGTGATTTGCTCTGAGAAGATTCTACCCCAAGCTGTGAGACAAAGGATTTTGAACTTGCTAGGACAACGTAGACACATAATTATACTGAAATTCACTAATTTTATGGTGGGATAATTTGAAGGCCTCAGAAGTGGGCTACTCTGTCCCTAATTAAAGTGAATTTTAAAATTTAAAAACTCTGAAAACTGCAACTTTACTGTATTCTCCTTTACTACAAAGATGAATAATGATAGGAATATATGTAATGAGTCACAGTTCTAAGCTGTTTCATTTTCCCCACTAAAGAATGTCCCTTATTTTATCACCTGACACACTGACTACCTGACTACCTATCTTCTAAAGATGTTCAAATTTCTTATGACAAAATGCAAGTACATCATAAAATCATAAAATGCTTTGGGTTGGAAGGGACCTTAAAGATCACCTAGTTCCCAACTCCCTGATGCAGGCAGGGACACCTTCCACTAGAGCAGGTTGCTCTAAGCCCCATCCAACCTGGCCTTGAACACCTCCAGGGATGGAACATCCCAAGGAAAGGTTCTCTGGATAACCTTTCCAGTGCCTTACCACCCCACAGTAAGGAATTTCTTCCTCTCTAAACCTACCCTCTGCCAGGCAGAAGCCATTCCCCCTTGTCCTGTCACTACCTGCCCTTGTAAGAAGTCTCTCTTGTAGCCCCCTTTAGGTTTTAGAAGTATTAAAACTTGAAGCAAAGATATGTATTGGTAAAACAAATACCGAGCACATGCAAAATAATGTTATAATTTATTACCTTGATTATTTATTTCAACTCTCAGTTCACTACAAAAAATACAAAAAATCAAGCCAATCATCAGTGCACACAATGCTCAAAACAATTCAGATACAGATGGATGGTACATGGAGGTTTTTTTGTAAAACATTCTGCATGATTCTAGGTTTGATTAGGATGTAAATCTTCTCTGGAATCAAGGAACATAGATGAGGTTTACGGGTACATTTCTATGATCTCTGCTTAGCTGGTGAACTACATGATCCCACTCACTGCAATCTTACTGCCTCAGAGAAGCCAAACTTGGTGCCCTTGCCCACAGGGCCACAAGTGCCCTCACAGAAAACCTGGTCCAGCTACTGCTGACATGTAGGGGAAGGGGGGAGCAAGGAAGGGTGGTGAGAAGGTGGCACTGCTGCTGCTCCTACCAGAGCAACTGCCATCACTTTTCACATCATCAGTAGCAGGCCCTACCTTGGACCACTCGGTCGTCTCCGACTCAGATATGCTTTCTCTCCAGTCCCAAGGAAACAGGAAGGATACAAGCATTTCATGGGACCACAATATCTCATCTGCACTGCTAAATACAATAGTTTCTAGTCATTTGACTTAAACAAGTCAGGACAAAGAAAACCATCCTCATCAACCACACTTACACTATTTAAACTTTAATTTCAGGTGAAGGAAGTATTTTCAAGGATATAAACATAAGCGGGATCTGCAGCATCCATGAGCAAGCAAACAACTGTCCTTTACCACTTTGAAAATGTCAGACTAGGAAACTAAACGAGGACTATGCAAAGAGCGGGATACGCCTTCTAGCTGTGTTCTTATATTTGCTAATTTTCAGAAAAAAAAAAAAGGTTTTTTAAGAACAACACAAGTTGGTATTTCTGAATCAAAAAAAGCACATCTGGAGAAACAAAGGGATGCAGTCCGAACTATTACATCTTCTTCTGATAAATGTAGGGTCCTTAGAAGTATATTAACTCCAAGAAAAAGCTAAAAAAGAAGTAGAAGAATGAATTCTCTTGTGGTAAAACTACTAAAGTAGCAGCTTCACTTGAATAATCTCAAAGTATTTACGTATATATATATATATATGCAGGAAAAGTGGACTTTAAGTATTTATCTAGCACCCAGTGCAAGACAGCAGAAAGTATATCTTGGATTTAATCAGTCAGCAAGTTTATATTATGAACAGGGAATTATATTAAGAACTAACTGACATTTCACAGTATTTCTGTGAATGAGGAATTGCCACAAAGATTAACTTCTACTGGAATAAATCAGTAATTGCCCTGATATTCAAATTTATAAATCAGATTTGAAAGCAAGCCTACAGTAACTTACCATGAACTTTGTATTCAAGGCAAAGATTAGCAGATGGTAATTATTAAAGAAGCTAGCACAGTCCTAAAAGTGACTGGATTGCTTTGCAACACAAAACCATTCAAATGAATGCATTTTACTACATCCAATAAAAGAACATCAAGGTAACAAGCAATGGGCACCATATGTACAGAATGCATATGTTATCATGACTCTAGCAATCCAAGTAAAGACCATGCAACTTCATGTACAACACCACTACAAAATTAGGGCAAGAAGAATATTCCCATTCTGACACTGAATGACATATGCAGATATTGAAACAGTATTGAGAGAGAGCTCAGCCGTAAAAGTGATATGAAATTCAGAGAAAATATGTTGCAGTGAAAGACTTGAAAAGTGCAATCTGTTTAGTTTATCATAAACAAGACCAACAGATGATTTAATCACTGCATACAAAAAACCTTTGCTGGGAAAAAAAATCTCACACCAAAATGACTTTTAAGATCTAGCAGAGAAAAACATCAGAGGTCTTGAAGCCAAAAGCAGATAAATTTAAATACAGATTTGCAAAATCTTAAATATGAAAACAACCAATTGCTTTAAGACCTCACTCAAATAGAAAAACAACATCTTATTCTAAGCAAAACTGGTGCATGCAAATTTGGCTCAATGAAGGGATTACTGGGTGAAATTTAATGGCTAAATCAGGCTAAGGTGACTTTGTAGACTTAACTCTTAAATTCACAAAACATCTTATTTGCTATATCAAATGGGCACCTGTTCATGTTGTAATGAAACAGTGTGACACCCAGCAAGATGAAGTGAACAACATTCTGTGTACCTAATTAGTAGAGCAGCTGTTACATGGGTTTTTTTGTTAGCTTAGAATTGATAAAAAAATGCAGCTTCTAATTAGTACAGAGTCTGCTTATCTTTTTCTGTTAGAAGTGTCAAACTCTTTCATTACCACAAAACCAAAAAAAATACTTTGATGCAGATAATAAAAATTTAACTATCACTTGTCCTTAATGATTTTTCAAAAGTTTAAGTATTAACAGAAAACCATACTATATATCAAACTGTGGGAGCTTAATGACATATAGGATATGAAATAAGGATAATTTAACCTCACACTTTCATGTTGGAAGAGGCCTTCAAGATCATATAGCTCCAACCCTCCTACCATGGGCAGGGACACCTTCCACTAGACCGAATTGCTCAGAGCTCCACCCAGCCTAGCCTTGAACTCTTCCAAGGATGGAGCATCCACAACTTCTCTGGGAAACCTAGTCCACTGTCTCACCACTCTCACAGCAAATAACTTCCTCCTAATATCTAATCTAAACTTACTCTGAGTTTGAAGCCATTCCCCCTTCTTCTGTTATTACATACTCTTCTAAAAAAGTCCCTCTCCATGTTTCTGGTAGGCTTCCTTCAGACACTGGATGGCCACAATTAGGTCATCCCAAAGCCTTCTCTTTTCCAGGCTGAACAAATCCAATTCTCTCAGCCTTTCCTCATCAGAGAGGTGCTCCATCCCTGTAACCCATCTTTGTGGCCCTTCTCTGGACTCACTCCAACAGGTCAATGTCCTTTCTGTACTGGGGACCCCAGAGCTGGATGCAGTGTTCCAGGTAGGGTCTCACCAGAGCAGAGGGGCAGAATCCCCTCCCTTGCCCTCCTGGCCACGCCGCTTTTAATGCAGCCCAGGACATGATAGGCTTTCTGGGCTGCAAGTACACATGGCCAGTTCATGTCCAGCCTCTCATCCACCAGCACTCCCAAGTCCTTGACAGGGCTGCTCTCCATCTGGTTCATCCCCCAGCCTGTACTGATACTGGCAGTTGTCCTGACCCGGGTGCAGCACCTGGCACTTGGTCTTATTAAACCTCATGAGATTCCCATGGGTCCACTTTTTGATGCCATCCTGTTCTTAGGTGTGCCAACCACACCACTCATCTTGGTGTTGTCTGCAGATCTGCTGAGGGTGCACTTGATCCCTTCGTCTGTGTCACTGATGAAGATACTAAATTAACACCGGTCCCAATACAGACCTTTCAGCAACATCACTGGCCACCGATGTCCACTGAACTCTGAGCCATTGACCACTATCCTCTAGATGCAACCATCCAACCAATTCCTTATCCATCTAACAGTCCACCCATCAAATCTATCTCTCTCCAGTTTAGAGAGAAGGATGTTGTGGGGGACCACGTCAAAGGCTTTACCAAAGTCCAGATAAATGACATCTGCAGCTCTTCCCTTGTCCACTGATGTAGTCACTCCATCACAGAAGCCCACCAGGTTGGTCAGGCAAGACTTGCCCTTGGTGAAGTCATGCTGGCTGTCTCAAATCATGTCCATGTGCTTTAGCATAACTTCTAGGAGGATCTGTTCCACGAGCTTCCCAGACACAGGGGTGAGGCTGAAAGGTTGGCAGTTCCCAGGGTCCTCCTTTCCACCTTTTCTAAAAATGTGTACAATGTTTTCTCTTTTCCAGTCACCTGGGACTTCATCTCACTGCCATCACTTTCCAAATATCATGGAGAGTGGCTTGACAACCACATCAGCTAATTCCCTGAGGACTCTGGGAAGCATCTCATTGGGTCCTACAGACTTGTGTGCATTCATGCTCATCAGGTGGTCATGAATCTGATTTTCTCTTACAGTGGGAGGGACCCAGTTTCCATCCTGCTGTCCATCCACTAGAGAGGTGAGGGAAGAGAGGTTGCCAGGGAAGACAGGCATGCTCAGAGCTGTTAAATTTCACTAGTGAAGCTTCTAATCATAAAATTCACTTTACTCATGGAATTTCATTTTGCTAAGTCTAAGCTGTATGGCTAATGAGCCTCAGTTCCATCTTTAAAAGATCAGGAGACTATCACCTAATTGAAAACCATTTGTATGAAAAAGAGGCTTAGAATATTTAGCCATGTAGTTTGTTGCAGGAGAAAAAAAAAACAACAAACAAACAAAAAGAGACAGGCAGTACCCTGGTCATGGTTGAGCCAATACAGTACTACAATGAAACATTTAGTAATATGGAATATTTTTCTTCTTATTATAATAGCAATAACAAAAACAGAACAAAACTTCCTCCCCCTCAGTCTTTGAAAAACAGTAACATAGGTTCTTTTGAAGTAAAATAAAATGAACTGCCATAACATTAATCTAAAACTTTATGCTACATAGAGAAATGAACTTGATTTCATATATACCAAATATTCTGCAAAACTCGGGGTAACTACATGCAACCCAACTTTCCCTGCAGATGACAAGTTTTAGTTTAAATGAGGCATTTCAACAGACTGACGCTAATCACTTAAAGGTAAAAGATAATTTTGCAACTCATGGCAGTAATCTGACAGATTAAGACCATTTATGTAATTCTGTAACTCTGCACTTACCCCTTGTTCATCAAGCTTCATGAGCTGTTCTGTGACTTTTGGAGTGTTGAAGGCCAGCCTTAGACAATGGATATTTAGCTCTGGAACCACATACTCCAGCACTTCTTTTAGGGGAAGTCCCCTGGCTGTGCAATGCTTTGCAGTGGAAGGAATAGCATCTTCCAGAACAGAGCCTCTTAATGTCATGAGCTAAGGATACAAAACAAAAATAGCATATATATTGAATTATGCACTGAGACTGATTAGCAAGAGCAGTGGAACTGTTTTTCCAATTCTCAGTAGAGATTAAGGACATTAAGCAATTTCTGTTGGCGTGAAACAGACATACACAAAATGTCACTCACTGATAGACTACTTCAGATGATTCATCAGATTTAAGTTTTATGGGAAACTACTACCTGGAAAAACTAGTATTAGTATAGCATTTCTAACACAGCACTGAAAAATAAAAAAGTACATTTCTCAGGTCTATTCATGGTCATATATAAAAGCGGAGAAAGTAATTTCCCTCCTCTTCGCTTGCTTCTAGCTAGTATAGCTCCTATAAGTTTCTCAATCTTTAACCAAAATGACCTTCACATCTTCCTCTGTATTGGATCTTACAGAATAACTAATTTACATAGATTCTGTGCCAGATAAACATGTGGTGTAATTTTGTCAGGAGGTTCCTGGATTATACAGAAATCTATTATCAATGCTGAAAACACAAACCCCACATATGCCACCTGGTTTTGCCTGCTTGCTTCTAGCTTCTGTTACTAACACTCCTGGACTGCTTACCTCACTGGTTCTGAATATGATCCGGTAGTTGTACTGAGGTCCATTTTCTTTGATTTCCTCTGGCTTCTCTCTTCTTATACTCACAGCTACTGGACCCAGGTTCTCATCTGCCCCAAAATAGTTCCAGTGTTCTTGTATAGGAGAAAAGAAAAAAAATAAAGTCTGCCTTACTTCTTACACATCAACTGTATTTTCACACTGGACTGTTGTATTGGGAATGCAGACATGCTCTTGCTGCCTCTATGGAGTTGGCAGTTTAAGTGGTACCAGGATGTCATTCTTGTGCTTCAGCTCTATCATGAGCTCTGTTTATACAAGAAGGACGAAATTCAACATGGCATCTCTGCTTAAATAGGTCTAGAACAGGATACACCTCTTACATCTTATATTGACATCTGTTTCATTCACACTGAGCTAAGTAAGTGCAACCAATTTCCCTCCTCTTAAAAATAAAAAGAAGGAAGCCAAATGCACCAAAGCGGGAAGCTCAACATCCTACATTAAAATAGAAATGGTAAACAACTGTGCTTAGCAAAGGATACAAATTATTTATTTTTGTTTGACTGTTTTTTGCTTTTTCCATAAAAGTAATTGAGCTCTAAAAGGGGAAAAATTGATGAAGCTGAAAAAGAAGACTTGTTCATAGTAAAAATATCACAGCATAGTACCCCCAAAGAATAAAGCACAAGAAACAAAATGACGAGCATAAATATTTAACAGTGAAGTGTTCAACAACCCTAAAAGTAAATTTAAAGTACTAAAAGTTGAATTGAAAAGCAGCCTAGTAGGGAAGGCAGCAGACAGAATACAGGGTTGGCAAAATTACTTATTATTTGAACTGCAGACTATTTTGAAATATATTTTTATATTCATTTAACTACAGACATGTAAAGCCAAGCTTTACTAAAAAAAATACTAGAAAAGCACATTTACAAAAATTAAAGCTCAACAATCTCAGAGACGATTGTTGAAGCTTCTTCTGTTGAGTCTTCTGAGCATGTTTACAAACTATCTTGACTCATGACAGAGGTACATCACCATTAATGCAGCAACACATAAACAAAACTGCACATATTTTAAGTGAGAACTGAATTTAAAGTCAAGCAGTGTGCAAGAAAAATAAGTCCCATGTCATCATTTTCCATATGCTGCATATATGAATGAATGCTATGCAAAAAAATACAAAGTTTCAGCTATCTGAAAATTCAACAATTCAAAGAAATGGGAAATTCAATGGAATGAAAAAGATGTAACTGTCACCTTGAAAGGAAATGCAACCATACTGCCTAACTACTACATACAGATTACTTGTTATTCTTAAAATAACCAGAACTTTAAAATAAGAAATTTAGGAGCAGTCTAATATGAGCTATTCTGTTATAAAGATAAAACGTAAAATATATTAACATCCTCAGGAACTGCATCCTTAAAGACAGTAAAAATAGATATTGGATATATTCCATCCAAAGTGAATGGCAGTCATTTTTTCAATTAATAATCACTTGTGGTGTTAAAAAGTTGAGAGTTTTATTTTTTACGGTATTTCTTTTAAAAATTATACACTGATTTTTGCAAAACTTTCCTCTAACATATTAAATGCTTTTCAGGCAGGGTGCTTTCTCCTTACGAACTTACTTGTGCCCTGGAATTACACCTTTGTCTTCACACAGCTATCCAGCCCTTTAAGCCCTTGGGGGCTCTATTCCATTTCCCAGTGCCTGGTATTTTATTACCCTTTCCTCAATGTTTTCTGTTTAAGATTTCAAAGCAAGCAAGACATAAAAGAAACATGCTTGCAGCACTGTAAGACTTGCTTTCTACCAAATTCCTCCGCAAGTCATGAGAAGCCAATACTCTCCACGGAAATAATTAAGATTCAAAGTTCTTTTAATATCTTGTGAAATATTGTGTAAATATTGGCATTAAGGTTTGGATGACTGAAATAGTTGTGAGTGGGGAAACTAGTAATAATTAGATCATCCACATAAGCCTAATTAAATCTTTATACTAGTTCACTGATATGAGCCCTGTAAATGCCAGTGATGTTCTGTTGTTCAAATTTCCAAACTGTCTTACTAACACCCTAGTTTTTCTTCTTCCTCCATTAAGTGGTTTGGGTTTTTTTCCAGGATGTTTATAGCTTACCAGCTTATGGTAGACACGGTCAATGCAGAAGCAACACAGTCTTTGAGAAGGTTAGATGAATTTTAGATCCAAAAGCTGAGATAGCTTGGTCATCTCCAGAGTAAACTACTTAGTGGCTTAAAAAACATTGATGTGGCTTTGCTTTTACAATAGAAAAATGGAAAAAAAAAAAAAGATACGGTGGTAATACATACTAGAAGGTTCCAAACATTACGTTAGTTTTCTGCATTGACAGCTGCACAAATGGTAAAATTTCTATATCCTATCTAGCCTGCAATTAAGATAGAGAATTTTCTCAGGATTAATTATTCTACATCTTAAAAACACATTTAGGAAGGCTGGTAAGAGGGACGTTTGAAGCGGCATTAAAATACAAGTACTATTCTGTATCATTTGATTAAGCTTTTAAACTAGCTCCTATTGCTTTGGAAAAATGCGTGAAGCAGTATGGAATCTTACACTTCTCTGCTAACAGGAAATGTCTTTGATACTCTTTCCCTTCAGCCTGCAAAGGGCAGTTATCTTTCTTGCTCTCCTATGCATGTCCTCAGCTCTCTCTTCTATTCACATTTACTACAAGGCTGTTCATTCTTTATCTTCATTCTTTCTCCTCCCCTCCTGCACTTCTGCATTCATTCTGCAAGCTACACTATATATCCCTGTATCTGACTACTGTTCCTTGTGGTACACTTTTTCTTGCATCTCCACCTGATTTTCCACTCCATTCTGAATCTCCTTCCATTCAACAATTTTCTCTTTCCTGTTGCAGAAAAGAAGTAGCAGAATTCAAGTGCACAAAGTTTAATATCCAATCTAAAGGTAGCTACTTAAGAGTTGTATGGGGAAAACTAGGGCTACGTCACAACTATAATTCAAGAAGTTTATGCCAAACATGAATGCCATAGAAGTCAGCTTCTTTCTCCACCCCATACAGCAGTTCACTGAAAGCAACACATCTCAAGCTTGACATTATTTAATTCAAACTACTGTTGAAAAATCATTTAATTAAAAGACAATCAGGACAACTAGCAACAGCCATAAATTAATTTATAAATCCATACCAAACAGAAATAACTGATTGTACTTGGTCATTAAACCAGACTATACATATTTTTAAGAATAGTTAAATATTTATTATATAATTCAGAAGATACTTCCAATGAAAGAACCTAAGTGAAAACACTTAATTGGGAGATATTTATGAGTTTCCCTTGCAAAGAAAATCCAAGTAAATGCACTTGATTTTAGATATCATGTTCATCTGATGTATTCTCTGCAATCAGAGTAGAAGTAAAAATCCCAAACATTTTGCACAGGAAGGAAACTTAGCATCAAGCACTTTCCTCTAATACTACCTCAGCATTTACAACACTGAAAACTCTGCCCAGCAGTTCTCTGGAAACAGGAGGGCAGCACTTTCAGAACTCAGTCCTGTAATGTCTGCAGACCGTTGCTCAGGACTAAACCGCTAACTGCAAATTTTCTGCAAGTCTAGCCGCACACTTGAAAGGCACCAATTTTTGGATAGAATGTGCAGCAATTTAAAGCATTAGAGCAAAGGCTATTTTTACTGTCTACCAACAGTCAAAGGAAAGCTGACCAACAGCTCATTGTTATAAAACCAGTTCAGAAAACTATTTACTTCTCAGTCAAGTCTTTCCTTCGAAGCCAGTAAGTAAAAATTTGTCCTAAATGGTAATGGTAAAGTTAGTGACTACCGCCTGAGGATGATGGAAACGAAACAGATGCTCTTGGTTCTTTCCATGAGAACCACAATTCCCAGACACAACTGGAGAAACAGAGAAAACATTGCTCCTCTGGAGTGATATGATCTCTTTTCTAAACAGCACTTGGACAAGCTGACAGAAACAAATTTTTCTACCTCTACAGCTTTAATATTGATTATAAATAAGTCTTTAATATCAAGCTATAAATGGTCAATAAGCATGGTTCTCCCTGAAAAATACTTCGTTGCTAATAAATAACCCATTACCTAAATGCACAAACATATGTAAGACTTTATCCAGAACGCACATACAAAGTCTCTTACCCCTGGGAAAGAAATTTAACTCTCAATTAAGTTATGGTCAGACATTCAGAATTTCTAAGTGGAAAACATTATAATACTACATAAAACTGCTTCTGTCTCAAATACTGTGCCCTGATCTCAACTAGGAAATGTTCAGAGAAGGGCAACAAAAGATGATTGAGCCTTATAAATCATACATAGCAAGGAAAGGCGAGCAACTCAAACTTTTTCACCTAGCAGTGAGATCGTTTAATCTGACTCTAGTTTTTACTCCAGAAGCCAGCAGACAAAGCCTGTGAAAACCGGATCTTTATGACGAGTGTGGTCAAACTGCACAACTCCTTGCTGCTGCAGGAGTACTGTGAATGCTGAAAGTTTATCCAGAGTAACAGACGTGGATAAGTATCCAAAGATTACTAAATACAAATTATATTATCATCAGGTTGAGAAGTCCATTATCTGTGAAACTACAGAGGCTGGCAAAGTACACCTGGAAAGTTGGCCTTTGCCTGAAGATAGGACTAGAATTTTGAGTTGACCTAAGACAACTCTTCCCTTTTCTGGGAACTGTAATTTTATGTCTAGTCTAGAAGCAGTGAGTCAAGAGTTCTGCTTCTCTCCCTCTTTTTTTTTTAATACACTGAAGCACTGCAGTCAATAGTACAAAAATTATTTGTGTGGGGTAGACAGTTATGTATTTAAGGAAGAATCTCAATTTCTTAGACAAGAATACATTTTCTTACATTTCAGTAAGAAGGCCTAAACAACTTGCTTCTCCTTTCTGTCAAAAAATATACTTTCTATCAAAGCTAAAGTTCATCAGCTGCCCTAAACATCTATTTTCCTAAAAGATCTGTTGCAAGGTTTTATACTCATCACCATCATAGCACAAACAAAATGTTAGAATGGTCTCCAAGGAAAAAGCAGTCCAGAAAGTAGCCCCAAAAATACTGACAGGTAGCTTCTAGAAATCCCCTCCCCTGCACCTTACACATTTGGTGCCACTATGCAGAAAAGAAAAAACCCAAATGAGTCCAACCTGTTTTCCATCTGATTAATTCTAAAAGCACCATGTTTAGAGAGAACATAATTTCAATAATCACAGAATTTTTAAGTTTTGCCCTGTACCAGCTTACTTCAAAACATTTTTATTGTTATTTATGATCTCAGTTGTGTATTTCAGCCAACATTCTGATTTCACTCGAGAGGGTTCAGATTACAAAGCTTCCCTTACACACAACTGTGCAGCAAGAGCTGAAAGCGTACACACATTACAGCACAAGTGACAGAGTACACCAATACTGAACTGAAGCCAGTCTTACTCTGTCCAGCTACCTACTCCATCTACACGAACTGCAAACCCCTTCAATAAAGAGGCATCTTAAAAGAAGGGACTTGATCATATTAAATAGAGATGCCAGAAAAGACCTGTTATCTTAACTAAAAAAGGTGAGAAATTGTCTCTAATTGTCTCTTAAGAGAAGAAGAGAAAACATCATGCAAAAAACCCATGACTGTTGTGCAAAATTCAAACAAGGAACAACTTCCTTCAGTAGGTTTTTTCCCCATGTAGAATTAACCTTTTTGTTCAATCATTAATCTTATTCCAAGGTCAAATTTGTGCAACTTTCACAAGTATTTTCTCGCCCTGCCTTCATGCTCTCCCCCTCTTTTTATGCACTAGTTCAGCTTATAAATCTCTAGACTTAAAAATTTAAGTCCTTCTATCAAATATGCCTTTCAAAAAACACCTTTAAATAGTCACCTTGCAAATACATTTTATGTATCATAAGAGTAGCATTCATTTCCTGTAAGAATAAACATCTCCATGTGAATTAGTTGTGCATGAGCCTTCTGTTCGTGAACTGAGGGAAGAGACTGCAATTCATATGATCCTGCAAGGTTCATTTCTCTCCACTGAGTACAAAGGGAATCTGCATAATGAGGTCAGATATAAAGTAAAGGAGGTGAATCCGACCTTGGGAAGTGGTGTTAAAAAGTTCTTTTCCCAATATCTGTACTCTCTAGCATTTTTCTAACCTCCACTAAACTGTCTCCAACAGTTTGGACACTAGGCCAGAATATTATTTATCAACACCACTACTCTGTAGAGGGACCAATTTCCTTTACATACAAAAGCTCATCTGTTTCCATTCATTCAATTTATACAAGATTCATCCATAAATGTCACATGCAAATGTTTTACACTAACTAGATTAAAATATTTTAATTAATTTGGACCATGTTAGTAATACTGTAAGCTCACTTATACTTCCCCTATACACTGCTAAAATTTGAGATGCATCTATCATTCAAGTAACAATACCTGTAAAAAATGAGCTACTGCTATCACGTAGTTTAAGATTTCAGTCAAGTCACTATCAGCATCTCCCCAAATTACCCTGAAGAAATTAAAATATAGACTATATGAATGCAATGGCTTTCATTCTTTCTTTTTTTTTAAGACACAAGATTAACTAAGTGGTTTTTTCTTCTTTGTGGCAAGACCTATTTTCCATTAAATCACGCTGACTAGCATCAATAATGATTTTTATCTAGCAGTTCTTTGTTGATATAGTCCCAAATTACCTGCTTTGCTATTTCAAGTTGGAATGAAAACAAACTCTGGCTTACAATTCTCTCAAACATCACTTTTTACTCTAGGATTACTAGGGGCTCTCCAAATCTGTGAAATTTTCCTGGTTTAAGATCTATAAAACCTACTGTTGCTGAATCAGAGTTCTTTGCTTTATACTTCTAAGCCTATAATATTACCAAGGCCTGCTGACTTGATGAGCCGATCCCACTGAAACTGTCTTTCATCACTGCCTTTCCATTTATAACATCTTAAAGATCCAACCTCCTCTTTCAGCAAGAAAATTTCTGCATCACTACATGCCTCATGTTGTGTAAAAAAAAAAAAAATAGCAGTTACAACTGACTTCCTTGACTTCTTTTTTTCCTATTATGCTGCTTTATCACTATCCCATCTCATCAGCTTAGTCTAAAGTTTGCTTAGGGAACGATGATAGTCTGCATGGTCAACAAAATGTGTTTTGCACCTGCAGAAATTTGGGGTTTGTGCATGTCTAATGCGGCTTCTGAAGTACACATTTTCAGACAAAAATCTCTGATAGAATCAACATCCCTGGCTTGTGCCTGCTGGACTGGACACAAGGAAAGTGAATTTAAAACCCAGTTTTACAGCCTAAGAAAAAAAATCACAGCTTCTTCTCTTCCTCCAAACCCACTCCATATACTTATGTTTTTATATCTGGTTGCCCCTCACCAATGCCTTTAGGACTAGATTATGTAGATTTTATCTAATTCATCTTAATTACAACTACAAGAAATGGAAATGTAATGGTGGCTGTAATTGTAGTAGCATAAGGGTGTGGTTTCTCCTGAGGAGAAGGGAAACTGATAAATTGCTGTTGCATAAAGGCTGAAATTCCTTCCTCTTCTGCTGTTCACTCTCATTGCTCACCTGGCAGTAGGGCTTTGGTACTTCTCTGACTGCAAGGAAAGGTAATACGCCTCACCAAAACTGGAGAGAAACAGCCATGCAATAAACCCCAAATTTATTGTGATGCTGGTTAGTAAGCTCAACTGGCTTATCATGTTTTCATAAGACAAGAGAAATAGTACAAAGGGGACGAATAAACCTCTTTTACTGATGAAATGCTGGTAAATCAGGTCAGCCATGACATGAAGCTGCACCTTTAGATGCTAATTGCAAAACTCGGAGTGATAATGAACCAAATTGTTCCAAAGGCAGACATATAGGAAGGTAATCACAGACAAAGGTCTCTCATCCCAGGGTCTCCCCTCCAAATATACCTCATCCTATATCACTCATCTGGCTTACTGCTCCCAGGAAATCAGTATTTTTCCTAACTTGTCTCCAAAGGATATGGATCAACACTGTCAAAAACCATGGAGCAAAGGCTACCACTCAGCCCTAGGGAGACTGTGGAAAGAGTAACAAGAGCCACCCAACCAAGGGACCATGCAGGGATAAAGAAGCGAGAGACGGACATATTTTGAAGGCAAGAGAAAAATATGAGATGAGATTATTAGCAATAACACACAGTTAAGTAGTTTTGGGGTTTCTTTAACTGACTTAATTCTAACTAGGCAACCCTATTGCTTTTATCTGCAGGAAAGAAGTTCCTTTGAGCTGCATTCACTAAAGAGAAGAAAACTAGTCCTGACTATTGGTAGGTAAGGAACAAGCACTCTTCAGGTCACTCAGAGCAGTTCTATCCAGCAGGAGATATCACAGCAAGGCACACAAACCTGCAGATAGACAGAACTCAAACTTCAAAAGACTTTGGTCTGCACTCCCTTTTTGATCATTTCCAGAATCAGGAAGAACAGACAGCAAGATCTTCATCTTATGGTGCCACCATCACTTTAATGAGGGGGGTATGTGGTTAATGATTGGGCATTGCTCTTTTCTACAGGTCAAAAAACTTCGATCTGTTGTTTTGAGTTTTTTAATCCCTCCCATATGCCTCCAAGGGAAATTATAATCCTTGGTTTCACAGCAGAACCATGTGATAAAAAAACCTGTACTCTGTTTTTTCAAATATGTTGTTGTCATTGTAACATGGGTATATGCTGATACCTATACAGTGATAGTTTGTGTCTACAAAATCTGACAGATAAAAATTTTCTTTCTAGAATGATGGCTATAAGGAATATAGTAAGTGAGAAAGACAGATTTTTATCTTTGTTTATACTGATTACTTACTTTTAAAAATACTCCCCCCCATTTTTAAATAGATCAAAGTATTAATATGTCCGAAGACTGTTGTAAATGCTAACTTTGCAAGACACATATTCCACTAAATCCTCAGTACATCAAGTCTTGCTATGAAAGGAAGAAAGTTCTTCTATTTTACAATTTTATTTTCTGGGTTTAATCTTTCAAGTGTCAACCCCTGCCCCCTACCATGAATAACAAAGCTGTGTTTCAAGACTTTATAATTTGTAGCCATTGCTGTCATATATATCAGTAGTAAAATCCTCAACATTTTTATATTTCAACACTGTGAAAGACTATTTGATACAGCACGTAACATGCATAAACATACCATGGTTAACCACTGATGATTAAAGACATAAATAATTCTTGCAAATACTAATAAACATCAACAGAATTTTGCATGTCTGTTCAAGGAGAAATAAAATTTACCTACCTTTCTGGTAGAAGAATTTTCGATAATAATATGCACCAAGGTCTACATGTTCAACGATGTACCTTTTCACTCTGTCTAGATGTAAAATCAGATTCTCCTTGGGAACTTCCAGAACTGCAACTCCGGCATTTGTGCAATGAGAACTCAGAGTCGACTCAAATGAGGCACTTTCACACCCACTGAAGGAACCTGAATTAGATTTGGAAAGGCTGATCTTCCTCTCCCCTTCCCCACCAATCTCATTACGAAAATAAGGACAACTCATCACTAGTTCATTGCTTTTATCATCCCCCTGGTCCATATTGAGACTTCCTTTTGAATTCAGGTCTTCAGTGCTGCCCATCGGAGAATTGAAACTTGCAGAATGGGACAAGGGTCCGGAGACAAGTGATGCTACAGCAGCAGCAGAAGCACCTGTCGTTGTGTTCCTTCTCTTAATAACATTATGCCTGTTGATTGCCGCTTCATTTAAATCAAATAAAATACTCTGTACGTCATAATGAGCGAAACACTTTGGACAAGTCCAAGGCTTGATGCTATCTTCTGACCTGTTATCTTCAAGATCTGAAGACTTCCCAAGTTCCCCTTCACCTTTGGCATTGCGCAGCTTACGAAAAATAGATGAATCTCCTGTCTCCGATTTTGAGCGTCTCTTGAGTGGTTTCTCCCTTTCCTTAAAGAGTCTCAGGTTTTCCCTTTGAGTAATAGGTCCGTCTATCACATCTAGAGAGAATCCTGAACCTTTGCTTCCACTGGCAATCAGGAGCTCACCGAGCTTAGCTGTGCCTGGGCTTCTCTGATCAGACTTTTCATCTTTATAGCCCTTCAGTAAGTCAAAAAAACTTTCCCCTGAAGTTCCCTGTTTATCTATGGAAGATGTGCTGCCATACTCCCTGTGCAGAGATGGTCCAGATTTAAAGGTGGGTGAAATACATTCATCAAAACTATCCACATCAAGCTCACTTATGGTAATGTCGCTGTTGCTGCGCTGTCGTATTCTGCGAAGAGCTTTCCTTGGGGAACTGGGATAGCCATCGGGTGTAAGAAACCTGGAATCTAGATTCTCAGATTGTCTGGTCTTGTTTTTAAGTGTGCTCTGGATGCTCTTTAACATGACAGAATCACTGGCGTTCAGGTTAACAGAACTTCCCTGACTCCCAGGACTGCTTTTAGAAGACATGCTGTCAAGGCAACTTGACGTGTCAATATCTTGACTAGATCTGCTTGTTTCCTTGATGTTCTCCTTCCTTGGGGGCCAATCAGCAATCCTTGCCCTGACCCCCATTTTGGGGACTCCAGGAGTAGAGGTAACATGATGGGAACTCTCATTGCGAGGCGGTCCAACCGGTGCCATGACTGCAGATCCTAAGCTGCCATTCTGTGACCTAAAGCGCCTCATATAGAAATCATCCGAATGGACTTTTGAGGTGCCATCTGTTCCGACTGATACCCCAGTGGCAACAGCCCTCTCGGTCTGGGACCGCTTCAAGCTGGTCATGGTCTTTCAGTATGTTCAACCTTAGTAAGTTCCAAGAGAAAGCACAGTCATTTCTGCTTTTTAAATGCACAGTTCTCTTTTGGAGAATAGTCTCCAAAATATACAGTGGTTGCATGAGATCTTAATCATGGGTATTTAAGGACACAGTTAAATGCAGGATGTCCAGAAAATTCAGATATTCAGTAGGTTTTGGTAAGTAATAATTTCCTTGAAGTTCTGTATTTTAAGAAGTAGCCATGATCCAATACATTCCAATTGCTTTAACATCACTCGCGTTCCAAAATGTCAGAGTTGTAATCCCATCATTTATGCTTCTTTTAAGCCTAGAATAGAAAACAGAGATAAAATAATTAATTATTTAATAATATATAAGTTTTTTGGTAACTGAAACTATCGAAGTACTTATTACACATAAATAGTATTTTTAACAAACATGCTTTTAAGTCCTGTTGATCATCACCTCAAAAGTTCAGACCTGTGTTATATGGTGGTGAGGAGTTCTCTAAATATTGTTGGGTTGCCTTCTGAAAACTTCCAGATTTTGATTCCACACATAAATACAATGTTTTCCTTATGAAATGATTAATAGTGCTGTTACAAAGCACAATTAGGGAGCTAATTTCCTCAGCTGAAGGACACATGCAGCATGCATTTCCCAGAGAAATTAGAGAGAAGCCAAATCAGGACTAATTAATCACTTAAAGGAATTTACCATTTACAAGTCATACATCCTTGGTTGCAATTAGGTATTAACAATGCCTATTCAGCTTTTCCATTAATGTAAATAACTGACATGCTAACTAAAAATGCTCATTAGCACAAAGATTACAAAATTATAATACAGAGAATGGCTGTCAATAGCATCTATTTTGTGCTTTGCACAGCCTCCTTTGCAGTTCCAGAAAGTATGCATCACCTCTGCAGAGATTTCACAACAAAAAAAGGTTAAAGCTAAACAGAAACACATACTTTTAAGTAACTTGATATGAAAAGTTTCATTTTCCCTGGCTAACAAAACACTGTCTGCCACAGCTCCTGTATAATCCAGCTTTACAAAGTCACAGAAATTAAATGGTTTCCCATACCTCATCAGTACTGAAGTGATTACAAAGCATTTTGTATACTGCCCTTTGAGGAGGTAAAAAAAATAATCCACAAATACATCACTGCCAGCAGAAGACAAAAGCATGGGATTGTCAAGATAAAATCTTGCACTGCTCTGTACATCCTTTAACACAAAGAAGTGAATAATTTTCAAAGGCTGAACCAATTACACAAAATGTGGCCTTTAAATATTTGCCAAATGTGTGCAAAGAGATGCTGCTGAACCAGCACTACATTGACAATACAGTATTGTCTACAAATCAAGGCCTTCTGATGCTTCCAGGGAAACTAGTACTTTCTGCAGTCTCAAAACTACAATACTTTGCACGACACTAATTAAATGCCAAGCCAGGGCACTTTCTCCCTCCAAAGACATTATGTTTTAACTTCACTTGCCATATACAACACCTCTTTGAAATAGCTGCTGTTTATATACAGCTCAACATGTAAGGAATACTTAAAATGCATACTCACTGCATCACACATAACAAGAAGGTACAAGTCATCTGGGTATTACTGTATTTGCACAGCCATTTACATAAACACAGCTCTTTTCCTTGTAATGTTTCTACAATCATAGAATCATGGAATGGTTCAAGTTGGAAGGGACCTTAAAGGTCATCTAGTTCCAACCCCAATCCCCCCCCGCCATGAGCAGGGATGCCACCCACTTGATCATGTCTTGAACACCTCCAGGGACGGTGCACCCAGAACTTCTCTGGGCAGCCTGTTCCAATGCCTCACCACCCTCACAGAACTTCTTTCGGCCATCTAATCTAAATCTTCACTTTTTTAAGTTTAAAACTGCTCCCCATTGTGCTATCATCATCAGTCCATGTAAAAGTCCCTACCTTTTTTCAAAGTCCCCTTTAAGTACTGGAAGGCTGCAAGGAGATCTCACAGCCTTCTCTTCTCCAGGCTGAACAATCCCAGATCTCTCAGCCCTGTCTTCATAGAAAAGGTGTTCCATCCCTCTGATCATCTTTGTGGCCTTCTTCCAGACCCACTCAAACAGTTCCACATCTTTCTTGTCCTGAGAACTCCAAACCTGGACACAGTACTCCAGGTGGGATCTCACAATGACAGAATAAAGGGGGAGTCTCACCTCCCTGGACCTCCTGGCCACGCGACTTCTGATGCAGCCCAGGGTAAGGTTGGCTTTCTGGGCTGCAAGCACACATAGCTGACTTATGTCTAGCTTTTTGTCCACCAGCACCCCAAGTCCTTCTCCACAGGGCTGCTCTCAACAAGTTCATCTCCCGGTCTGTACTCAGGTCTGGGATTGCCCTAACCCAGGCGCAGAACCCTGCACTTGGACTTGTTGAATCTCATTAGGTTCTCATGGACCCTCCTCAAGCTTGTCCATATCCTCACAGATAGCATCCCTTCCTTCTGTTGTGTCAACTGCACCATTCAGCTTCGCGTCATCAATAATACTGCTGATATAATACTTTTTTCCTAATGAAATAAATAGAATAACTTTAGAAAGGCAGTCTGTCCATTCTGCTATTGCAAAATTACTGAATTTCAGCTGTTAACTTTCTATAATTTTCAAACACTTTCCAGCCTAAGAAATAATCAAGCTGGTGAAACAACTTTGTGCACCATCAGATCAAGGAAGGGAAAATGCAAATACTGAGTGCCATGACATAACCTAATGTTCTGCCCATGCTTTTCAACGGTGCCATATCACATACTGTTTTTGCGCTATTAACCTCTATGAAATGGCAACACTGCACAGTACTTTCTAAAGACCTATACAGGCTTGCCTTTATAGGCGGTACAGAAGGAAAACAGAACAAAAACTGATAAGAATTTAGGGCAGGAACAAAACAGGCTAAAAGGGATCATGAAGGAAAAGTGAAGCTGAGGGTTGAACATAAAACAGGCAGACGTAAAAGCGTCCACTACCACATGCTCCTCTTCATAGTCTACAATGAAAGCCAAGATTTCTGTCCTTCTCCATTCTCCTTCCACCACCAGTATCTCTGAAAACAAAGTATACATCTCCTCCCACTCAAGTGCTGGTCATTAAAGAAATAGATAACCAACTAGTACAAGCTTCTCGTTAACTTAAGGGCAGAATTTCACTCTCAGTTTTTAGCAGCTCTAAAAATTACCAAGTTTGGTAGTGACCAGTTCCCCCTATCCCCCCAAATTAATTTTTTTCCTTTAAAAAGGACAACCATCCTAAATAAGTAAGAATATACATATATATATATATATATCTCAAAACCCCAAGCATACGTGCAATCATATATGAGAAAATACAACTAAGTGGTCTATTTAAGTTATTGGTACTGTCATTAATTACATAACCACACAGTATATTTTCCAAAGGAAATTTTCTATTCCTGACTCAGCTTTACAAATTTCTGACTTTGGGCACCACCTGTTTCATGTTCTGCAGGTTTTTGCAGCTGTCCTTCCTCATCTGCTGCAGTAGCTGGAATACAGGCCATAAATGATTAAGGTAATAGTTAATATTATACATGGAAGACCTTAACTCCACCCTTGCCTGTGTCTATCTTTATATGAATTAAATCACTTTTAAGTCAAATTTTGTGGAGACAGAAACCACCTGTCTGTGGTGGTTTATTTCTCTAGACCTTCCCACCCCACTGTCTACTTTGAGACCTAACAATCTGGTCTAAAAGTTTTGTTTAGCTCCAATCAAAATAAAGTGAAAATATTGCAGTTGATAACATTAAAAATTCCTAAAGCACAGGTTCTGGGTACACTGGTTATCAGCTTTAATGGAAAATAGAAAATAATGGCAATCTGTACTTCAATCTTTTCTCATATTAATTGCTTGCAAAACATGTCAGCGTCAAAGACAGGGGGTATCACACTTGATTTAAATGATCATCAGTTACCAGTAACAGGTGCTATTTTTTTAAGCAGAAAACCTGCAGAAAGTTAAATATTAAGCAGTAAAATTGCTAACACAGGATATGTGATCTATTAAAATTAGTTTCAACAGCAAGATAGGCAGCATAGTACCTACTAAAGGCGAGAGCAGCATTCGTGAAGAGAAACAATTCGTATTTTGTTACTATTTCAATATAGAAAAAAATACAGTTCAAGGTGGAGCTATGAGTATGCAAACAGAATATGGCAAGGCCACACTAGCATAACCAAGAAAATGTACACTTTTCCAATTCATCTGAACTTTATGAGGAGGCCAAAAAAATACTCAGATGAACAGCTTCATACAAAAAGCTGTAAATGAAAACCACATGCAAAAACTACTGAGAGTAGTAGTTTACTACATAAAAATTTACATACAAATTTACATAAAAATTTAGTATCAATTAAAAAACAGTTAAGAGAATAAGCTTGGAAAACCAATTACCTGCGTATCAGATTACATACAATCACTACTAAAGCAGTCCAAGGATCTGTTCAAAATGGGTCTCAGATCCTTAGGACAAAGTTTAATTCTTGGCTTCTTACCAGCACCAGCAGACCCTGTGTCTATTCTCAACTCAAAATGAGCTACAGGCCTATTTTCATTCTTTCCCTTTCTATTTATACCTCTTTGATCACTTCGCTCCCTCCTCCAAAACTGGTGTTATAAACTATAGGACAAAGGACCATTCTGATAAAACTTAAAAGGTCCTTGTAGAGGAAATGCAAGATAGTTTGCAGTCCTACATCATTCTTAAAAGGCAGGTAAATCAAGGGATCTTGATTTCATATTACTCACGACTGAAATCAGCCAGCAGAAAAATGAAGACCTACCAGTCATGATTTCACTTCAACCCCTTTGGAATACAAAGCAGCGAACAGAAGCAATTGATCAAGAAAAAACATCTCACTCAAATCAGCTCAGGATAGTAAAAAAGCCTTAACTGCTGCAGAGTAATCAGTTTTTATTTTGGATCTGGGTAGCAAAATGAGATAATTCAACACCTTCTTGTTCAGGTGAATGGAGAAAAGGAGATAAAGACTGAAACATCAATTCAGAGACCTTCTATTACAGTCTTTCCTAGCTTTAGTTTATGTGGGATCACGTTCTTTTTCCTTACAAAGCAGTGACTTTACCCACAACTGGGTCTTACTTGAAGAGATTTAGTAATTACTGTTCTCTGCTGGGAACATGATGAGACTTCAGATTGTAGAATCATGGGTGCTAATGATCCTAATACTCTGATGTTGAGAGAGAGAGATTTGGGGGCACCAAATTATTTATGATTCATAATGTTCCAGAGGAAAGATTTCATACTTCACCATCAGCCCTCATTAAAAATGGCATTTTATAATTAAATATTTGGAAATGAGTGAATCAGTTTTCTACCTCTAGGAAAGTCTCACTTTTGCTAAGCCTCCATACCACTTACCCATTCCACCCCAAACAGTAAAATACAGCAGAGGATGGTAAATGCAACATATGCCAGAGATACTTTAAAATTACGAAAATGGTAGGATAAGGTGATCAGAATAACATTTTACTGCAATCAGTTTTTAAAAACATAAATGAAATCTCTGTTCCATGGGGTTTACTTAAGTGCAGGCAACTTAGGAAATGCAACAACACACACACATTAGTGGCAGCAACCCTTGTCAACTTCTCCTGGGAAAAGAACTGGCACTGCCATAAACCGTGGAAAACTAGCAGCTCCTCTGAAACCAGAAAAATGAGAACAAGAAAAAATACTTTATACATGAAAGCTTATCTATTTGTGTCACAAATACTTACCTGAATTAAAACAGATCAAATCCCAGGAGGGTATATTAATTTCTCAGCCATTTAAGTTATTATATGTACAAAATAATGTCTAATTGCAGAAAATTAATTCCTCAGAGGAGGAAAAATTCAATTTAGCCTTTAGAAATACTTGGCTCTATGTGGTTACCTATTATTAACTTTATCCTTTTCTTCCCAGGATTACTTTCATCATTATAATTGCAGAAAAGTTAAAAGGTTCATCTTTCTGAGAAATTTTTACCAACGGAAAGGCTATTTGAAGAATAGTATTTGGTATCTTACTTAGTGGTTTTATTTTTTTGAACTTAGAGGAATTGCTGGCTTTGTGTTAACTGAGTTTGTGATAATTGTCAGCTCTGCACAGGATGAAAGAGATTCCCTCAACCTTTCTTTCTTCTCCCTCCACCTTCCTCATTCATGGTGTTAACAAAATCTGCCACTGATTCACATGTCAGCAAGTCTGCGTTTCTCCCTGTTTCTCTCAATGTTTCCTTGCACCCTATCGGAAGAAAACCTATGCCCTGAGGACACTGTGTGCCATCTGTTGTCATACACACAATGATCACCTGCACTGATCTGCTGAGATGTAATAGTGCTTTACTCTTAGCTTCATTCTCTGCTGAAGTAGCTGATGCAAATATACATGAACTTGGGCAAGGTTACATTGATTTTAGGTAGTAATAGTAATTCATGTGAGGTACTACCATCAGTTTCAGCACTCTTGCAGTATGTCTTTCTACAGCCAAACACAACCTTGCTCTGCTTACATGGTGAAACAACCGGAGCGCGTAGCTAGACAGTAGCTAGACAAGGGTGAAGAGCTGAGTGCATCTGCTGTGGCACTCAGCAGAATTTGCTCCCTCAGGTTTCGAGCCCTGCACACAAGGCTGTAAACCATTGGCTGGCTCAGAGCACAGTGAACCAGCTGGCCTCCCTGTACAGAAGACCATGAAGTCATACTCAGTAATCATAGTCTTCTACAGTCAGTGGTAAATGCTCATGACATAACAGGATGGTAAATAAAGCATAGTAAGAGCTATCAAATTGCAACAGATACAGCAATACAGGGGACAGCAACACCCCACCTGTGCACTTCAGCACGTTTTGCTCCATTATGACTTCCTTCTCATTATTCATCATGGCAATAGTACAATATCTCAAAGTCAGAACTGCATCCTCTGTTTTCACATCCATTTCGTATCCATTAATCAAGACATGAGTATCACAATTACCAAGTGTTCAAATAACTGTTGCTGAAGTAAACCTTTAAAAGCCTTTTTAGTCAAGCAAGAAGAGAGAGAAAAGGCACTGCAGGTGGTCATTCCTACTTCCAACACTCATGCTCCATTTTGGTATCAATGTCATTCATCTAGTTAATGAAATGCAGAATCCCTTTCCTAGAAGCGAACTTAGAGGATCTGAAAGGGAGATGCTGACAAATCTTCCTGTATGCTATATTGCATTCTATTCTTGGAACGAGATTGTTAATGACAACAGTTTATTTTTGAAAGGAGCGCTTGCTCCCTAGGAAGCAACCGTAAACTAGTGCTAACACATTGAGATATAAACCAGTGCTAACACACAAGATATTCTACCTCACAGATACTGTTTCTCAAATTTTTAGCAACTACAAAGCAGATTGATTTATACCCCTTCCTTTTCTTATCTTAAAGATATGCTTCTTTCTCAGTTTCTAGCTGTTGCTATACTGCATCCCTGGGTAGTGGTTCCAGAAACAGACTGCTCTCCCTTGTGTGTGGACTCTTACAATGTACTGCAAAGTGCCCAAGTTAATCAATGACTAATATCTGATACCGCACGACTCTGACCTATGAAAAATCACAAACCAAAACCAAAGAAAAAAACCCAGACCAAGAAACAACCCCCCCAGAAATGGGCTGATATGTGCTGGCATAGATACAGTCCAGCTTAAGAACAGTAAATTACAATAAGTACCATAGTTTCCCCTTCCTGAGTTCTGCATCTTTGCTCTTAACCTGCATCACAGCATAAAGGCTCAAATGCCTCCTTTCTCCTCCAGCATAGCCATGTTTGTTTCCAGCATAACTTTGGGAGCAACACAGAGAAAGAGCTCAGCCTGCAGTCTCTGTGCTGCACCATTGGCTATGTTCATGCTGGCTATACCTGCATGAACAGCATGAACATACAAGCTAGTACATGCAGTCATCACCACATCTTGTGACATGCCACAAACATGTTGAGTGAGAGACCTCAGTTTGGAAGAGGGGAAAGAGGGTGCTTAACCTACTACCTCTAAACTTCCAGTTGCTTCTGAGTAGTCTGGAGTGCAACTCAAAGCTAATTTTATTTTTTAATAGGTGTTGGACTGTCACTAATTTGATAAAAGGATTATTAAAAAATATAAACCCATCATTTTTATAGCACTTAAAATCTATTCCCCAACACCATTATATTCCTTTGCTCTATCACTGCAGTTGCTCCTCCCTAAATTAATGTTCTGCTACCTTCATGAAAGTCAACCAGCTACCAAACCTTCACAGAGTACTATTTCTCCACAGGTTGATTGATCATGAAGTCATGTGTTTAAGGGAGAAACAAAAGCAGCTTTTCAGAAGTGGAAGTTAAATTTTACCTAAAATTAACAGGCTTTGTTTCCAACAACCCCCATATCACCTAGAGAGCATTTCATATTCATACACATTCCTGAAGAAGCTCTTCCAATATTGCTCCTGCTTTAAAGGTACTGCTGTAGTGGTGGAGAGGTGAATTAGGAGCAGGGGCATTATTACCAGGAATCCACACCAGAGGTGTTCATTGATTCCTGCCTCGCCATCACTCATTTGCTCATGCCCCAGGCCCCTTCAGCAGCCAGTCACATCCTGTTTGCTTTCACTCTAAGCCCAACTGCCGGCACTCTCAGCAATTGCTCTCCATAATCCTTCCCTCTCATCCCCAGGACCCTCCTGCCATGCAGCCCGTTTGGCCATGGCCCCCATATAGGGTAGAACAAGCACCATCAGATTCGAATTTCAGAACTCAGTTTGCCTCCTCAACAAAGGCCACTCATAAGACAGCTGAGCATCTCATCAAATAAAGTATCATTTTTTCAAGCATCCAAGTGACTAATAAGTGTTCAATGAATTTGCTTCCTTATCTGTTGATGTGACAATACAAAGTAGATAATTACTTGATTCTATTACACAAAAAAACCCAGAAAGCAACTGGAAGTTGTTTGATAAAATCAAACACTATGTTTGTAAAGTGAAAAACAAGTTCAAGCTATTACCTCAGTATAGTATTTAAAAGTACACATCTAAAAATCGATTTTCCTCCCCCAAACAAACTATTAAAAATGCCAGTTGCCCTACCTAGATGGTATTCTTTTATCACAAAGACTTTCACACAAAGTTAAAATATTTTCCCCTAGAAAAGATGTTCTGTTTTTGTGTGTAGGTAAATATACTACGTATATTTTTGTATACATACATCTACATATATTTACACACAAGATGTTAATGTTATCTCTCAAAAGCTTCTCTAGACAGAAGTACATAAATATAACATAAGCAAATATTGTAATTAATCCTCATGTCACTTAAACAAGAGTTTCCACAACTACTGGCCTAATTCAAACTTTATCCAAGTAAAGACAGCATAAAAATAATTATACGGAAAATCATAGTCCAGACTATAAAGTCATATAAGGGCTACAAAGAGTAAGAAAGAGATCCTTTTAATAGTTCACATGTTTGAACAGATAAAGAAGCTTGTAAACCTCAAATAATCCTTGCAAGAAGTACAGCAGCTTCCGTTTCAAATGACTGCCACATGCAGTCAAGTGTACAATAACAAGGAAGGAAAACAATTAAAACCCTTAAAGGAAGATACTGATTTGTAAGCAAAAACTTGAAAAAGATTTTTTTTTTAATTATATGATTGTGGACAACTGGAACATGCAAATTGAAATGCACTCAGCTGACCCCTCCACAGCCTACCACTATAAATCCTTTTAGAAAAAAACCCTAAAAATCGAGTAATATTTTTTTCATCAATGTGATAATTTTTTTTTTTTAATTACAAGTTTTGGAATAGTGCTAAGCTCTCAAAACCATACTGGCATATCAGTGTAAAAAACCTGCTATAAAAGTGTAGATAAACAAGAAGTAAAAATAAACAGACACATTCACCCCCAATAATAAAAGTAGGTTAAAAGGATGTAAAGAAAAAAGACTATAATTGTGTTCTTATGAATATACTCATCTTAGCAGACAAAACAAAGAATTAATAAGTAAATGATTTTATATGAAAGCAAGAATAACTGTCAGCAACTCTTCACTTTCATGCTTTCCACTCTTTTCATTTCTCTCTTAGACCCTCAGTTTCATACTTTGCCTGCAATCATTTAAATCCCCAACATGCAATCCCATTTACTAGCCAAACTCCGATGTCCTTTTAGTGGAACACTGAAACAGGTTTCAAAATTAGTTATGAATTAATGTGAAAAGGATTATAAAATCACTACCACTGTAGTGGCATCACCACTAGCAAACACTTAGACCATTATTTCAATGATGTTGATGGATTACTGCTTGCTGAATTTCTCCAGTATACCCCACCCCAAAGCAGGGAATGGAACACTGGGCACAATCTTCTTGCTTGAGCTACATTTCGTGTTTTCTGAAGCTTACTTTATCCATACAAGCAAATAAAAACAATAACCAGATGAAATAACATTTTTCTTCAGATAATTAAATTGTTCCCATAGAAGGCATGGCATCAGATTAAGTAAGTCACATATGCTTTCAGCAGTGCTTATGGCAACTCCTCTCAGTCCCCTGGTATAACAGATATTCCTAAAACTTGGTCTTTGTCCAAGGAGGACATTTATTAACTAGGTTTGTTTCATTAAGAGCTAAACACAGAGTCATCCCACAGACCAAAAAAAAGAAAACCATCTCGGCTTACCATTTGACAAGCATGCTGTGTAAATCTGAATTTATGAGGAACCATAAATCCACCAGTAAAAAAAAAAAAAAAAGCTTTTAGGTTTCTCTGTTATATAACATAGGCAGGCATGACGTCAGAGATCCCTGGGGATAATTTACTTTCCAGTTTTTGAGAAAAAGCATATAAAGAGCTTTTTGTCATTGACAACCACATTTATCTTACAAATATATGCATTACACATTTACTTTCCAAAATACCACCTTCATGAATATAAAGGAATAAAGAGCTCAACCTCCACATAGGACTCTAAATAGCTTTTTTTGTTAATTTTCCTTTAAAATGTCCTTTAAAATTAAGACTAAAAGAAACACTGTGTTAAGTAAGATTTTGCCAATTTTTTGGGTATGGAAATATATCAGAAAAATACAGATGGGACCTGTAAACAACTCACAGGAATTTCTGAGCACTAGCTGCTCTATCACCAGGTGATAAAGAGGAGTATGTTACATCCCTTAATAATATCACCTTAAAAACTGAAAAGGATGTCTGAGAGTTTCAATGTGAAATGCAAAAGAATGATGTATTAACCTGCAAACAGCTCCAAAGACCTAGCAGGGAACAGAGTACAACTACACATGCCTCAGACTTTGCTAAATGAACTAATATTCCAATGTCACTCTCCTTCTGCATATGGGAGTATACACAAAAACACAAGGCAAAAGCCAGACTGGTTGTACATAAATTACTATTCTGCATCTAAAATGCTTCAAAGGTTAACGGTGGTGAATAAAACAATGTAGAAAGAGAAAAAAAATATACCTGCCAAAACATGCAGTTAGTTACCCAGCAGAAATCTGCATGCTGCATAATTGCAACATTTACTGTTTAGAAAATAATAAAGCTAGGTATAAATATTTCTGTTGATTCATTTCTTGTGAGTGCCATGCTATGAGTGGTTGTTCAGGCTGGATTTCAGAAGACAAACAGAGGAAGAACTCTTCACGTGCAGAAAAAGCAGAAAGGTTATTTAGAAATTTTCTCATGTAGATCTCCTAGCAATGACCAACAGGTAGATGACACCCTTTGGTTTGATGATGTTGGTATGTTACATTCTACAGCCCTAACACAGACTATATAATGAAAGCAATTGACAACATCCAAATAGGCAGTACTTAAATTTTAAGGACAGCTATATAAGTCACCCACTGAAGGCAGAGTTATCTACAGCAACTACAAAGGGCAAGTAATACCTAGCTGGCCACATATGCTTAACTCTTCAAGAGTGATTACGAAAATCTGTGCACAACCCACTTTGTAAAGTGATCTAAGCCAAACTGCAATACCAGGGAGAAGCAAAATAAGCAATTCTAGTCATGAATCCAGACAGTCAAGCTGGCAAATCAGGATGCAAACTGAAAAGAGCAAGCAAGGTGGCAGTGACACCTACAAAACACACTTTGCAATTTAAATAAGAATCAGTCTATTACAAGTACACATATGCCAGCAGTACTGGCACTTCATCCAGGCATCTTTAAACCTAAGAGGCAAATTTAGGTGGATGGTTGAATAATAGTACTTGTCTCAAAGTGTAAGTAAACCTGTGTGTGTCTGACCTGCCCAGCTGTCCATGCAGGTCTTTTATCAATTGCCCCTACAGCCCAAGACCCCTAACTTGCAGAGACAAGAAAAATAAACCTACGTCTTTCTAACTGAATCACAAACATAGTCCAGCAAGTCTACTTGAGGTTTCTGCATTCAAAACTAAGTATGATGCAGAAGTCTTTCTGCCTTATGTGATCCCCCCCCACCCAGCCATGGTCAGAAAAAGGAAATATCTACATCTGTTCTTGGTTCACATGCATGAAAAACATTTCATAAAATGAAAACAGATTTGAAATAATTTAGATTTCAATACTAAACCTTCAAAAGCAAATTACCTACAGAAAGTACATGTGTGGGTGTATTCCTGTTTCACTGCATCAACAGCCTTAATCAGGCTTGCATACTATTTCTGATTATGGTTCATTATATAAAATCACGTTGATAACAGTTCAGCAAGAATGTTTCTTAATCCTTTCTGAAAAGAGAAATACTGTTCTCACACCACTTTTCACCCTTGATGTGTATATTTGGGGGATGACTTTCCCCAGCGTCGCATGACTTGGTAAAAGCCATCACAGCCAAATTTAAACCATAGGAATTGGCTTGAATTATCCGTCAGCAGAAAGGCTGCAGCTCTGCCCCATGCTGAGGATGGCGACACCTGCAGAATCCTCCTGAGCTCTGCTTGCCACTGCAACCCCCAGGTCCTTGCAGATCCTCCAGAGGAAGCAGACTCGGAAGGCTAATGTGCCTCCCTGCTCACACAGAGCCTAAATGATTCCCACTGCATCAGCTGGAGCCACATCTGCTCGCAAGTGGAAGGTCCTGCTTTGAGTTCTAGCGAGTTTTTAGCAATACAAAGAGTACTTTGAAGCCAAATGTGCCTTCTTGGATTTGCAAGGCTGCATTTTCTTAAGCATGCACACTTTCTTTTTGCTTTTTTGTCTACTATTCTATTACTCGAAAATAGGGATTTTATCAATATCACATATTATTATTACGCAGATCAATATCTGAAAAGTATTTGAAAATGTCAGCAATTGTGAAGCATAGCAAGTAATTTCTCTGTAGGATTTCTGACCAGAAGGGGATCATTCCCATGCTCCACAATAAGCTTGTTACATTTCAAGACAAATTAGGTCTTGATTTCACCTTTTAAAGACTAGATGATTTTATACCTTCTTCTGTTAAGGAAACTTTGCTCAGTGATACCATCACTGTTGAAAGCAACTCCTCTTTCTATACTGAAACACAGAGTTTTTTTCTGGGGAAAAGCTTTCAGAAAAATGGGTTTATGACAAGCTGATTCAGTAAACAGTCTGATGTTAGCAATGCTCAGTCTTCATTATACTGCAAAATTTCCCCTTGGTCACAATAGCAGCAGCGTAGGGTCTAGTTTGACAAACATCCTTCACAAAATCTAACCCCAAAATGGGGGGGTTGAACACAGGCAAACGTGCTAATATCACACTTAAATTAGTGCTTTGCAAGTGCACAGAAAAAACTTGCACACTTCTGAAATTCAGATTCTACATACTTTTAAGAACTCATATGTTACCATTATTTCACTAGTAAGTCACAGAGCGTCAAGCCAGAGCCTCCGAATCTAAGCAGAAACAGGAGAGGTGTCTCTCACAAGATGAGACAGAACAGCCCTTCACTGCCAGCAGGGGCAATTGCTGAATTTCTACAGACCTGTTGAGAAGGGAGATTTCCAACAAGCAATAAACCCAAGCAAATGGGGAAACCAGAGCTCCCAAAACATAATTTATCCTCCTACTGAAGGAAATCCTCTTCAATAATTACGTAAGTTTAAGTGTCTAGGATTTTACAGAAATATGCCAGTGTAACTAAGCTTTCTTCTGTGCATATATTAGTTTGGAGGAGGGTTGGAGGGAAAGGAAAAACAAAATTAAAAATAAAAAATCAGACCCCATCGGCTCAATTTGGGTTGTAACCCTCACTAAACCTTCTCTAATCATCAAGCCTACCATACATACAGCAATGAGATTACAGCAGACAAATCTACTTGCAGTAGGTTACACACAACTAAAAACCGTTACACCTAAAAACATTCTATGGCTAGTTCTACACGTACTTCTTTTTTTCACTACTTTATCCTTCATGACAACCATATGATCATCATTTACCAATTTCAGGAAGTCAATTTTTTTAGTAGTGAAAGATGATTCAAAACAAAATCACAGTTTTAAAACTGTCTGGTGAGCATGGACTCCTAAGATCACACAAGTGCTTCAAAATACTTTTATACTGAAAATATTTGGTTTTCTTCCAAGTAAAGCACTTAGATTAATTTCTGCTCACCTGTGCTTTTATACAGACTTGCCAAAAGTTGCGCTGAGATAAGCAATCCTTCTAGTTGCAAATTTCAAACATATGAAGTGTGAGGAATTAATAATCTTTCTCTGAAATTAAACATATGGAATTTCTGACAATCTCCAGTAGTTCATTACCGCAAAAGAGGGAGTAAATTTGATTTTTTTTTTATTATTAGAACAAAATACTACAGTTAGTGGGAAATTCTACAGTGAAATAAACCAGATTTTTCAATCTTTAGACTGTTGTACTTTTTTTCTTTTTTTTGGTTTCTGAAAGGGGTGGGGAGAAGTTATACGCTACAAAGTCATGATGCGTCCACTGAAATATTACAAACAGTTCTCTTGCTGTAGAAACAGAAAATTTCTATAAAGCAACCAACAAAGATGCATCATTAATTATAAATCATAGCCATGACTTATGGATGCCAAAACTTAGAGGAAAAAACTGTCAGGTAAGTTTATATATGAAAAACATCATCAGAGGTTTCAAGTGCAAGTAGTTCCACATGGAGTTGAGGAAGTTCTTCAGTCAGACTTCTAGAAACTAGGAAAACAGCATGAGGTGTGCAACTATTTGTTTGCTCCTACCTTTCTCTTTCATGGAAACAGATACAGCGCTTGTCTGATTCAGAACAGGTCTTGCTATGTTCTTACCTAAGACTAAAATATCAAGTTTTATTAATCAGAGAAATTAGCTTAAGGCAATAAATGCTTTTTCCATCTCAGATGAAAAGTAGTAGCAAAGCCCTTAAAGACTGTTACGTTTGCACTGCCTGTAAGTTAGAGTTAAAAACTTGGCTATTACTTCAGTATTGCAAATCTGTCTCCGAACATCCACATAATACTCTAATTCGAGGGCTTCAAAAAAAGGGTCATTAGGTCAGAACAGCCAATAAATTGAGGGGAAAAAAACCCCAAAACACACCAAAAGGAAAGGAACATAATAGGAAGTGTCTGGGGAGGTACAGTATACACTAATTAGTATACACTAATGCAGTTTCTGGAAGTAAAATTACTGTCAAAACTCAGTTAACTTCAAAATACTCATTTAAGACCTATTGCTCAGACATCAGCTATTCACAATATGAAATTACAAAAAAATAAGCCTTTTCATGCTTATTAACTGCAAAACTGCAATTTTTGGCAGTTTGCAAATGTATGCAATCACAGCATCAGGACTACATCTAACAGGTTATTTTAAAAGCTAGCTTGAGGATTTCTCCTATCACAGCAACTGCTCTAACAAAAAGTTCTTTCCTTGAAAGCCTTGTCCTTTTGAATCTAAAACACAAACATCTAAGTCTTGTCTTCTCTGAATTGTCCCCTAAAGGAGACTTTGGCTCTGTCCTCACTGATTACAGAGGAAGTCTACAAACCCACACTCTCTAGGCTAACATTACCTAGCTGGAGTGGCACCCCCCCCACCCCTTTGTCAACAGAAAACCTTTTGACAAAATAACGTGAGACAATAGGAAAATGTAAATCAAAAACAGAAGAGTGGAAAGGTACAAGATTATTTTAACAGAGGATCCAATTAATAAGAAAATAAACAGTGAAGAAAAAGGATGTGCTTGGGAAAACAAGAAACCCAATACCTTCTTTTGCCTGATGTTTTTTATCCATTCATTTGTTACAGCCACTAAATGTGGAACTACTTCACATTTCACTACAAAGCTTGCTTTTTAAAACAGAATGGAAAGCTTTGATTTCAAGGTGAAAAGCATGTTACAAACCAGCAACAGTATCTATCCTAAACTGAAAAATCTGCATACATTAGGAGGTGTTACAGAGCTGTGCACTGCTACTATGCCACAGTACTATATAACTGATAAATAAAAAATCAATTTGTGATACTGACATATTCTAAATGAACTGTGCAAACAGACTGATATTGCCATTTTTCAAACCACATTGTTTTAGAATGGGTATCATAACTTCCCACTCATACAAAGTCACTGCATCAACTCCCACTATTTTACTTAACTTCAAGGAGAAGAGTCATAAGTTCAAAGTATGGCATGAGAAAATATTTCAGTTTGAGTTTATGTGGAATGTGAAGAAAGCAAGAAAATGCAATGAGAGACAAAAGGCAGAATGTAAGCTACATGATAGTCACATGCAAAGAAACGGGAATGCTGCCACATTAGTGCTAACACATATGAAAATTAAGTCAGTGGATCTCCTTCCACTGCTCCTGCAAATGATCACTGAGAGATTAAAGCATCTGGGAATCATGGAAGAACATCCCTTTGAATATATGTAATAATCTGAGTTACATGATGCTAAAATTCTACAGTTCATTGTACTTTATGGACTGAATATGACGATTATTGCTGCTGTGAGAATTAAGTTTTATTGAATCTGGTTATATGTTTGTGAAAACTATTCATGTTCCTAGTACAGATTCAGAAAAAAATATTTTTGAGGAACAGAAGAATATTTTAATTCTTCAGTTCCTACTTAGCACTGTTTTCATCTAAATTACATACCCAAAGTAAATTAAGGCAATCCTATCTGACTAAAGAATTTGTAGAAGGGATTTAAGAGTTGGACTCCATGACCCTTGTGGGTCCCTTCCAACTCAGAATATTCTGTAACTCTAAATGGTTGGTGGATTAAATTAAATTTTGAAAAGAACACTTATTTTGAAGTACACTGTGCTGGATTTGGCTGGGGTGGAATTAATTTTCTTCACAGTGGCCCGTATGGGGCTGTGTTTTGGACTTGTGCTGAATGCAGGGTTGATAACATAGAGATGTTGATGTTAATGCTGAGCAGTGCTTACACTGGGTCAAGGTCTTTTCTGCTTTTTGTACTGCCACACTGGCCAGGAAGTTGGGGATGCACCGGAGGTTGGGAGGAGACACAGCTGAGACAGGTGACCTAAACTGATCAAAGGGATATTCCAGACCATATGACATCATGCTCAGTATATAAAGTGGGGGGAAGAAGGAGGAAAGGGGGGATGTTTGGATTGATGGTGAGGCCCTGTTCTCCTGAAGGTGGCTGAACAGCTGCCTGCCCATGGGAAGCAGTGAATTAATTCCTTGTTTTGCTTTGCTTGTTTGCATGGCCTTTGCTTTCCCTATTAAATTCTCTTTATCTCAACCTACAAGTTTTCTGGCTTTTACTCTCCTGATTCTCTCCCTGATCCCACTGGTGGGGGAGTGAGTGAGCAGCTGGGTGGGGCTTGGCTGCTGGCTGGGGTTAAACCACGACAACAGTAATTCAAAAGTTTCATTTATTTCCATTGTATGAACGCTGTCTTCATTTTGATACACTTCCTGCTGCAGTACATTAACCCAAAGCATTAGTGATAATAGCAGAATCCAACTCACATCCACAGTAACACATCCCTCCCTACCTCACGTGTCCTCAAGCAAGTGGTCAGAGCTCCCTTAAGATATATGCACAGAAGAAAACTAAAGCATTAAGAACACAGACCAGAGACTTAAAATTGAACTTCATAAAGACAGAAGACAATGCTCAGTGCAGAGATGATGTAGAAGTTTGAGAAACAGAAACAATCATGACTATTAATTGTGAAGGTAATGAGTACACTCAAAGATTAGCTTCCAGTTTTAAAAATCAAAATAAAAAGTCTGTAAATAAAAAACTATTTGAAATATAATAAGAAAATTATTTCTTAACTGAGGTAGTTATGTATAGCATAGCAGCTAAAATGTATGTACTTAAAATACTATAAAAATGCACCTTTATCATCACTGATACATAGGAATTCCTATACACAGGCCAAAAAAAATGAGACCTGCATTAGACCAGTGGGAAATGAATCACTGAATAGCAAATGACTGTACTGTTTCTGAGGTGTAACAATTTGGTGAGCAGTCTGAACAGATGCTGACTGATAATGAGAAGTGGCAGCAGTAAAGTGCTGTATTTCTAGGGTATTGATTCTTACAAATATTATTTTAGATCAACAAGCTAACTTCCAGCAGAGAGGCTGTATTAGCACACAATTCCTGCGGCTAATGATCAATAGTTAAATCAGCAGAGGAGAAAATGAGCAGAGAGAAGCCACAGAGATTTACCAGATACCTGGAAATACTTGCACAAAATGAAACATGTTGGTAACAAGAGTGGGGAAAAAACAATCCTTTAGGAAAAACAGCATTTTTCAATGAACTGGCAATATAAATTATTTATTAACCCTATCACCATTCAAACCACATCATAAGCAAGCAGACAGTGCTGTACTACTGTATTTTGTAGTTAAAGCAATTTCACATATAGTGAAAACTTAAAAATTACTCTTCTGGAGCATTCTTAAATGCTTTGAAAAATTTTTCAAGTCTTTTTCAAACACTCCCATGCTGTCAGGTTTATGACTGCCAAGCTGAGGACACTATAAAAATGCAGAGTTCCTACAAGTGGCTTTAGAGACCCTAATATGGGCAAGAAAATGAAGATATGGGTAAGATTCAATTATTCTCTTTGTTCCTTCTGATTATACTCAGAACTTTATTATGACCTGGTGATCCTTTTAATCAAACTCCTTTGTCACACATTGCCAACACCTCAGAATGTCTTCTCTTGAGAGCAGATCATCATGTCAAAGTATCTAAGAATTAACACAAGCTGGTTTAAAAAAATGCTTTATTTTCAACCCATACTCACTCTACTATTCTGCATAAAAAAGCCTTATTGGTAGAACTTGAATTATTATAATTTATCCTCTTATTAAACCTTTAAAACATAAATGTGGGGACAGAATGAAGATCAAAGGTCTTTTACTGTTAAAAAAAAGTTTTAACTGGTTTTGTTTTTGTTAGTACAACAAAGATGACTTTACAGTCAAATAATTACTTGAAAAAACCACTGTGTACACAACGAAACCAAGCAATACACCACACTGTGCCACGGAAGATATGCAATAGCTAAATATTAAATCCTTTAAAAGTTAATGGGGGGGAAAAAAGGAGATCAAGGAGATTCCGTTATCAATAGGCTACAGTTTTGGCCAGAGAACACACTACTGTGGTATGCAGCACATTATGCTCTGCTGCTCTGATGAAGTCACTAGCCAAAATAAAAATAGACATCTTAGCAGTATGGATTTCTCTTCAGGACAGTGGTCCCTTTTGTATCTTTTTATTTTATATATATGTAGGAAGAAAACAAGGCACTGTCAACCATTAATGCAAGACTGAGAAAAATCTAGTGTGAAACAATCCACAAGTTCATCTTCCATTTAAGAAGCAAACATGCAGGTATATTCAATGTAATTACAAGTATTTATTTCCCATTGTCTTCCCATTACCTCAAAACCACAGTGTTACTTCCTTTTTCTCCAAAATCAAGGTCCAAAGTTGATATCTATATCCTTGATGAATACAGGCATGCACACATCCATAAATCAAGAATACTATGGGATTTCTTGTGAAGTAGAGACAGAAACTTTAGTCAGTGGCTCTATCAACTTGCAGAGCAATTGGTTTTCTTTCCATGCTCCTTACGAAGGATGCATGTTGGAATGTATCAAAGATTTTCCCAACAGACAACAGAATGACTGATTCATTTATCAAGTAAAAATCGAAAATAGAAACATGAAAACCATGTATTTAAAACATGGAGTAGTGAGTTGCAAATGTAGCCTCCTCCTCTATTCCCTCCTCTACTTCCAAATTATAAATTATTTTTTTTATTCTCCTAAGTAAGGCACTAGAAAGCACTAGAATTGGGGCATTAATCCTCCTACATATCAAGCAACATTCATTTTTAGGTTCAATTTTTAGTACTCCTGCACTGTGTTTTCATCACTAGTTCTATGCACTATGCCAATGGCAGGAGACTAGAAAGTCATTAAAAGGCAGGGGTATTTCATGCAGTTATGGCTACATCAATAAAGTTGCAGCAAGAAGAAAAAACACCACTGAAACCGGAGAGCATGAAACTAAAACTCTTCTCTGCCTTTTGCAGAAATGTATTCTTTGCCCTGGTTTAGTAACTGGGAGAGAATTCTCTACAGAGTCAGGAGACTGAAGCACAAGTCCCGTACACCATTAAAATCCTGCTGAGAACATTCACGTGTGAAATCTCAGTAATGCACACAACTTATGCTGGGCATCCAATTTAATTTACGACACAGCAACAGCTTTTATGTGATACTCATAGCTCTAGCAACCAGACAGAAAAAATAAGTAGAAGGTACTATCATTACCTACACTTCAAAATTCTTCCAAACAAAAATCTGTTTCTATAGTTCCTTACAGAGTGAAAACTTACACCGTTTCATAATTTGCAAGGTCCTGCAGCTGGCTTCTCAGACCAATTATTTAACGAATGTTTATGGTGCTTTAACAGCTGCTTTTCATCTACAGAAATTGAGGTAGTTATGAACTGGAGGAAAGCATTAATCCTAATTAGCTTTGATCCCATCACCAAAAAGAACTGGATCATCACTCTGCCAAAGACTTCTCAACTTAATGCTTGATTAAGAGTTCTCCTGCTGAGCACTCAATTTATTTTGAGCTCTTGTCTTGTGATGCCATGAGCTTCCTGAATATTCACGTGTGTAACAAGCTTCTCAGAGAAGACTGGAATAAAGGAATCAGTAAAGTTACAGAAGTTTCCTGTCAAGTAATTGGTCATGATGACAGTACTCACAAAAGGAGGAGCAGTTTGATTAAACTGCAGGAATAGGAGTACGCCAAGCAAAGACCCTGTTCTGCTTCATACCATCTTTTTCTCTTTTCTTGTCTTTCTTAAATCCAATGGGTTTTATGCTTTGGGATTTTTTTTTTTTATTGCACTCTAACACTGATAAATCAAAGATAACTGAGGAATTTCTGTGAAACCAAGCTGTAGGCTCCAACTTTCAAGGTAAGTGAAATAAATTCCTGAAACACCAGTGCCCCAGTAGAGCAAACCAGACTAAAGATGGACAAAACAAGGGTCAGTAGGAAGAGAATATGCAGAATGGAAAGAAACTTTCCCATCAGCTCCTGTCCTGCAGATCTGACTCACATTACCAATGGTTGCCAAGACCAACAGGCCCCATTTATTTGTACAGTCCTGGTGCTCTCCTCTCCCCGGTACATATATGTGTATATCAGTTCTGTACCATGAAACACTAAAGCTGGAACCTGCAGGTACACCCTGCTTGGCACAGCAAGGGGCAGCAGCATGTGTAGCCACACAGGATTGGTATGGCCTAGATTTTACCTAGCTGCTATGTCTGGACTACTCCTCTACTTAATCACCAGTTTCACAACCATTTACTCCACCCCAAGAGCTTTACACCTCTCATCAATGGAAATCAGCAGCCTGTTAATATCCAGGACATTGGTAGATTTGTTTTGTTTTGTTTTGTTTGGGAGAGAGGGAGGAGTAAAAGAAAAGGACGGATGGACAGGCAAATTTAGTCACAAAAGCGACACTTCCTTAGCAAACCCAGACTAAATGCAGTCCCCCTACAAAAGATCCCCTTGAAAAATAAGCCGACAGAATAGGGAAAGTATTTACATAGGAAAAATTCTTGTATGTTGATAAAGAACAGAAACTTCAAAAGGAATACTTGTCAAAAGACACAATCTAACAGTGCACAAGGAAGGCTAGGAAATCTTTGTGTGACAGGGCTGCTTTTCACATGTCTTTAAACGTGAAGCCACTAGCTCCTACTTGATAAGAACGGAGGAGATCCCACCCAACACCTGCTACCGCAATTCGGTTTAATAGCAGTCCTTCACCAGCATTGACAATTACTCCCACGCTCCCCTGTGAGAGACTAATGGTTTGCTAAAAATAAAACAGAAATTAGCATGTACAGCAAGCTGCCCGAGATATATGCTGTTTGACAGAAGGTGATATTAATCAACCTGATGATGAGCTGATGTCCAGATTTCACTTCAAAAGATTCTGTCCTACCTATATCTACAGATTTGGGTCCCTGGCTGAAGTGGCAGGACACAGTATTACTTTTTGCTCATTTCATTATTTTCTACAGCCTGCATCTTAGCACGCAGTAATAATGTTCACACTTACACAGTGGGGAATAATTCAGTACCAACATCAATTTGTGTACAGCAGCTGCTAAAAGTTGAAGTTGTCGAGAAACATGAGATGAAAAAGCAGAACACAACACCCCCCAACTGTACCAGCAGTTAATGACATTTTCACTAGTATGTGAATCTTTAGCAAGCAGACCAGGGCTTACCAAGTCACAGTGGTAGGGAAGGATGGGGAAAAGAGCAAAAAACACTTTTTTTAAATTTTTCTAAATATGATAGATGTCAAAACCATCAATCAATAGCTCATATGTAGGATGCAAGTAATGAAGACTGTATCAGTCTTCCAAAAGAATTGCTCTTATCTGCTTTGAAATAAAGCCGAATAGTTGTTAAGTAACTAACAGGCGATAAATGCAGACAATATATTAGATAAAGTATTTTTAAAAACTGTGTAATTAATTAGTTCTGTAAGAAAAGGTCTAACTTTACAGTAAAAAAAATTATGCAGATTTTAAGCCCTGCCTCATGTTAAATAAAAAGAAAATAATCTAAATTTACAGTGGGGAAAAATACAATATTTTCTCAAATACAAAAGATGAATAAGATGCTGTATAGAACAAACTCCAACCCACAAACAACCTTGAGCTTTTTTTACAGAAGCAAGCCAAATGAATTCCATACTTCAAATCTACAAGATATGAGTATCACACAGAAGAAATACTTTACATTAATTATAGTCGCTCTTAAAAGAGCGTAGCCATGATATGAAATAATTACTGTCTTACCTGGTCAAGTGGGTTAGACTAAGAAAAGACATCAAGAATTACAGGTCCAGATTTCCCCTTCAAAGATAACAAGAAAATGTCTGTCTGCCTAGGACGACAACAATAGCTAAAACTCCATTTGTTTTTCAGCTGTATGAAAAATTTACCTTTTAAAAAGAAAGGAGACATCATGGATGAGACCACTAGCAATAAGTACATCTTCCTGTACAACCAGGATACCACCAGATTGTAGGTGGCAATGTCACAAGGTGAGATCAGACAGAAGACCTGAAGAAAACACAGGCAATTCCGTAAGAAGAGAAAGGTCAGTGGTTAAGAGGGAAGAGAACTGCAGCCCAACAGCTGAATTTTAAATCAGGCTCACTTCTGTCACATGTTCACCTCCAGCACCTCCAAGGTTAAATGAGTGGTACTACAGCACTTCACAGTTCTTCCCCATCAGTCTTTGACATGTAATGACCAACATCTTGATTTAATTATCATTACTTAGGAAAAATATCCATCACTCTCAAGTCGCATTTTCTCTAGTGCCTTTTATTTAGTCTCATAGCTACCAAATACTTTTAACTATTTCCAATAGAAAACAGTTCAAAAATCAGCAGGAACATGATAATTAATATTTAAAATAAATGCATCATAAAGAGGGGATCTTTCATCATGGGCAAGCTTGAATTGAAAGATGAAGGTATCACATGATAGGGATGTAAACTTTTCATATAAGGATATAAAGGTTTCAATCCCACCAAAACTATTAGGTTATTTATTTATACCTCAGCATTTACACTTAGGGCAAAAACCACCAAATAAACTGCATTAGTATGATACTAAAGTTTCTTGGTAGTGAGCATTTTGTTGATCTCTTCAGCCTCCATTAAGACACCACGGAGGAAGTTGCAGTTGAAAATGTAAAGCACAGAATACACACAATTCTTGTTTAAGTCAGCAGTAAACTGAATTAGTAAAATAATCAAGTTTTAAGGCTAGCTTTTACATATCATGATTTTCCTCTTCAAAACCTTTCCATTGAAGGGAGAGGGATAGGCAAAAAAAAAATAAGGAACGCACCAGAACATCAGAAAACCATTAATTAAATGGTCTGCAAGGCTAACATTCATCTCGCTGTAAAAAGAACCTCTATGGAACAACCGTGTGCTCCCTATTAGGACCAATTACATTCTACCAGAGAGAAAGAAGGAACTTCAGACTGAATTGGCAAACGTCCCTGTTACCACAGAAATATTATCAGCTTGTTCACAATGAAGGCCTCACATGTGATTATTGAGCACACAAGAAAACTAATCTTTTGATTCTAAAGTTTGTACTGATTGCAGATAATCTGCCTCTTGTCTCATAAAATACTCATGATATGTGCAAATAAATTACCTTTATTGTATTTTACTATCATTAAAAAAGGTGTCCCCAACTTCTGTTTGACACAGAAAAGCAAATGGTCACAGTTTATATTCAATTTTTTATACAGTATCACATTTTCTTTAAATCAACTAGGATTCATTTTAGTATTTAACACAGTGGAAAACATGTTTTTATTTCAAACTTGACCGCAGTATTACAGAGTGACACAGAGAAGCTTTTGACAAAGGTACTGGATGGATCAGTCAGGGTTGATGTCAGTTGGACCTGCTCTTCACAAACCAGAAAGGCCTGGCTGGGGATGTGATGCTCAACGGCAGCTTTGGCTACAGTGACCAGGAAAAAAGTAGTAGAGCACATAAACCTGGACTTTGGAAGAGGTGGTATAGGAAACAGAGAAATCCTTGGCTAGATGAAAAAGTCCTGATTGAGTCCAGAGCAAAGTAAAACTAAATACAGGAGACAGAAGCAGGCAGACACTTCGAAGAAGAATTTGGAATCACTGCCCAGGCACAAAGGCAGTGTCAGGAAATTCATATATGATACCACCAGCACATGGAACGACCAGTAACTTAATACATCTAAATAATTTGAGACGAAAACAAATCGCTTTAGAAAGTAGAATAAGAAATAAACAAAAATGCTGACAGAGCCAAAAGGATTTAAAAGCAACCTCGTATCTTGATCCTTATTAATAGAAATTCCTCCAACCTTTTTTCTCCCCCATAATTTCTTTTGTTTATAAAAACTATGATGGAAACTCAACAAGCAACTTCCTATGCTGGAGATTCCAAATCTCAAACCACTGAATTACCTTCCCTGATTTCCCTCTGCCACCCAGATTTCAAGGGTATTCCACACAGCTCCACATCACACCCTAACTGTTCCTCTAACAGACCCTGACGCACAAAGACACCACATTAGCTACTTCAGAAACAGCAGATCACTGGGTATTAGACCTCATAGAATACAGCTCAGAGAAACAGATCTTCCCCTTCCCAAATTGATTATCCAGTCATTTAAAGACCTTATTTCAGGCAAAGATCAAACACTCTAAAACTTCACTCCACTTTATTTTACCACCTATATTTGCTTAAAATCCTAGACTGAAAAGAAAATCCACACTGCTGTTTGATCTCCAAGTGACTGTAACCGACCTACTAAGAGAAAACCTTTATTGACAAACAATAAAACTTGCTAAGAGGAAAAGCCTCAAATTCATGAAGGACTAGCATAGAAAGACAGAGAGAATGTGACCTTGTAGCTGTTTAGATGCAAACTATTGGCAAGTTGCTGGAAAAACTACATACACTTTTTTTTTTAAAAAAAAAAGAAAAAACCCAAACAAAAACAGAAGAGTCAGCCAAAACAGTTGCAATTACACTGGCAAATATGGTATAACTAAGTTTTCAGAGTGAGCTGGCAGCAATGAAAAACTTTATGTACAGCAGATTAATTTTAATTTTTGAAGCTGAAGATTACATGACTCAGCCTGTACTCATCATGTCTATGAAGACATCGTTCTGCTGCTGAAATGTCAGCTCCTCAGCTTCAGCACGCAGCAGAAATTGAAGCGCAATGTTTGCTATTGAGAATTCAAGCCAAAACGCTGTGTCCTTTCTGCAAGTTTGAAGTAAAGCCAATGCAGCACTCCATCCACCAGAAAGTCACATAATGGAGAACAGATTATTTCCCCCCGTCACATTCTGCTCCATTCAGCTACACGGTGGATTGCTCTGACTACTGTTAAGGCTCGTAACCAGTAGTGCTCCTCTCACCTCCACAAGCCAGTGCCCAAGACAGAGTTCAGCACATTAACACAAGTGCTTCCTCATCAGCAACACTACACTTACTGTCCTTGGCGGCAAATTATTTGCAAATACCATACCACGCTAATAGACACAGACAGTACGCACAAGAAAACAAAATAATTTAGAGTCCATTCCATCACTGTTTTTTTGGGTAGGTGTTTCAGACCAACAGTTTCCAGTTCTGGTTGAAAAGCAGTCACGTAAGTATTCAAGTTGAGGTAACTATTCAAGTTGCAGTTCGGCACAGAGTTACACTCATGTAACCCCAGTAACATCTTGGATGGTTTAAGACTTTACCATTTTTAAAGACTAAAAACAGACATGGTATTTTGTATGTCCTCCTTCAGCCTCAATCCAGATTTACACATTAATAAACACTACACAACAAGTTAGCTTCAAAGTATAAAACCCAATGTGCCATTCCTAAATATTTCACCATGTTTATCAGTTTAATATTTTAGTTTCACAACAAAAGCCATTAACAGAATAACATTCAAACATAAGTAGTAGAAGAAAAAAAAAACAAAAACAAACAAAAAAAATCCCACCAAAAAAAATAACCAAACCAAACAAAAACAAACCAAACCCAGCCCTCAGCATGCATTTAACAATTACCCTGTGTTATGGAAATTAAATATCTACAAAGAAGCAAGAACAAAAGGGGGGGGGGAATTCCACTGCAAATGCTCCTAAGTTCTCCAGATAGGTTTTTTTTCCTCCATTGTAGAATCAAATTAATGTGGTGCAGTATCGCTCTACACATCACTTCTTTCTCTCTTCTTTCCTCCCCTTCCTTCCACACTTCTCCAAGCACACCTCCCGCCCCTGAAGATGTAGGTAAACATTTTAAAATGTTAATGGAGATACTGAAGCAGGAAGCTGAAGCAAGATTGGATTCCTCTATAAGGAGGGTGGTTGCTCTGATCAACTGTTCCTTGACACCATTCAGTTCCCAAATCCATCCTTTAAGAAGCTCCCATGGAAGCTCCCTGTGCAATTTCTATGGAGCCCACAGCTGGCAAAAATATCAGAAAACCCGAGAATGGCTAAAAGAGAGCAAAATTCTTCTCTTACAGGATTCTACACAGAATAAACAAGACAAGACCTCTCTACCTTCTGTGTCCTCGCTTTCAAAACTTTTGGTAAAGATATCCCAACTTAATCAATATCCAAGAAAACAAAAAACCTAATTAACTAAATACAAAGCAAAGAGTCTATTTTACAAAATTTGAGATGAAGCGTCAAGGACATATATTTGGTTATATATATATATATATAGTCAANAATTTGTGTTTAACTGACAACCATAAACTCAAATATTGACTTTAGCTAATCCATAAAAATTTTGATAGTTTAAGGTGGGGGCATGTAATTTTCTGGAAGTACATGCCTTATGTTTTACTTCCAGTATCTCTAAAGCAAGTATCAGAAAGCTTTCCATTATACAATTATTAGGAAAGATATCTGCAAGACTACTACACATGAAGAAAGTTGCTCAGTTTTCCTTCAGGGGGGAAATCAGGTTAATAGTACAATCAATAGTATGAAACAGAGAACCTGTAAACACTGTACCCACTGATATACTATTTCAACTTTTGAGACCTCCTTTGTGTAAATACAAACTGTTTTTTAAGGCTTACAAAGATGAACACTTTTAGGGAAAAATTTGCCTGACGAAAAGTGAAGAATGGCCCCATCCCTAACAGCATTTTCCAAATACTAAGTTCCTACACAAGATTTTAAGCAGCTATAGTCTAGGTTCAAAGAACAGCACACACTTTTTTATTTATTTATTATTTACACACACAAGAAAAAATTTGATTGGTAAATCAGTTGTACTGTCTATGAAGTGCTGGTTTAATTGCTTAACCTAGTACCTAGTATGAGCTTTAAAAAGTGGTAGTATAATTCATCAGTGAAGGGGAAAAAAAGCAGTACTGTTTTAAACATTTCCAGCATGTACCATCATCCAACCTATCCGTGATTTTAGGAAGGTTACAACATATCCACAACTTAAGACAATTCATCATGTCCTTCAGTGACTGACTATAAAGCCATCACTTTAGGTACAACTTCAGCCAACTTCTTCCAAAACACATTAGTATCATGTTGCATACTGTAGATAAAGTATGCCATATTTAAATAATGAAAAACATAAGACAGCATCCCTAACTGTAACCCTTAAAGATACAAGTGTATCTCAGACAGAAAAATGCTAATGACAAATATAACCTTGAAACATGAGAGTAAGAGACAACTATTAATAGAAGGCTAATCTACAGTCTCACTTTACATAATACACAAAATTGCAGTAAAATCAAAGTTCACTAACATCAACAACGTACTTCACAACTCCTCCACCTAGGCTGACGATGACAAGCATGAAAAATTCTCAGAATTTTAAAGCATTTTGTTAATGACAATATGACATGACAGAAAGGAAGTTCCTCCTGATCATTCATGAAACTACTCCAGCAGTTTTCCACTTTCTGCCCCTCTTCTGGAGACCACAGTGAAAACATAACATAACCCCGTGTCATTGTGGTAAAACAACACCTGACCCAAATACTATGCAAAATGCACAAATTTGGGGAAACAGCCATTTTGCAAAACTTTGAGATCACAAATACACTCACACTTTACATTCACTATCATATTAATTATCTTTCAAAAAGAAACTTTAGGAAAAGGCTAGTGACTCAGGTATGAGTAAGTGCTGAGAGCATGGTTTATGAATACATTTCCAAATATTTTTCAACTTTTCAATCTTTTGGCCAAGATGTTGTGTTACTGGACCCAAAACTAAAGAACAGATAGCATCAGATATTCTCCATCTATGGGGCTCAGAGGATTACAAACACTGTCTCAGCTGTCAAGCCAGACATACTCCTTAACCACCAACATACACCTATTTATAACACTTATCTGAAATTTTGTTGAAAACTTTAATTAGGCACAGTTCTTGATATTCTTTCAGATCTGCCAGATAGGACCTTCTATACCTTTTAAAAGCTAGCATTTTAGGTTTTTGACAGCACAGCCAGATTTCAAAAGGCATATTAAATGAAGGAGGGAGGCAGCTAGTGTTTAACTTGACACCAGTTCGGTGGTCGAGGCAATTATGCACATACAAAATCACACAGAGTAAATTAAGCAAAGCCCACCAACTATTAAGGATGCCCCTCACTCTATCAAACTGCTACTCAGTAACCTTAATATTCTTTCAAATTACTACTGGTGATCCCTTCAAAGGCACAATCTTACAAAGTTGTTATTTTTCAAGAACTAACCACCACTAAGGTGGTTCTCAAAGCTCTCTGAAATCAGGACACAAAGAAATGACACTAAGCAACAAAATGGTTTCTGCCCATCACTGAATCATGGAAGATACCAGACTGTCTGTCCACTTACAGTAAACATGGTGCCACATTACACAAATATTTTACTACCTCCTGTATCAGTCTGAAAGCTAACAAACTCTTCATTTAATCACGTTTCAAACATGAACTCTTTACTCTGCCCATTTAATTTGCTTTTCTTTAGGGAAACATTTACCGTAAAGACCAAAAGAGATGGAACAGTTTCAGCACTATTATCTACTTCTTAATAGAAACAATTGTTGGGGGAAAAAAAAGAAAAAAAGATGAGGCATTTAAACTCTGAACTGGTCCATATAGCTACCCCCAAACCAATGGAGTTGGATAATCCAGTGAGTCTTAGTTTATCTCATTAAGTGATCAAGAAACCAAGACAAACTAAAGAGATCATGATATGAGCATAATACTCCAGGATATAAAAAAAAATTTTCTCCAGGAAAAAAACTGTTTAGTAAAACTAAAGACTCCTATATCAGATTAGGAGAGTCACTTCAGACAACTCCCAGGTGATCCCTGAATTTCTTAATTTGCTGGAATACTTTCATACAAATGTGAAGAGTGCTGTCCATGGCCAAATGCAATGGAAAATGGGGAAAAGTCATTAACTTCAGCCACACTTTTTAGTTAAATATTAGCATTGAATTTGCTAAATAAAAACCAGCAAAAATTTTTTTTGCTCCTCTGTTAAAAATGTAAAAGCTGGAACAACTCAATTTTAATTGACTCTAGTGATTTCCCTCGTGATCAGAAAAAAACAGTATGTTATTTTAATTGTCACCTATTAAACAGCCTGGCTGATTTACTTTGCTAGCAGAATAGATCAGCAGGGCCTTCTTCAAGAAAACCCGAACCTGAGAAATGGAGACTGAAGTCTCTGCTGAATGATAGAACAAACAGATTTCCTGTGGCAGACATCTTATTTAGGCATGTCATTTAATTTCTCTTCATGAAATATTGGAAGGGTTATTACCTATGATGATCAAATAAAGAAACCCTTCCAAGAACCTTAATGTCTCACATGCTTTAAGGAGATCGAACAACAGATTGTTCTAAGGCTATGTTAATAAAGCAAGAGTTGCATAACTGACTTAGCTACACCAGGGAAGAAATACGGGAGTCAAGTATGCTTAGAGCATATCAAAGAGATAAGAGAAAATTTCAAGAGATAGAAAGAAAGTGGAAATTCTTCTGAATTCATTTGAAGGAAAGGAAATGTCTTCAAATCAAAAAGAAGAATCAATGAGCCCACAAAAGAAGAATAAATGAACGCCCAAAAACTCAAAGTTATCCTTCTGAAATAAAATCAGTCTCATTAATCCAGTAGTTCTAAAGCAAAACCTTCAGACCAACTAGAATGGAACCAGAGTTAGTGGGATGTTTCAGCCAGCACTATGCAAATACACTGTCATCCTGTGAGGTATCAGAGAAGCTATGACAGCTCCTACCCTACAAAATTAAAGTCCTGAGGAGAGGAGGAGACAGGGCAAACACCTCCCATCAGCCTGCAGAGAGAGTGGAGCTGCACGGATTCCCATAAAATTCCTGAGATTCATCTACTGGAATACCAGGTCAATACCAGAAACTTCAACAAACCACCAATTCAGAGGACTCTGAAGCATGAAAGGGACAACAAAGGGCTGATCTGAGGCATGTAAAAATACACATTATCTGTCTCTTCCTTAGATGAGAAGTAACAACCCTGTTCAGAAAATTCAAGTCCCACTCACTCTCTACACCCTTTTACTCATTGCAAAGACCTGACAACCCAGACACACTCAATTCCTGCACCACACATTGATAGATTTGGGAATCTTTTCATCTGATACAGTCCTGGAATAAGTGGATTCACTGACAGTAGAAGAAAATCACATGAGACACCAGCCAAGTGAACTGCTAAGAAAACCATTAAAAAAAAAAAAATCCAGAAATTCCCGCCAAAAAGAGGCCTGAGTAATAAAGTTAGCTCAGACAACATTTTTCATGCTCCTTCTCCTCCCAAGCCTCCAGACATTTGATCAGACATTTCTGCTCAAGTCTGATCTGTTTTCCCTGATGTTAAATGATATGCAAAGAAACCCAGCAACAGCAGAATGATGATGCTGAGGGTAACTGCATACTCTAGGAGGGGAAGAATCAGAGGTGCCTTCCTTCTCCTCCTCTGTCCTGACACTGCACTCTTATGCACCTTAAGTATCTAAGGTACAAGTGCAGGTCCATTTATCAGTGTGAGGCACCACGTTCTAGCTGGACAGAACTCTGGGTTCGTCATGGGACCCTAAAAGGTAGTTTTCAGACACAAGTACAAAACAGAGTTCGAAGATCAAATGACTGTGCTGAGCATGGATTCTGAAATCAACATTCTCTCTATCAATAAGCAGTTGTACAGACACAACTACAGGATTGTTAATGTACAAGAAAGACAATCCATATTTTTAGAACAATGATCAAATTTAGCACAGCAAGGCAGAAACAGAAATTGCTTTTAAATCCATCAGCACAAATGTTTCTTTTAACTCATGCCAAACTAGCAACAGTTTACATCAATAGAAAAATTAACTTCATTATAAAATAAAAACCTTAAGCACAAAAATTATACAACATACACATGAAATAGAACACAGCATATCACTTACTAGTTTACCAATTTTTCAAAACATGCAAACACAAAAGCACAGAACAGTGCAATCCTTCCTAGAAAAGTCATCACAGATAGCTCAGACAGCTGATGTTCCAAGTGGGCAGCTGAATCCATTCAAACAGTGAGTACATATCAGAGTGTGTAACTCTAGACTGTGTAGAAGTACTGAGCAGCAGCAGGAGATGAAGCACAAAAAGCAGAGAAATGAGCAGAGTGTTTCAAAGAGAAATGCAGAAAGCTGTGGTAAAGGACACACAAGATTGACAAGGTAACAGAGAACAGGGTAGAACCATATTCAAAGCAGCAGACTTAACCAGAGGGATACTCCCTCTGTTATAGCTGACGTGGCTATCAAACGGCAGAAAGTGATAAATGATCTGGGTGGCTATTTATTTAGCAGATACAGCATTACCTTCACACCAACAGGAAATACTTCACCCCGCCTGTAGCTGCCTTTCAAGACTTTTCCACACAGCATGAGATGCACTTAAAAAAAAAAAAAAAGAGCAGCCATGGGAACCTGAAAGTGAGGCACGTTCAGTTTAACTGTGAAGCTCCACAAGTGATCAGTACAGCAGAAGAGAAACACGTTACACATAAACGCGTTACAATTATTTTCAGCATCTGCATCTCAAAACCATAAAATCAAGAAAGTTAACTCTGAAGCAACCAAAACTTTGAATTTGTTAAGCTCTCCTTTTTAAAACTAAGATTCCTCCGGTTCAAAGTCCAAAGTGCGAAATGTTGGCATGCCTATCTAGCTTTGTGAACTGCCAAACATTTCAATATTTTAAGCAAGGACTTTATGGATAACTCATCGTGAAAAGTATTCCAAAGAATACATCATTAGCATTAAAAGCTGGGATACCAACACCATTTATCATGAAGACTGTCAAAAACTCCTTCTACAGAACCTCATTTTAGTTGACTACAACTTCCAGTCTGAGCAGAGGTACTTACAAATTCTGGTTTCTTAAAGGAATGTGTCACAGTAATAGCAGTTAAAAAAATTATTCTCTATACATTATTTTTGTCATGTCCCATCTCAAATATTGACATTTATTGTCAACTCCAGGGAAAAGACTGGGCAGGTGACAAATCTAATAATTGAATGTGTCCATTTGAGAACTGTCAGAAAAAAAAATTAAGCTATTTATGTTATAACTATCAAAGATACAATATGTACAATTACATACCCTTGTAGCTGATAGATTAAGTATCTACAAGCAGAAAGATACCCTACATAGCTCGCTGGACAAAAAAAAAATTTCCACCAGGAAGAACTTAATCACCGCAGAGCAACCATTCTACAACAATTCCAGTCCAGTACAGTACTGGCAAAGACTCCACAAAAAAATAATGAATAATATATTGTCGAAAGGGAAAAAGCTGGCAGATTTTACCAAACATAAAATCATATGCACAAAGCCAATTTAAGATTAAATACGTACATTAAATTACTGTAGATATTTAAATAAAAAGAGAATTCCCAAAATCTGGTATCTTTAAATTTAGCCTTCTACTGATGTGTTGTTTCAAGGAGAAGGACCTCAGAAATAAATCCATGCATTTAACTAAAAATTTAGTAATTTCATTCATATTCACCTTCATTTGGCAGTATGTCAGGATACTACCTGTGCATAAAAGATCAATTAAAAGTTCTTGCATGGATCCTAATTTATTGTGCCATTTAAATTGGAACAAGCAACTGTCACTCTTCATTCTTCTGCTGTGCTGCGAATTTTACCGTGCATAATGACTGCTTGAAAAGACCAAGTTATAACACCAGTACTACTGAACTGAATTTCCTTGCAAAAAATCTGCCTATGCAGTATTACCATTAAAGCCATAACCTAATTTATTACTAAAGCACATATCTTCAGGGATTCATGCATTTACTCCACAAATCTTCAGGATCACCTTTTTTTTTTTTTTCCCCTAAAAAACACCTTTATATTAAACTAATAGCTCACTGGATGTTAAAGTCAAATGTCATTTCACAAGAAAACTTCAGTGTCAGTAAGAAGCTTTAGTTGTTTTAAATAAAAGCAAAAAAAAATTATTTTGAAGAAAATATTTTTGAATGCTTTAACGTCCACAAGAAAACTGCATGTACACAATTCTGAAGACAGTAACAACTTCTGTGGGGTTTTTATAGAATACAGAGGAACAGTGTTAGAAAAAGGATCATCCTATGTGTCAGAGAAATTCATTAGTAGAACAAAAAGAAACAGTCTTTTTAATTGTTATTACTGGTTTTATTCTAATGGTACCATCTAAGTTAAAAAATGGAATCAGACCAAACATTTCTCAAGCAACATAATCCACAAAATATCAGATTCTTTTTTTAGTCCAAGATGCCTAAAATACACCAAAATCCACCTTCCCTATTACCACAAATACTTTCCAAGCACTTTGCATGTGAAGCATAAGGGAAGCAGCAGCTGGAGGCTTGGAGACAGCTGAGCATCTGGTAGAATTAATTTCCCTAACACCGTGACATTACACGTGCCATCCATTAGTGAGATTATTCACTTTATAGAAGTAATGCAATTTGTTTGCTGGAATATACAGTTTCAAATGCTGAGAACTCTCACTAAAGGAGCCACGTGGTATCTTCGGCGGGGGGAACCAAAAAACCCCAAAGCTGAACCATGCTCTCCAGCAGCTTCTTTAAGATGCACTAAAAAGTTCTGCAAACACTTTCACCAGCACAACCTGCAGAGCTAACAGTGAGTAATCATTACAGCAGCATGATACAGAGCTAAAAGCAGAAAATGAAAATGCCATTTGCCTACAGAGAAATAACAGTCTCACTCATTTTTTAAAAACTTCATGAAACACAGAGATAGACTTTAACATTTCTCTACAGGTAAAGAAAGGAACAGATGCAGATGAAAGAAGATGTTTCCTCCACTGTAATCATATTAGCAGCTGAGACACCATAACAAATGGAGGACTGATGACAAATAAGATAAAGGTGTATGCTAAACAGACAAGGGATAATTTTTAGGGGGAAATAAAAAATTATGCTTTCTGCTCAGTAACTTTTCTTAAATATTTATTTTTAAGGATTAAGACAAATACTTTCCTAATTTTGCTGTAAAGATGAGAAGAACTACCGAAAGCAATATGTGGCATGCCTCTTGAGCATCAAAACAGAGTTAAGATATCCCTTTGCTGGTTAAACAGCTGTAAAAAGCCATTAGCATCTAATTAACTTAACAGGAAAGAGAGTCCTGGAACAAGTGCACAAATGGGTCTCTGAGCCCCATATATACGCCTCAGTCTTGATCTGCATACAGTCACCTTCTGGATTTGGCATCACTAACCAACCTAATGCCCTAAACTATCAAATGTCTGTACTACTATACTACTCTTGTCTCCTTCTTAGAACCATTGCATTAAGAAACTGTTTAACAGCTCTCAGCTACAGCCATTTTTCCCCCCTTTAAATCTTGGGGGGGGCAGAACAACTGAGAAAATTTTCCTAAACAGGCCTCTTAACAAACACATTAAAGATTAGTTTTTAAGTTGTGTAAAATGTTTACTAAGAGTCTCGATAAAAGCTTAAAATGCACTTTCATTTAGCCATTTAAAAAAAGCAAATAGTATTTATTATACATTAAGCACTACTATGCCCTGAGGTTTCTTAAAGCTCGCTCTCACATGTAAATACGACTGATAAAATGGATACGACTTAGCCAAGGCAGAAGCATTACATAGGGAAATGTTTCATCCTCCCTGGGATGCAACACAGTATCATGCTTCTGCTGTTTCTGCTTGCGGATAATTGGTTCCTAGGAGGAGGATGCTTAATTAGCACTAAAGACATCCGCTCATTTTACAAACTGAATAATGCAAACAGCACAGGTAACCCTATACATGGAGCACCATAAAGGTGATTTCTTCACTGCACAATAATGGAAAGCCTCCAGGAAAGAAGCAGATGTAGATACTGTGCCACCACAGTTAGGACCAAATTCAAGACCTTGAGGAGACAATGTCCTATATTTAACAATATTGTTTCACCAGCATTTTTAAAATGCATTGATTCACACCACTGCATTTCCCTGAATATCTACAACTACTTGAAATAAGGTTGTACTACAGTGGTGATTGGTCTTTTCTCCAAACCAACAAGCAATAAGACAAGAGGAAATGGTTCCAAGTTGTACCAGGAGAAGCTTAGATTGGGTATTATGAAAAATCTCTTCACTGGAAGGGTTGACAAGCATCGGAAAAAGCTGCCCAAGGAAGCGGGAGTCACCATCCATGAAGGTATTTAAAAGACATGTAGATAAAGCATTTGGGGACATGGCTTACTGATGAACTTGGCAGTGCTAGGTTAATAGTCTTATCGTACCTTTTCTGACCTAAACAACTGTGATTCTACAACCACTGGCAGCATTTCAGGGGTGAGGACAGGGCTGGAAGTAAGAAGTGTGACAGCCACAGTATGGCTCTGAAATACTCCCGAATGTGAAACAAAAGTTCCCATGTAGAGAATAAAATGTAATTAGGTGGAAAGCATGCTGTCTTCCCTCTTCCTGCAGATGAAAACAAAAGATGAAAGCTTGTGCAAGGAAAACACTTTCTTCTGCAAAAGACAGTAGGGAAAAGCATTAAGCCTACACTGTCACAGCTACTGTGCATGTTAAAATTACCTCTTGTAGACAGACCTCCTTTCTGCCCTGTTTTATGGGGGAGTGTATAACCACCTTGTTAAATTCAGGGATTAAACACTTGTGCATTCTCTGCACATAGCTCTGACACCAGGGGGCAGGTCTTCTATACCTGCAAACGCACACAGACAGGAGACAGCACCTCAGGAGGAACCAGCACATTTTAGGGCTGCTGATGTATTACAACACAAGTCAGGGTCATTATTCAGAGTAACAAATGTCATTCACCTACATGACACTTGCATGCAGGAAAAAGCAGAGATCTCTCTCCCACCAGAGAAAAAGTCAGAAGGTTTGTTTGACGTACACTCTTTGAGGGGACCACAGCATTCTGCTATAGCCTAGCCATTAATATTTCAGTTTTCTCTAAAACAGATTATCAAGTAAAACTTCTAAAACACCATAACCAAAAGACTAATCTGGAAAAGCTGTTGCATCATTACTCAGACAATTTTTTGTTTCATCTATATAGATTATTACTTCACAAATGCTTTATTAAATCTTCAAATAGTAACTTTTTTTCTGCAGTATCTCTGCCTCATTCACCACATTGATTGCTATAGCAAAAGAATTTGGCAGAAGTAGATTTACTGTTTTGATTACTAAATCTATCATAGACACTTCTGACTTTACATCAAAATACACACCACTATCAAGACCTTTCCTTAGACAAGATGTATGCAATTTGATACACCCTGTGCACTATCCTCAAGGATAAAATAATTAATGAACTATCTTTAGGAAGGGCTATCCCCACAAGCTTTAACAAGCTAAAGGTTCACAGCAGCAAACCATGCCTTTAAAGCAACTGGGTGTCAGTTTTATATGAGAGATAACTGAAGAGACAAGAACTCATCTCCTCTATGTACAAAACGCTGTTTGTCACTCCTTAAAATAAAACTGATTCTCAGAAAAGCATTTATTTTCTTTCAGAAAAGTTTTAAATACAAAGTGGACATTAACAAACTGCAATCATGCCTAAATCAAAGTTATTTAGACACGTTTCATGACACATAAAAAACCCATAAAAATGTAAACACATTCATATTCATTTAGTTGACCACAAGCATTTTGCTCAGTTTTTTGTACTGAATAGCAGCTAATGAATCTCTCCTGATAGACGATCATTTTATTTTCATTTTTAAATTCCTCTCAGCTTTGAGGTTTCACTTCAAAAAAACCTTCACTTTGCCCTCTAAAGTAAAGTTGGGAAAGCATGTCTGAAGAACCTGAAGCGCTCACTGAAGCTCATTTTGTGCTAGGTAACTCAGATGCCAACAGAAAAAAACTATATTCTTCTCATCAGTTCATGCCTGTATAACTCCCCCTTCACACTTTCACCATTTCTCCACATATAAAGCCAAATTCATAGAATGGTTTGGGTTGGAAGGGACCTTCAAAAATGGTCTAAGTCCAACCTCCTAGTCATGGGCAGACACACCTTCCACCAGACCAGGTTACTCAAAGCCCCATCCAACCTGGCCTTGAACACTTCCCAGGATGGAGCACTGAAGAAGACAGATTTCCAATAGACGTTGGTTTCATTGGTTTACAATATCAGTTATACTTGAATTGAAGCCATTGTTTTTTACCTATGCCCATTAAATCTATTCCCTCTCAATACTACCTTGAGTCTGCACTGCTGTTCCCCCAAGGCTTCCAGCTCAAATTCTATTCCACATGGTAGTATTTTTAGTTTCTGCTTACCCTTCTCCTCTTGAATTTTCGGAGATTCATAGTTAATTTCCTGATGATTTCCTGCTACTCGCCCTACATGCCCATTCAACCTGCCAGCCACACAAAAGGTGCACAAATAGTACTGTAACCACAGCAATAAAAACAGAGATCAGCCCACAGCACAGGCATAAAAATTAAATCATGAGAGGGTTAAAATAAACAAAAGAAATAGAAAATATTGAATATACAACAATGTATGACTAGAATAAATCTTAAGTCTGAACAGGCCTTACAGCAGCAAGTAAGCAATTTGCACTAAGTAAGCACGAATGATAATCAGTCACTTCTTTTGCTGGTAAGTCTGCTGCAATCCCATTTATCTAACCTTAACAACGCTGCACTAAAACATTCCGCAACAAAAACTGTGATGCCACAACCAATAAGGAAGTCCATCTCTTGATTACTAGTTCCCGAGGTATTTCACAAAACGTAGAATATCTTCGCACTAAGTAAAATTAGCCCCCTCATCCGGCAGCTTCAGAGGACCCACTGCAACTACTGAGAACTCCCAAGCATAAGTCTTGCATCTGAGTACCTTGTGCATGCAAAATAACATATGCATCACACATGCTGTTATCAATTGAAAAATCTCTAGTTTCCTCAAGAAGTTGACTTAAGCACTTCATAGAGTCTTATGTAGCTCTTAATGTCCTAGACACAGAACATTCCTGGGTTGCTCAATATGCAAAACCTATTCATTGAACACCCTCAACCCAAATGGCTAGCTCAAGAATTAGATCTCCAGAATCTTTAAACAAATAAAATCTCAGTAACATTTTAGGGGGGTTGATCCCAAGTAAAGAATTCTTGCAGACTCTGGAATAAACAGCATCTATTACGTGGAACTTGGTCTCGGTCTCGTCTCCAAGCAGTTAAGAATGAAAGGAATGTTGTTTATCATCCTAAAATAGCTTTCAGTTAAACACTAATCTTTACCACTAGTGAAAAAGACAATTTCAGTCATATGGCATGTAAGTTCTAACCTTAAAATATTGCACCTTACAGGTCATTTCTACCACTGGATTTTGAGGTTTGACATGCATTTTAAAATTCCTCTTCCCATGATTTCTCAATTTCTCAGTTTCACAAAAATATCTCACATCTCCTTGGAAACCTGAACACAGCACAACAAAGACGGCTGGCTCTAATGCTTAGAAGCAGGTTAGAAAAACAACTGCATTCCCTTGCTAGTTAGGATAGGGTTCAACACTTCATTTCTCTTTACTAATGTATCTCCCGAGAAGCCATCTCTCTCTCCCCCAATAAATTTCTTTCTTGCCTTCTCAGCCGTTCACTCAAATCCTATCCATTTCTTCACTACTAATTTGCACTCACCTTGAGGTTCAGTGAGTTTTCTAAGCATCTATGCATTAAAAGGTAAGCAATTTATGGAGGCTGGTAATACCCAAGCAATACTCCACGGAGAAGTAAGCCTCCTGTTGCAAACTGGTAAGAATGAAGAGAACTAAGGCCCCTTTTGTAGAGATATTTATTATCTTGATCTACATCAGTTGGTTTCTATACCAATTACTCTTGATCAGCACAAGATACCAAAAACGAACAAAGTAATTTCTATTGTGTTCCATAACCCCTGGTTTGAGAATTAATGCTGGTACTACCAAAAAAAAAAAAAAAAGTTTGACTCCCCAGTTTAACAATCCTTTAAGTACTACTCTAGTTGCAGTTAGAAAAAAGAAAAGTGCTGCTTCTCATTTCAAATGTATGACTGCCAAAGGAAGCATAGACATCACTCTAGTCCCCAAAAAGGGGTCCTGCCCTTGCCAAGTAGTCCTGGGTGTGCAGAGCAGCACTTTCCTGCAGTACTTTTGCAGGTTTAGCCAACGTTCCCCTTGCAAAGCCACCTTCACCATTACAACTCAATTAAAAGTTAAAATTCTGAAGGTATTTCCTAAGAATTATACATTTCAAAGCCATAAACATTGTCTCTCACAGGAATCAACAGTGTTTGCTCAACTGCAACACAGCGGAAAATTTGAATAATCCATTAATGCAGTTTAGTTGAAGGCCTTATAGAGACAGGGCCCAAGAATAACAAACAAATAAAAATTGCCCTTTCCACTTAAAAACAGTTACAGGGAACAAGTTAATAGACATGTTCTTTAATTAAGAGTCACCCTCATGGAGACCAAAGCAACCGAAGAGGCTGGTTACTAGGGCATTCTGTGTGAAGACATGAGAAAGATGTTCTTCAGCCTAACCCGAAAGCAGGGTTCATCTGGTATCAGCAACAGCAGACAACTAGTTAAAACAAGAGGGCCTCCTTGCCAGCAATGCAGTCCATGCCAGCAAAGCACCTTCTCTATGGCCAATCCAATTTCAGACCATTACCAAGGAGAGTAAAGGACTTAGAGCAGTCTATACAAATCTTAATTTTCTCTAAATAAACCAGATCGATGTGCTGATTTCTTGCACAGGGAGAAGTTAATGAAAAAAATCTCCCTATAATTCCCAGAAAGTAAAGCTTAAGTGTGAATACATTCCTATGTATGGATGGAGAAAGAATGACTACTCTCAAACGCATCACCTCCTCCCTCTAGAAACATGGACATCATTAACCTGCATCACAGAGATCTCCTCACAGCTGTATCCATTTGTTAGTTCATAAAAATTTCAGCACCTAAGGCAGGAAGGTGGGGTCGAGCCAGTCACAGTGTTTAATTCAATTTATCTGCCTTTTTTTAAAAGTAATTTTCACCACAATCTTGGAACTGATTTATAGATACAGGGTTTTTAGACTGTTATAAAAGCCTTAAAACACAATACTGAAAGTTATTTTCCTCTGCCACTGCTATTTTTCTTTTCAGTCCATTGTACCAGTTATTCACTTTGTCAATTATTATTTTCCTAATATTTTAAAATCTACTTCTAACACAATCAGTAAGCTGTGAAGTCCTTAACTTTCGTATGGCTGTCACTCTAAAGTGTACTCTCAACTCATGAAAAACCATTGGATGCGACTGGTTTAAGTCAAACTACCTATCATTTGGTTACCTAACACACTTAGGAAAGCTACAAATTCCGTGTTGAGGATGGTAACTCCCCAGGGTGCCAGTTAAAAAGCACATTTCACACAATCATTTACCACTGAAAAATAACTTTTCTACTGCATATAGAAGTTAAAACCTCCCAAATGTAACAAAAATTTAGTCCACTGTATGAAGCTAAGCATCTCCTTTGTGCACATGTGAGGGGGGGCACATGCAGGGGGAGGAACAGAACAGAGACGTAACGTTTGGTTTGAATCCATTACTTAATTCCATTAATTGAAAAATATTCAAAGATATTCTTAAACATGGAAAAATTGACATAGAAAAAAAAAACAACTCGAATGATTGTCTCCAAGTACCTCAGGGGAAACTGAGTTCAATACACACAAATGACAGTAATCGAATATATGAAATCACACTGTGCTGGCTTAGTTAAACCAATGTCATCCCTCTTCATGAATACTCTTACATAAGATTAAGCCTATTTTTCAATTTATCTTGTTATTTACCAGGGATATTTTTACTGCAAGACTGATCCTGTATTTTCTAAATTGTAGGAAAAAAGACAGTAGACATTCTTAAGTATTTTCTACAGTGAATTTATGATTTAGCATTTTACAGCATGGACACACAATTAACTGGGCACCTATGTGAGCTGAAGAACATACTTTGTTCAAACCGACTGGTTGCCTACAGATTTCTGTATTAATCTAAACATAACTGCATTAAAGTACTGAATTACTGGATGATATTGGAAAAACAGACATGATAATGCCACATATCCGAAATTATGAAAATAATTCAAAGTGAGTTTAAAAACAAAGTAAACAAGCTTAATATATCTATAACAGAAAATGTTACTGAAACTCATAAAAAGGGAACTACTGTGAAAAACAAAAGGTGTGATCACAGATTTCAGTCTGGTGCAGACAGTTATAAGAAAATAAAGAGTCCTGCAGTCATCGCAGACTCCCCTTTGAAACTAAGCACCTTTCTGACAGCACACTACATTCTCCCCCCTTATACAGTGTCAAACTGACACTGTATATCACAGTTCTTAAGTTACTTAAGACACAAGAAAGCCCTCTAGATACAATCAAGGAAAATGAACATCTGCAAAAGGGAGAAAAACAAAGTCTGAAGCCTGATCTTTCAGGTAATATTTTAAGAGTCTTAAAAAGTATTTTAAGAGTCTTAAAAATAGAATTAAAATAAAAATCCGTAAGTCAATAACAAACTAATAAAATGCAACACCAGCCTCATTCGTAAATCTTCCACTTAGTATACAAGTCACTATATGTTTAAGGGACTGTGTCCTGTCTCTTCTGTTGTTTTTTTAAGGCTCAGGTCCTCCTCTTGCACATTCCAAATACATTCTCTCTCAGTTAAAATACACTAACACAGAAGTTGTGTTATAAAGCTTGCATTTGAAAGTTCTCATTGTTTCTCAAATTTGCACTAGCCTCAAAAGGTAAAGTCTCTATACATTTTATATCACAATAAAATGTAAATATTGCTCAGGTCAATTAAGTTGCACTTGCAATTTTAAAGGAGCAAGCCTTTCATGGCTATATTTTTACCCATAAAAATTTACAAGGACATTGTCCAATTTAAATATTTTCCCTATGGATGCAGTAATTTTTAATGTGTACACATGAAAAGAGATATGGTGATATATTGACAGGCACCTGAAAGTCACTGACAGCCTGTAGGTTTTCTTCTCTTTATAAAGAAGAGAAGAAAATATTTTATAGTGATAAAAAACATGAAAACATTCATACAGCAGGAGTATTTGGTTACGTCTACTTAGAATCACTGCTAACTTGATTGTTAAAATGGAATGGTGAAAATGAAACTGCTTTCATTTTCCAAAACAATTTAAAAGGCTGCTACTAAGCATCAAGGAGGCACGTGAGGTGCCTTTGTTGAACCCTGCTTTGAGAGTTCTATATAAACCTATCATATCCAACTTCTGCAAGTATTAGACATGGCTGCAAGTACCAAAAATTTAATGACAGGCAAAGCAGATCCACTCCATAGTTTTTGAAAAGTTTCAAAACCTAATTGGGGGTTGATTGGGAAATAATCTCATCAAAAACTTTACAGTAGTGATTTTTACTGGCCGTTGTTTCAGATGGATATTTATATATTATTTGTTAAAGAAAAACCTTCAAATTACTACATCTATATTTCAAAAACTAACACTGGATGATTAAATGAAACTGCAGGTAAGAGTTATACTCATGAAACAAAAATAGTTTTGGTACAAGTACAGACTGTTTACATAAAGCATGTAGAAGAAAATGGAAGCTCTCAAGTTTTTGTTGGATGCACTGAAAAATCAAAGCTCTTGTAAAATCATCTCCTAGTTCAAATTCCTTCACATAAATTATTCCATATAGTTTTACATCTGAGAACCAGATCACTAGAAATCCCTTTATATGAAATATGAGCGATTAAGCAAATTACTAAGGCTCAACTTTTTTGTTACTCGTGGCACGGATACGGGTTTTTTCGATGGGACAAAAGGTCCAAGAATTTCTGTGTTGGAGGCTTCAATAACAGTTATGTTATAGTAGATGAAAATCCTTCCTATTACCAGAGGAATACAAGGCCCAGTTTTTAGTGTAAGTCAAAACCAGTCTTCCACTCTTTTTCTACATGAAACTTGGTATAAAGAACACCCACTATTCATTTAAGGAAAAACTCATTCACACAATTCTTTCCAAACACCAGCACGTGTAAAAAAAACACAACTGGATAGAAGTCATTAGTGAAAGGCAGGAACAAAAATAGAGTACACAACCACAGATATTTCAATCCAAGTAAGAAGAAGCATAACATCAATCCATTACCAGTGCAGTTTCCAATACCTTCACACTCAGATCTGTCCTCCCTCTCACAGCGGAGTAGGTTGGGGAAGCAGGGCTGTTCCTGGCTTGACCCACGTCCTCAGTAGGCACATTCCATCACAAAGGAATTGCTATTTTATCAGGTAAACACTGTATTATTTTCAAGAGATCACAAAGGGGTCCTAGCAGGACGACACTTCTATGAGCATGTAGCAGTTGGGGAAACAGGAGATACCCACATCACAACACACACGCGCAAAAAGAAGTAATTATGGTACTAGACACTACCTTCATTTTCATAGCCACAACTCCAGAGAATTTAGTGTTTCATTTGAACAGTCTCCTAAAATGTGTTGCACTACAGGATTTCTGAGCATTATTTTACAGTGGCAGAATAAACAGCTTTGTTTTCCTAGACTTCCATATGTTTCTGCACTGCAAAAAAATGTTGGTTATATGTGTGTCTAACTCTCGAGCTGTCTAAATGCCTCCCATTGATCTATCCAATCTGTGTTAGGGACAAAGCACATATTGACATCTGAGGCCCACAGAACTTGCACTGGGGGCCCACACTGAACCCAGGACTGCAATTTAACTTTACAGCTTCAGCCCAGTTGGCAGCTGACTGCTGCCAGCAATAGGAAGACAGAACCTTCCCATCTCCTCCATTTCCACCTTCTTCATTTCTGGCCTTCAGTCATCTCCTCACATTACAAACACACTCAGCTTCCAAACCAGTAGAACAAGCTTTACTATATCCTAAAGATTTTAGGAATGTGTGTATGCCTTCCAAGTTAGAGAAGAAAAAGCAACTGTAACACATGCATATAGAAAACTCATGGCTCAAAAAAAGTGCAATTAGCCTGCATTACAACCCTCAAAGGAATGTCTCCTAATGAGGGAAAAATACATGTAAGGGTCAACTTACTCCACAAATTCCTATTGCATAGCTATTTGTGAAGCTGTTTATTTCCCTGAAAATGTGTGCTTCTCCCTGATGCAGAAAACTCTCACAATTTTTCTTACTCGAGCTGAAGCAAGCCTCATTACAAGCACACATAGTCCTGTATCATGTGCTACAAACATTATCTCACCAGCTGCTGACCTTACACTATGAGTTTTAGAATAACGTTAAGACAAAACACAATATCTAAATAACTGATTAAGGTACAGAATGCGTCCAGAATGTAAAACTCAGTACTTCTAGAAGAGAAGCTTTGATGATTGGCCTTCATAATATTCATGTGAAGCAAATCCGCAGTTCTTCAGCACTTCCAGTGAATGCCTACTTCCACAATTCAATGTTAATAATGGATTTAAGTGAAAATAAAGACCTCACTAGGTGCCTATCTTCATAAACCTAGATATTCGCACAGAAATGGATACCATACACCTGTGATGATCCAACTAATTCTGAGACTGCGGGCAAACCAAGTTAAGTAGGCAACTCAGGTGCCTCCTTTTAACTCCTCCTCAAGACTTCTAAACCAGAAAATTAAACCAATCCCTTAACTCTTTTTTGGTATGGTTCTTACAATACAGAGTGGAGCTTTTGGCTTTCATTCCAGTACTTATCCCCAAAACATAGCTGTAAAGTATAAAAATCAATTAATAATGTTTTGATATAAGACAGCTCACCCAGACACTACACAGGACAGATTTACTGTTCTCATCATTAAATAAAACACTCAGAAACCTCCAGAGACTTGTTTTTCACAAATGTTGACAGACACAAGTATTGCTTTTATTATCACTGTCTAAGCTTATAGCAGAAGTATACAGTTCATTTCAAATGACCACACACAAAAAAAAAAAGAGCTTCCCGTAAGCATGGATCATTATTCTCAATTATGAATCATGGAAATCATTATGTACAAAAAACATCCATTTTTTTTACCATTTTAGACTTCTCTGCCCACCCACATTCCTATTAATGCATTCAACTAATTCATGTTATGAATTTTATGTTCATAGAAAAGACCTCCATTTACAGAAAGATAGTTACTCTTGGAAACACCACAGGCATTTGAAGAAGACACAGGCAATCTATCTCTCTTCAAAGATGCAGCAGCTGGTAAAACAGAGACAAAATTAAACAAAATATACAGATAAAATACTCTTGTTCAGAGTTAACTAATTTAAGCCTTAGATAGCCATTCAGTTGGAGAACGATATTCCTGGAAAAATGAACCTTCCACTGAGAGCACCTGCCAAAAAATCTAAGCAGTGTCAAACAACAGTACATAGCAGTATAGTAAAATCATCCAAACCGTCCCGAATTTTTTTAAACCAAAAGAAGTAATTATTTGCATTTTTCCTATCCTCCGAAGCTCTTTTGTTACTCATTGTTGCTTGCTGCTTCTAAATCAACTCCTCTCACCTCTCCTTGCCCTATTTCCTCCTTAGTCCCCTTTTTCTTTCAAACAGTCTCTGGCTCTTACAGTCTCCCTTCCTTCCTTCCAAGAGCCTGCTCTCTGTCTCCCAGTCTAGCATCTTCTCCCTGCTTTCTGTTCTTCAGCCCTCTGATACTTGAATCATAACTGCTTCCTCCCTCCGCTCTGCAGTGGATGCCAGCACAGACAGCACTGCAAGTACTGAACAGATTGTCCCTGTGCTCCCATTTTGGAGAGCCACAGCTCACGGAGGCTGATGTTGCACACGAAGACACACGCTCAGACACTGGGATAAGTACAGGTGGCCCATCTGACACTGAAAAGTCTGGCCAGCATTACAAACTGTGAGTGTGGCAAAATGAGGGTCCTTCAGTAAACTTAGTTGCCAGAACAGTAAACCTAAAATGAGTGGATGAAATCTGTGTAAGCTAGAAGTCTTGGACAAAAGAGGGCTTGAATTGGGATAGCTCTCCCACAGTATAACAGCCCCTCTCCTCAGTTCCCAGTGATGGGACTGCTAGAGCTGCTCATCTAAACTGCAGAGTAAGCTAAACACAATACGGGTGTTTTTTCCTGCACTGCAAATCAGAGTTCTCACTGATAAGTCAAGATTTTGAGACTACCATTTTCAGAACAGCAATTAAGACCAACCTATGCAGATTTGCCTTGCAACAGTAGGCTATAAAGCCCAGAAAATTCAGGACTGACTGATGAACAACTCTGCCTTCAATTCAGCAGAGCAGGAGAGGGCATGTGGCTGTAGGCAGCCAACTCAAGATATGCTACCCCATTCAGCAGGAACAGTAACTCAGAAAAGGACAATTTTTAAGTAGTAAAACATCTCAACCAAGCCCCAACACAACAGTTTCAAGAACTAAACTGTACAGCTGTGTAGGACTTTTTTTTCCAAATGCACCAGAACGTGCACCGCAATCCACCCCACCGTGAAATATTTGATTAACTGAACTAAGCAAGACATCTAAGAGATGGCTTTCGTCTTTAACAAGGCAATACAAGTGGATGTGCTGTGCAATGCAGTTTAAACTCACCCACCCATACTCTCCCACTATTCCTGGTGAAAGACCCTGAAACAACCATCAAATCAGCAGACAGGGGCAAGCCAGAACCACCCCTTCCAAAGGGGGTACCAGTTCAAAAGCATCAGGCCAAGCTCAAGATGTTCTATTTAATATTTTTTCCCATTTGAAACTTCTGTCATGTAAGCTGCCTCCTTTATCCTCTGGTGGCTTTGGGGGTTTTTTTGGGTTTTCTTTTTAAATCTGCTTAGGACTTTCAAGAAAATGGAACAACTACAACTACAATTTGAGTAACACATTTTATTATTTAAACAGCTGTTCATAAGAGAAGTTAATTCCGCTAACAATGAGGAAAAAACAAATAGAAAAGAAAAAAGTCACTAAGAAGTGCAACTTTTTCCTAGAATCAGTAAAGATTCTGTTGGTTTAGGTCTTGCAATTATTATTTTTAGTAAATATCCTTAAATCTTCTTTCCAATTAAAAAAGGCAAACTAACTAAAACCCTGCTTGCAGAACTACATTTTCAGTCCTCCAGCCATTTGGAATTATTTTCTACTTGTTTTGCACTTAAAATGCCTTCCCAGACATGACAGATTAAACAGAAGCCCATGTGTCAGTTAGAAGTTATCAGAAAACCTACATGAAAAAATACTAAACCAGATTGAATTTGCATCTGTTTATCTTCTGTTGCTCTTTAATGTCTTGAATTTACCAGCATAGTCCATTTGACAGAACTAAACAAAGGAAGACATACAGGATTGTTTTGGAGCTGGGATTTTTAGTGTTCCGTTAGAGAGGTGTAATTGGCAGAACCAGCAAAGGATATTCAACACTGGTTCAGTAACTCACAGAAGAAATTTGTCAAACAGCAACCATTTAGAAAGAGAGATTTCTGGATCACTTCCAGTCACCATGGCTTCAGTTTTCAGCACATGTAGTTGGTTTATGGCTATTTGAACAGACTTTTTAAGCACAGTCCTTTACAACGTGGTTCCAGTCAGGAACCGGGGGAGACCTATCAGCCAAGCAGTTCCAAAATCTATACAATATACATTTATTAAGACACTGAATGTATCCTATAGCAATATTCTATGTTTCTTAGCTACAGCAAGTCTGCTCAAATGATAGATACAGTACAACAAAAATAGTCATATAGGCCATTCATTTGTATGGCGCTTTATATCTCTGCAAGCCAAGAACCTCCCTCTCTGTGCTCTTTTATACTGTTCTGACTCAGGAAAGAAGACCTTTAAGTCATGCCTAGTCTTGCCCAGATAGGAACTGCAGAAAAACATTGTACATGCAAGTAGGTGGTTAGCAATAGCAACACAGAATTAGTTATTCTCTCAAAGTCTTCCTGAGTGAAATACCAGTCCAGCAGAGCTCTGCAACATTTCTTTGGGGGTGGTAGGTTACAGATCACACTCACACACAACAAAAAATAAGGAGCATTTTCTTTTTAATTTTGAAAAATACCAACACTGCTCTGAAATGCATTAAGAATGAGTTACTTAATGGCAGCTTTAAAACAGCATGTTGGCTTGGACAGCCCACATTGATTGATTCTGGATTCCACCCAGGCCATCAAAACCTCCAGAGATGACTAAACTTGTGGCACATAAAATTACCAGCCAATTTTAGAATCTGGTCTTGATATTCAGGGGTCCCAATATTCTAGGGCTCCATAAGGAAGAGGTAAGAAAGTTAGCAAAGTAACACTCAAAATAGATTTTCCTTAAAAAACCAAACTGATGTTTGAATTAGAGACATTAACGCATAGTTTAATGCAGCTACTTACAATAATGCACACTCTAAGGTATTACTGTTCTGCTTTGAAAACCAGTAAAAGACAGGGATCCCAGAGCAATATGAAACAGGGTGTATGTCCTTTAACAATAACAAGGAAATGGGAAATTACGTAAGTAAGTCAAGACAAACAATATCATTCCGATGCTTAGAAAGATCTGGATATATTGCTGGGGAAAAAGAAGAGGGGCAAAAATCAATTTAAGTTAGAGGAGAAAGATAAATTACAGGCAGGAAGCCACAGAAAAATATAATGTTCTCTCTTGAATAAATGTCTTAGTGAAGCAGCAGGTGTATCTTACGTAAATGATGTTTCTGACACTGTTCAACATAACCCAGAGACCATGAATCCAAAATAAGCAGTGTAGATAAGGGTAATTACTGGAAATTTTTGCTTTCAGAGAACTAAAGCAGTGGATCAGTACACAAAACTCCAAAACCCAGAAAGCATGTCAGGCCGGTCCAGCTAGAACTTGACCTGTAGCAAATTTTGCTTAGTTTATTAATTTTGGTGACCAAACAGAGGCCTCATTGAACAATTTGCAAATCGCAACTTCTGCTCCCCCCAGTTTGGTGTAAGAAGTATGAAGGAGACAATCCTGATTCCAGGCAAGCTCAGGAAATCAGGGATTCTAAAATGTGCTTGATAAAATCCATGCAGATGATAGCAAAACAAAATACTGTAAGTCTGAAAGACATAAAGTAATTAAAACCCCACATATACAAAAAAATAGCCATCTAAAGAGTAATAAAGCAGGAAAGAACTTGGGAAGCAATACGGGATCACAGATTAAAGAATCATAAACCTGATACTGATCCTGAAAGCCAAATACAATTTCAGAAAGTGGTAAGACTACTGAGCACAAGAAGTTAAGGTATTTCAAGCCTACTCAACACCATTGTCCTAGTTTTGAAATACCACATACATCATCCTCGTGTATTCTAAGGAACAGATCCTAAAATCTAGTTCTAAAATTACTAAAAACAGATTGACAACAACTGGAGGAAAAAACAAACAAACAAAAAAAACCCTCATCATCTTAGTACAGTTATTGGACCTTCCTAGTAGTAACTACAGTAAATAAAGAAAAAAAAATTAAAAGGGGGCTTTATGTATAAACTCATTTTTACAATTTACTTTAGGTGACAGTGCACATGAACAAATTTCTCCTCCCCTTCAGCTCCCCTCCTCAAATAGAAAAAATTCCTTCCAACTTCAGTCTCCTCTTTTCTTGGTCCTCTTGTAAAATTAATATGAAATTCTTTAAATAGAATTAATCAGTGCAGTTACCAGAAAAAGTACATACTCTTCAGTATTGCTGATATCCATACTAATTCTACTGCTTTTCACACTTGGCAATTCACCTCTATGCAGTCACAATTTTAAACCAAGTTTCCATGTGAGGGGTTCTTTCCTTCTAGACAGCAGTTACATTCTGACTCAAGTTGGTATCATATATTGTGTTTACACCTGTTAATATAAAATAATTTAGACTTTAACTATAGTTGTGTACGCACACACTTATTTTGGCTCTGATCACGTATGTATTTTAGCTTTGATTTTATTTTTCAGCTGTCCTATGGAACAGCAATAGTATTTCAACTCATACCTCACCAAAACCTATCAAGTATCTACATCAGACTCACTCTGAGCATCTATCAGAGCTGAAGTGTCAACAGCACATACCGAAGTATGACACCGTCTTTCAGCCTGTTAAAAAAATTCAGATTTTCAATAACTCTTGTCTATATTTCTGAACACCACATCCCAATTCCTTCATTAACAGTCTTCTCTGCCAGAAATTTAAGAATAGTAAGTTATTCAGATATGCATATTGGTTTCTATGAACCAGTATATGGGAACAAAGTGGCAAACACGAGCACTTCTAACAACCATAAAACTAGAAACAGACAGCATTCCCCTTTTCCTTTTAAAATATGTATGCATATTTACTAGTTCAGAAATCTAAAAGCCAGAACAACATAAAAAAGCAGTCTGAAAATCCAAGACTCCTGACATATCATGCAAAAATATTTGCTGAAGGACAGAACAAGGCTTTGATTACATCTCCAGGGCTATTCTAAATCATCTGTGAAACCAGACCGTGAAGTCTGGGTCCAACAGACACGTACAAGAAGGAATGCGAAACTTCTCCAGTTATAGAAAGAGCACCTGCAATACTGCAAGAGGGAAGAAGGTAACCACTGGTATATGTACAAAAAAAAAAAAGAGCTATTTCTCAGATGAACTAGCATCTATTTCAGAAACAGAACTCAAAACATTCCATCTGCATGTATGACAGATTTTGTAAAGCTTTAAAAACAAACCTTCTTACGTCTGTATTAACAGAGAAAACCAAAGGAATCTGGCAACATGATAAACGTGATAAATGTAAAACAAGTTACCTCCACAAATTACCACATCCACCTGAACAGGGCAGCGCCATTACAACTGAAGAGAGAAAAATGCTATGGAAAACCGGGAATAGCGATTATTTAACCATTGTCCTACAGAAGGCGATCTCTCTCCTAACATCACGTTATCTATCAAAAAATAATTCTCAAAATTATTTTCATAGTATCATAGAATCAACCGTTGGAAAAGACCTCCAAGATCATCAAGTCCAACCCTTAATCCAACACCACCACGGTTACTAGACCATGGTACTCAGTGCCACGTCCAGTCTCATCTTAAAAACCTCCAGAGATAGAGAATCCACCACTTCCCTGGGTAGCCCATTCCAATGCCTGATTACTCTCTCTGTAAAAAATTTCTTTCTAATATCCAACCTAAACCTCCCCTGGCACAGCTTAAGATGGTGCCCTCTTGTCTTACTGCTGGTTGCCTGGGAGAAGGGACCGACCCCCACCTGGCTACAACTTCCAGTCAGGTAATTGTAGAGAGTGATGAGGTTTCCCCTGAGCCTTCTCTTCTCCAGGCTAAACAACCTCAGCTGCCTCAGCCTCTCCTCACAGGACTTGTGTTCAAGTCCCTTCCCACCAGCCTAGTTGGTCTTCTCTGGACCTGCTCCAGCACCTCAATATCCTTCCTGAACTGAGGGGCCCAGAACTGGACACAGCACTCCAGGTGTGGCCTCACCAGTACAGAGCACCTCCCTGTTCCTGCTGGTCACACTGTTCCTGATACATGCCAGGATGCCATTGGCCTTCTTGGCCACCTGGGCACACTGCTGGCTCATGTTCAGCTTCCTGTCAACCCAAAGTCCCAGGTTCCTTTCTGCCTGGCTGCTCTCCAGCCACTCTGTGCCCACTCCGTTATTGTTTGCGAACTTGCGAGACAGAACCAACAGTGGTAAGCTCAATCATAGCATCACCGAGCTTACTGACCAGCAAGTCTTCCCAACCACCAACTCCCAGCTATGACAAAGAAATTTGTGAAGCCCCAATGCCTCTAAAAGGTAAAAAAACCACTTTATGCAGAGAGCCCGATGATTAAAAGAGACATTATTAGTGGTATTATTAATCTTTGGCAAATCAGCAGTATAATTTAAAGCTCACAGCTCTTGGTCCAACATTTCCATTTTTAGACAACAGTTTTTCTACGCATCAGGTAAATCTTCTAAGAATCCTTCCTCTTAATCACAAAACATATGGAAAATAGAAGAAGAAAAGTATAATATTAGAGAATAAATAGCTGTCCAAACATCTACTTAAGTCCCTAAAATAAATCCTACATCACTGTGAGGGCTTTCAGTCTTGAAAAGATTAGCCAGAGGCCTAGCATTGCCATGAATAAAACTCCCTATAACTTGCTTTTTGTTCTGGAGATGGGGGTAGGGGGTAGTTAAGCTTCTCTCTCAAAGTATTTTGTCAGAATAAAGATGATTTTACATTAGACCCCATTCCAGCAAGTTAATTTATTACTGGATTTATGTCTGTACCTGTCCAAATACAAGAAAGCTCCATCTGGTTTATATGAAAACCAGAAAATATTGGTCTACGTGTTCCATGTTATATTGATTGTACTGTTACAATAAAGGCACATGATTCTGAGGTTTCTCCTGTTCTTGCCTATGACAGATCTCTCTGTATACTCTTACAAATATAATTCACGCATTAAAACACAAACTGCAAAATGCCTCAGACTAATAAAAGGGACTATAAATACTTAACAAAATCCAGTTGATAATACAAAATACTTGCCCTGATTAACAAAAGGAATTTACAGTGCTTTCTTACACTCAGGGTCATCTTTGATTCATGTAAACTTACATTAGAGATACAGATGAGTTTATCAGCTGCTCAAACCAGGAACAATATTTCTCCAAACAACCACTCTCCAGTGTAATAAGAAATACAGTATTTTACAAGAGATACAAATTAATATCTCTGTGCCTTCTATTTAAATTTTGGTATCATAAAACTGAAAAGAAATCCTACGCACTCATGTATGCTCCTTTACCACGAAGTATTTTGACATAGCTGTTTCTGATTTTTTGTACTACTTACTACTAAAACCATTTCAATATAGTTCTGTAATTCCTTGTCAGAAGTACTTCCTGTACAAACATGATTTTCCAAACACTAAATGGAAATGGCAGGTGTGGTGTATTTGTGCTAAACTAAACTAATACTGTAAGCCACAAAGTTAAACTGTAAAAATGCAATCAAACACAGATTAAATACGAGGAATATAAAAGCTTTTTTACTAGACAAATAAGCTGAAATAAAAAGCATGAAAGAAGGGTATTTTTTAATTCATATCAGCCAGGATGATCCTGTGCTGTATCAACAATCCAAATGCCAAGCAAGATGTACGGTTTCAACCACTCAATTTAGAACTGCTTCACCAGTCTATTTAGAACTGAAGCATAATCACTGCACAGGTAGTAACACAGAATAAAATTATTTTATAGGTAAATTGTATCTTCAGTTGAGATGACAGAATAGGCAGCAGTCCTTATAAGGCTCATAGCTGGAGCACGAAACCCAAACCTCAGTCTCAAAGGTTGATTTTATTTGAAAAAAAGGAAGGAAAAGGAGTCAGCTCTTGACAGTTTACCAAAAGACAAGAAAACTTCTCATATTTTTGCCATACTAGAATTATGGCTAAAAAAAAAAAAAAAAGTCTGTCAGAAAAAAAAAAAAAGGCACAAAAGCAGTAACAGTAGTCCTTTGGTTACAAAAGCGCAAGTACCCCCAGATTTTGTTTAAAGGTGGTGTTTGTTAACACCTTCCATACCAGAATTTCAAAGTATGTATTAATACACGCTTGCAATTTTCCACATGCACAGTAAAGCTCTAAGGATCTCAAAAGGCTTTTTTACATTGATTTGCTTCAGAATTCAGTCATTCAAGGCAAAGGCTAAATCTCCATTTTCATTTAATAGGCAAAATTAGAAAACAACTTAAATCCTGATTATATAAAAATATTAGAAGAAGGTCAGCCATAATCCTCTTTGCTTTGTAAACGAACAATTCCAGTAGTGTCCTTAGAGCACCGAGACCATTTAGTTTATTCTCTGGAGGCCCCTATGGACTGAAGGTATGTAACTGCACAGACACCCTAGAAAAATTAAGAACCATATTATTTGATGAACATGGAGTTAACAGTAGGAATAGGTAATATAAATGTAGTAGGCATGCCTCTGGATGTGTCAGTAGAGATATTATTGATCTATATAAGCACAGGAAAGTTTAAGCCCTAACCATTAAAATAGGGGCCCAAACTCTCAAAAATTGTATATGCTGCAATGATTCATAGCTCTGAAGCATCTACTGTTAGGTGGCTGTACCAAACAGATAATCACATACGAAAAGCAGACCCATTACCAATACTACCTGGCATTTCTCAATTCCTTGAAGCTTTGTTTTTATTGAAGACTGTGAAGATATTTGTATCCATCAAATTACACTCCAAAGCTCACAAAAAAGTGCCCCCCCCAAAAAAACCCCACCACACACACACAAAAAAAAAGCCGAAAAACCTACCCCAAAAACCCCACAAAAACCCAAACCCAAATGAACAAAAAAAAAAACAAAAAACAAAACAAAAAAAAACCCACACACAAAAAAAACCCACAAAAAAACCCACAAAACCAAAAAAAACCCACAACAACAACAAAAAAAAACACGCCCAAAAAACCCCAAAGCAACAACACGAACGTAACACCCACACATTGACAGCATTGGGAACTGTACTGAAAAGAACACTGGTTCTCTATCTTATCACCATATGAAATTTCTACCATCAGTACCATATGCAATTCTGCTCTTCCCAAGTAAAAAAATCTACTGCAGAATTAGGATGGGTAAGAGAAAGGCAAAGAGCAAAAGGTACTGGATTTCCTGATTCAGAAAGTCATGAGATAGAAGACATTAAAGTTTACAGCTAAAAATCTGTCCTATCTTCCTCCATTTACATCTGTTGCTGTGCTCCTTCAGAGGCAGCACCATTATGGAGAGGGAACTGCAATTTGACCAAATACAGGAAGATAACTGTAACACTGGGTTTCTAGATGAAAGACAACAGTACCATTTTAATGTACAAGAAAATGTATCCAGATATTTAACCAGCTCTTCTGAATACCTTTCTAGTGTCTATCAAGATGGTCACGAGCCTCAACATTACTTTCTACATCCAAGCCATTTTAATAAAAGCAAAGCTAAAATACCCAGATTAGCCTTTACTAAGGAAGAAATGACAACTGCTTTGCAGAATAACTTAAGAGAGAGCTCTTTGCTCACAATTCCACAGCCAAAAATATCAAATAGCCACTGCATTTACCTGCTCTTCTCTCTCACGTTTTCAGTCTGACCAAATCTACTGCTGCTTCCTTTTTATAGTCAAGGACTCCTTGACTTTTTATTGTCAAGGAGCAAAGATTTCTGAGGAACACTCCCTCAGACCTGATCATATAAATGATTACAGAATACTATAAGCTTCTGATTCTAAATTAATCCCAGACAGGAAGGTGCTCAGGTCACAGTCATTTTGCAGCTCATCCTCTTTCCACACAACCTCCTCCCAACAGCAGCTTATTTTCAGAGAGAAGCTAAAGCATCAGTTCTCCCATCTCAGAGAAAAGAAAGGTGCACTGGTTCTCAACTTCAACCTTTTTCCTCAGCAAGCCTCTGCAAAGTATTCTAACACAGGTGTTAGAAGGAGAAAAAGAGGAGTGAAGAGAAAGCTATGCTAAAGAAAATAAATGCCGAAAAGCAGTAGAGAAAGTGAAGGAAAAAAAGAACAGAGTAAGAAAATAAAAGAAGAAAGAGCACAAAGAAAAAATTATAATAAACTTAATCTGGAGCTTAAAAAGTGATTATTCAGTGCTTCCTCTTATCCTGAAAAATCATACCTGCACTACCTCATATACATACACACACTTACTGCACCTCTGAGCTACAGGCTTCACAAATGCTTTACTAAAAGAGCACAACAGCAAGAGGCGGCGAGAACAGCAGTGGCTCTTTCCTTTAGGTATTACTGTCACACAAAGAAATCAGGGGCTTTAAGAGCCATGCTACACCAATACTGACAAGGCTGGGTTAAAAAAAAAAAAAAGCAAAGAAGGAAAAAACCTGTCTTCTCCAGCATTTCCTGTGTCGCAGCTATACAACCAGAAGCCTCCAAACAATTCCAAGTGTGTGGGACCAAGTAAACAGGTTGGTCCAACACAGATGAGGTAGTGGCTTTCTTGCCTTTATTTTGTGTGCATAGGGAGTGGAGGCACTAAAGGCTGGCCAGTCCAGCACACTTGAGGTGCAGCCTAGACCAGCTGACACACCCAGACACTCAGCCTCACAAACAACAGGACACCGATGTGGTTGAGGGAGAGCACCATCCTCACATGATCTCAGAAGGTTTGCACACACACATACACAAAATGCCCAACAGCAATAAAACCAAAAATTCCACCATAGCACATTCCAGTTTAATTCTATCCAAGCAATTCCTCAGCTTTAAAAGACTTCACCACCCTGGACTTGCCAGTTTAGAGAAAGTTTTCCTCTTGTTTATTTTCTCATATACACAGATGCTAAAATATAACTTGATAAGATTTAATGACCAACCTTGCTTCTTCCCATTCCATTTTCTTTTGGAGATGAACAGGCTAGGGAAAGGCTACAGCTCAAACATGTTAAGCTTCTATAAAAATGCCATACATAAAGCCAAAGCTGAATTTCAACTACCCTGATGAGTTAGAAAATCATAAGCTTCCTCTGCTTAAAAAAAAAACAACTATTTTTTATATAAACTGAAAAAGACTAAGTAACATATTAGTGATATTAAAGGTACTGAAGAACTGTATATTAGTACTAAGTCTTTACATACGGATTTGATGGAATGAACTAGTGACTGATAACAAGTTTGGCTAACAGCATATACAAGGCATAAGACTAAATAGATCAACAGGCTATAAAATCTACACCCATTAATAGGAAGAGATATTTATTAATTGCATTACTATTAGTGCTACAAAGATGGCTAAGACTCCCTTTTTACAAGAAATCATATGGAAAAGACAAAGGATAATAGGCACAGGTTGCTCCTGGGGAGATGCCAAGTGGACGCAAGGGAAGTTTTTCACAATGAGAATAATACCTCATTGGAATAATCTCCTTGGCAAAGTAGTGGATTTCCCAACATTAGACACTTTAAAGATTTAGCTGGACAGGGCGCTGGGCCATCTTGTTTAGACTGTGCTGTTGCCAAGAAAGATTGGACCAGCTGATCCTTGAGGTCCCTTCCAACTGGTATTCTATGATAATGCAAAAACTATACAGTATCATTCACATTATGATGTGTACAGACATGTAGGCTACGCTATATGCATAAAAATACACGACTAATGCCTGATGCTGTTGGCATCTGTAAAACAAGCATCACGCTGTCTAATAGGCACTGATCTTTATCTTCCATCAAATGCAGCAGAGTTGAGGGTTTGCATTATGTATAAGCAGCGAATACAATTATGGTGAAAAGCAAGCCGATCTTCTCTGATCTCAAGTACAAAGTGTGAATTCTGATCTTCACAGGTGACAGCTCTGTGCATCATTCCAATTTCCTAGTTATCTTCCTTGAATCTGTGTACCCAATAGAAAACTTGAAACATGCAGTCACAGCTGATGTTACGCAAGCTAATATCTAAACAAGCAAGAATATCAAATAAGAGGGCAAAGCAGTTATTTTACTTCATCTGGCACAGAGGAAGTGCTATGGGTTCCTGATTTTACAATTCAAGAAGGATACTAAAGGGTAAGAAGGGAGAGAGCAAGAGAAGGAAAGAGTTTGATCAAGCAGAGTTATAAAAGGACCACCAGTGACTGGACATCTTTTGCTTTTAGGTAGACGGAATCATTTAAGAACTGTTCATCTCCGAATACCCAGAAATATTTTCATTGAAGCTTTCTTTAGAAATTCTGTATTTCAAGTTGGTGCATCTGTTCTAAAGCATGAATTTAGTAAATCTAGTGGTCAGTGCAGTTGTAGTACTAGCAGTTGCAGGTGTTCTCAAAACATTTTACAAAGGAACAAAGTATTTTGCTCTCTAGGGATAAAAAAAAAGAAGGAGAATAACACTAATAGTCCAAATGTTGCTACCCTATTGTCTCTTCTGTCGGGGGTTTGTTGTTTGCTGGTTTTTGTTTGGTTTGGGTTTTGTTTGTTTTACTTTGGGGGAAGGGGTTGTTGGGGGAAGAAGGACTGCTTTTGTTGGTTTGGTTTTTTTGTTTGTTGGGGATTTTTTTCAGGCCTTGAACTTACGGGGTTTTTTCTGCTTCACAGATTCCACTGCTATTTAATGTCTCAGATTTATTTAATTGCTGATTCTTATTACAAACCTGCAACAATGAAAATATTTTAACTCCAAAAATGTGCTGCTATTCAAGAAGCACAGCACAATGTACTTCAGCAATGTACAAGCTGAACAATGCATAAAAATCAAAATACCAGGGTTGCTCATTCTTCACCAGCCAGTCCCACAAAATGTTAATACAGCAACATCAACAAAAGAACACATCTTGTTTTTTAATCAGTATACATTTGTAATCATACATAGTCTTAAGTACATAGTTACTAGTTCTAAGTTACACTACATTCCAGACTTTAAACATAAAGCTAGGAGAAATTCGTACACAACATAATATATCTATTTAATCTACCAAGAGCTCTGGACATTTATGCAAGCAATGCAACTCAGTTTTACAAACCCAGACAATTTCCAGGACATAGGATTGCAGTGATTAAGCACCCAGAGTCCCAGTCAATCTCAAACAGGCTATGCTAAAATCCATACTGTTAAATCCTTGCAATCATTTTTAATCTAGGCCAGCCAGATTAATGCTGACTTGGGCATGCCTAACCATTCAGAAATCAGGAAGTCTGCAGACAAAGCATGCCTCATTCTGGGCCTGCCTAGTCAACAGGTGCCTGTAACATAAAAGAGTATGGATCATTACAATCCATACCATTAAATCTTCAGTCATTCTGGGGTAAGATAACAGCAATCAAAGCACAAACCCCTCACCAGCTAATGGGCAGCCAAAAATTAATGGGATCCCAGCTTTTCTCTTTCCATTCACTCATATACACTTACTTTCTGAATATCCAATTCTTTCAGTCTCATACACAATGAAATGAGGGTGAGACTTTTATCATGAATACCCATTTTGTATTACAATAGACACAGTTAGCTATTAAGAACGTTATTCAGTTTTGCTGAATGGTCTTATTGCTATTCTCCAGTTCTAGAGTACTTGAACTAATCTCTAAACTATCACATGTGAACTTCTGGTAATTCATGACACTTTTATGTTTACACTCTTTACATGTTCACATTCTTAACATGTTTTATGTTTATATGCTTTTCTCTTAAAGCATAATAGAACGTAAAAATAGACTAAGCACTTTCAATTTTTTTCCCTTTGAAGGTAATTACTACAGTTATCATTACAATACCACAGTACAAAAACATTACACAAAGCAATCACTAATCTGGGAACAAACATGCATCACCTTGGGAACATATATGCATACAATACACCTATTTCCTTGGAGTCACAAGTGCATATGCAGGCACAGGTACATGCATGCATACGAAATATATATGTGCATTCCTCAAGCAACACCCTTCCCTTATAAGGAGGCCAAGACTGTAAGCACTAATTGCATGGGTTTTTCCTAACTTTCTTTAGACTCCTCAGGGAAACAACTTGAACTGCAAACCTACACAGTCCTAATAATAGAAACCTTTCTATAATCACCAACTAAACCTTGGGGAAATCTCTGGGGAAAAAAATTAAAACCTGCAAAATGTAAGCAAGGAACACAACTTTGTACATCTCTCCTCCGGGCCACTCTGAGAAACGGTACCGAAATAGCTTCTGCCTCCCTTTGCAGAGAGCACAGCACTACCTATTCTTAAGCACATCCTTGAGAAAAAGCAAGAATCACTGAGGCAAAACCCTTCCCACCTCAACCCCACCCAAACAGTCTTTGGATAAATGAAGCCATGGGGCTTCAGCCTGTCAGCAGGAAAAGAACAATACAGATAAAACCAGCATCTTTAAACACTATCCTACAAAATGTAACTTAAGGTCAACATCAGCTGCGTGCACACAGTGGCCATCCCTTCCTCTTTCCTCCCCCCAGTCCTCTTCATTTCAAGTGCAGGTCAAAAAGAAATAAGCAGTCTAAGTGGTATGTAGAATTTTACAAGTTTTATTCTGTCAATATTAACAGAAGAATGTGGGGAATTAATAAAACTAAATTTATGCTGCTGAATGTCTTGCACCTTACTATCTTTACTTTTGTTATGAAAAGTATAGGACAAAAACCCTAAACTGTGGAATTCAAATATAGCAGGGGGAAAAACTGCTCACTTACCTTCCACCTGTAAGTTAAACTAATAGCTAAGACTGCTTTTACTTCATCACTCAAGACAGCCCTTTTTCAATGTCTGTGCCCCACTACACAGTGTTCAGGTTCACTCTGATCCTAAATACTCTCTTGGGACCACAAACTTCAACAAAAAAACAAAACAAACTTTTGTATGGCATCGTGGGAGAGACATGGACACTATTTTCTCCTCAGTCAGAAACTTGGAGTGCTGCGTAACAAAGAAAACCACAATAATGATTGTTTGTAAAAATCAACAGTAAAGATAGTGCCAAGTTAAAATGTAAGATGATTCAAAGGGAAAGACAAAATAATTAAAATAGCCTTTTCCAAGGGCTCCGCTAGATCTGCGAACAAACATATTTGTTTCCAATATATACGTCCTTTGAAGTAAAGGTTTTGTCACTACAATAAGTCAAACCTCAGAAGCTGAGCCTCTGCCAACACAATGTTGTTTGCTGACAGTATTTCAGAAGAACAGTTTTAAACTGACACTTTTGACACAACAACATCCTCCAAAGCAACGGGGCAGATTCTCTCACATAAGAAACCTATTTGTTTCTTTAGACATCTAACAGACTGATAAACTGATGTTACAAGGGAGAGTTTTGTTTTTGACAGCAGTGTTTACACTGCCACTTTGACTGGACTTCCTTTGCATATCCTACACCTATAGTTTTTAATATTTGTTAATAAACATGTGATTAAAACCTGTTCAGTGGAGGGAGCTGTGGTTTTACTGCCTGGTTGCAAACCTACTTAAACTAATCTAAGTTGAGATCTCCTAATGTTGTTCTCCCTGCGGTCCCTAGCAAGTATTCTGGTCACCTCCCTTCAAGCAGGACTATGGCTTGCACAACCTGTTAATTCAAGAAGCTGATCCACGTGAAAACAAACCAACCCGGTCTATCTTTGCAAAACCAACAACACTGCTCTCCATCCCTTCTCCCCCACCCTCCAAAACCACACACTGCAATTTTCCAACCTTCTTCATATCCCACCTTGAACCATGTCATTACACACCTGCAAAGGACTTGGATTTGATACAAGGCAGAGGACAAGGTTGCATGGGCAGAACTGGAGCACCTCACACCTACGTCATCCTTTTTATCTTTTCACAAACTTCCTAAAAGTATATTACATTTCTCTGCAAAAGGACGAATCACGTACTAAAAGACTAAGTCTTTTTCAAGCATCAGACACATTCAGAATAATCATCCTGTCTTCCTTAAAACATAAGTTTCACAAGTAGATTAAAAGAAACCACCTACAAAAACTACTATGTTTTAGAAAACGTGACAAAAGCAGGCATTCTGTCACAGCCTGAACAGAGTCCAACCTGCTGTTACGAACACTTCAACACATACATAGTAGAAAAGGGGGGAGGGAATAGCCCTCTAGTCCCCTTGCATCTCCCTCCTAGTAAAAGCTCTCATGTACAGAGCTTGCATTCAGCACCAGACTGGAATACAGTCTGGCACTCGGCAGCAGCCAGCCTACCGGCGTAAGCCATCCTGCTGGAGACCACTCCTTATGCACTGTATGAAATACTACACGCTACCAGCAGTCACAAAGCCAACGCTGACTTTGTGGCAACTAGCAGTACTCCAAAAGGTCAAATGGTACAGAAAGCAGAACAGGCACTCTTACCTACCCGAATTCTTGAGAAGACAGGCACATGGAGCTTTAGCAAAAGCTCCTGGTGAATGTCACGATCAACTCCTGATGAATCATAGCACAGTGAAACCTAGAAACGGAAAAACCATGGGCATGAACAAATTCTAAATGGGAAACAAACAAGTGAAATATTTTTCAAAGGTAAAAGGGTACTCAGAAAATTTTGCTTGTAAGAAGCCAGAAGTAACAATGAAAACTTATAAAACTGGATCTATTAATTTTTTGCACCTAACTCACACATCTGAGGGAGCCTACATGACAAGTTTCTCACTGTAACAATCCCAACCTTTCTTTATCACACCTTCTCTGAATCAAGTTATTTTCTTCCAGAACACATTCTGCCAGGCATTTGGAGATTAAACACACATTGGGTAATACCTGAAAGAAAGGGGACATCTAGTAGTGCTGTGGCCCGCTTTTTTTCCTCACTGCTCGACATAAAGACTATCACACATGTCAACCAAGGGAGAGCAACTATTTATCTAAGTCACCAGCTGCAGTCCTGTATGAAGTCTTGCTACTCTGAAGAGCAGCAAGAGAAAAAAAGGTTTCAAAGTGGTCCTTCCTATTTACCAGGTCCTGTAATATAATCTGTATTGTTTCAGCATTAGCCTTAACATCTGACCTCTGCCTATTGCTACAAAAAGCCTGCATCTCAGGATGACAGGAGACCTCTAAAATTAGACTGGGCAAACAGATGTAACCATGGAGATGTATGCTGCAGTCCCTAGAACTCCGCAGAGGCACAAGCTGGAGGCAGAGCACATACCACCAATGAATTTTTGTCCTCCTCTACTCCCACCAAACTCACGTGTTAGAGGAGATGTACAGTGAATCATATCAAAGAGACAGATTATAATCCAACTCTAAGTATGGAAACTGAAGAAGAAGACTTAGATCATTTCTCCAAACTGGTTTTCCCCAGTCCAGTTCACCACACAGCTATATGAGCACTTGTGCTGACATGAGGCAGAAAAGGTACAAGGCAGGATTAGCAGACAAGAATGATTCCTTTCAGCTTCAACGGCAGCATAAAATGCATATAAAACCATGGTACAAGTGCTATTTGTAATAATTGTCACTGAAATTTGATAGGTTGATAAGCAAATCATTTTAAGCCATGCATTGCTATTCTCCCAACAGTATTTCTTTATAGGCTTGAATAAACTTTGAATACCTGGTAGCAAGAACATTAGCATCAACCAAAATTCTTCAAGAAATGCCAGACAGTGTTATCAACAGAGTTCAAGAAATTAATTATTGCTATCTTCTTTTAAGCAATTATAAATATAGCTGGGGGGGGGTTATTGCAAGTTAAGTTTAGGTTTATTTACAAAATATTGCGTGAAATCAAGACCCTTGGAAAAATGAGAAGCATCATCAAAAGAGCTGCAGTACACAAAAAATAATCATCCAATGCAGCGAAAGCAGTTTCCAAAAGATATAGAGAACTAAACTCATGTTTAAAATAAGGTAACACTTCAGGAAGAACTGCATTTTAACTTTCATGTTACCAACAAATGGCGTTTGTCTTCTTCATTAGAATCGAATTCTAATCCTAGGATAGAAAGCTCAATTATAACTTAATCCAATGAAGTAAGTATAAGATTTCAACTCCCTGATTGCTACTGACATTTTGTCAAATCATTTGGGCAGCAGGTAAAAGAATTGTTTCCATAGGTGGCGGCCTTCTGGTCAAGAAAAAGTTTCCTTGGTTTTTTTAGGGTGAAGTTCCTCACCTGTTCAACCATTACTTAGATGCACCACAATTCTAACCCAGAACTCTCCATTTCCTTTGGTGTTAAATTATAGACCTGCTGTGTAAAGATGATTTTTTTTCTTTTAGAAGATTGCCTGTGAAGCTCAATTGTGATTGGGAAGGCCGCCTACACGGCAGAGAGAGTGAGAAAACACACACTTGTAGAGCTGAAAAAACATCAGTGTAGGCGTATTTAAGGAGGGAGGAAAGAAAGAACTTGGTTCTACTGAAAAAGGCTATTTTCTGACATCACCCTTTAAAGAACCAAATGTGTTACCTAAAGACAATTCAAGGATTGTTTGCTGTATTCCAGCTATCAATATGCAGTACTACAAGCAAGACGATGAATCCTTGCAGATTCATGCCTCTGATCTCAGAATATGCCACCTACCCAAGAAATGCTTCATTCTCCCACTTCTCTGCCACAACCTGCAAAAGCTATTCTCACGAAACAGCAAGTCACCTGCAGAACAGCAGCTCAAAGCTTTAGAAGCCTTATATAATTAATAATATCAGGAAGCATTGAAATTGCAGACAAAGCCTTTTCAAAAAAATAAGGGGAAAGAGTGCTGTCTAAAAACACCAAGAATAACCATCTCAGCTAAATCTAACAGTATTCAAAATTGCAGGAAAAAATAACCACAAGAAGTTCAGATGTATCTTTCTCATTAGAGACTTAGGAAAAAAAAAAATCTTTTTCTCCCTGCCCTACGTGGCCTTCAGTACCTTCATCTGCTAAGAGAAATAAGGCGGCCTTTCAGGATGTCCTATTAACAAACCCAGATTTTCAGAAGAAAGAAGGAAGCGGCATCAGTGGAAAACATCCTTCTCAGTTTACTTTAGGAAGGTATCACCTATACGCATTACAATTTCTAAATAAAGAAGCTTACGTTAAATGTTCTAATGCCATTGTAAACCTATGGAAATATTTTTCATAGGTCTGGCTATCCCTTCACAATAAAAACAAAAGGCTTTTGACATGTGTGTGAGCTGATTATTACCGCAATTACTACCAGGGGAATGAAGACAGCCAGGACAAGTTTCACCAGTGAACTTCAATAAACATGAGATGATTCATTGCAAGAAAAAGATGGTGCTGCTCGCATGGTGTTGGACACCAGCCTGCAACCTATTTTGCTAACACCAATCACAAGGAGATAGGACTTCAGCACCTAATTCCTCTGAGTGTTCAGATTGGTAGTTTCAAAGCCCTGTGCCCAGCAGATGAGTGCATCCCTGCAAACACAGAACACTGCCACAGCAGAGAAGCACCTACAGAGCAGCACTTCTGAGAGACCATCTCCAACCAAAGCTTTCACAGGGCCCTAAGCCTCATCTCCAGTCAAACATGCTGTCGCTGAAGATGCTGAATGACAAACTGATGAATAACATTACTACAACAAACTCCATTTTTATACAACTTTCCAACTATATGATTGTTACACACTAATGACTCATACATGTCAGAAACACAGGCAAGACAGGATTTGTTAAAGCACCAAGCTAGCTGACCTGCACAAAACTATATGGCAAGCAAAAGCAGCACACTCAGAAGGCACAGCTAACTTCTTAAAATTACTCATAAAATGTAAGACAGTTGATCCTGAAGCTCACTAAGGCACAAATTCTTCTGAGTCAGAAAGGCAAATAGGCATGAACTATCAAAGGGAGCTATAAAAAAAAAAAATCATCAGCAGTTGAATCTCCTGAAAAAGGAGGATCTGAAACGATGAATATGAAATGGTGAAAAACACAGAAACAAGAAGGGAAGTAAGGCGATGCAGAAACAAGTACAAAAAATAAAGGTCTATAAAAAGTAGTAAGAATTGAAATCCCTTATTCTAAAAAAAATGGAGTTGTTTATAATAAGATGTATAGACTCCTACTAAACTTTGAAAGCACAATCATCTTGACTTTCACCTTGGTGAACAGTGAAATACTACTTCTGACACATTAATAAAACCTCTCTACATAGTAATAAACATGTAATTCTAATTAAAAAAATGCATGACAATATTACACAACAAATGAATCACACACAGAATTTGTGTAATAAACACCTAATAAAGTGTACCCCTTCACGCTTGGCTTGTCAAACTAAAGACCTTTTGCTTCAAGAGTCACTGCCAGAATAATTGGATCTCTTGTATTCCCCATAAATTTTGCTTTCCGGTAAAATTAAATTTTATTTCTTCTTAGTGAGAATAGAACAGTTCAAGGTAGTTTGGAAGGCTGTCTTTTACCTTCAGGACCTAAGACTTCCAGTCAGACTAAGGCTATCAGGAAAGCAAAAAGCTAGAAGAGCACAGAAGGCTGTCAGAGGATACTCTGCTGCTGCTGACATCAAAATTCAACATTTACCTTTTGCTTTTTGGACACTAAGACCTTCAAGAATTTCTCCAAGATATGCTCCTAACAAGGAAGCAAGCTGAACTAATGGAACCTGTTTACCTTCTCATATACTTTTGTATGATAGCTCGGATTGGGGGAGTGTCTGGGTCTGCCCATTTTATGTATTTTTTCTCTCATCAAAGGTAAACTAGAAGTCTCATGCAGATTTCAGCCTGATACAAATTCAAATAGCTTTGACATCATAATTATACAGTATCAATCAAAATTAGTAACACTACACTTAATTCATTAACTACTCTGCTGCCCTGTCAACAGGAGTCAACTACTGCAATTCTTAACATTTTTCTCAAAAGTGGTAATGGAACAAAATTTCATTTAAATTCATTTAACAAGAAAAGGCTTCTTCTGAGCTTCACAATATCATTTTAGTGCATTAAGTTGTAACTTTTTCTGGTTATTCACAACCACCATGGCTGAGGCCAGTTTTTCTAGCCACACAGTGTGTGACTGTGTGGTGGATGGGTTGACCTTGGCTGGATGCCAGGTGCCCACCAAGCTGCTCTATCACTTCCCTTCCCAGCTGGACAGGGGAGAGAGAACAAGACAGAAAACGAATTATAGGGTGAGATAAGGCAGTTTACTAAAGCAGAAGCGAAAGTTTGCACATGCACAAGCGAAGAGGAAAATAACAAGGTTTATTCTCTACTTTCCATTAGCAAGCAATGTTCAGCTACGTCCCCGGCAGCAGTGCTTCAGCATGCATAGCAGTTTCTCAGCAGTCATACACCGTCAAGAACAAATGCTCCCCCTTCCTCCTCCTTTCCTTAAGTTTTCTATCTGAGCTGACACCATATGGTACAGAATACCCCTTTGGTTAAGTTTGGGTCAGCTGGCCTGGTTATGCCCCCTCCCAGGATCTTGCCCTTGACTTGGAGGAGGGATGCTACAGTGCTAATGCTGTGCCAGTGCTGCCCAGCAGTAGCCAAAACACGGGTGTGTTATCAACACCCTTCTAGCTACCAATGCAAAGCACAGCCCTGCGAGGACTGCTGTGGGGAAATGAACTCCAGCTCAGCCAGACCCATACAGACTGTAATAGCATACAAATGACTTTATGTTTACCTGAAATACAACTGCACATGCTACAAGTAAAATACCTATACAAAGATATACTGCTGAGTTGAAAGAGCTCCTCGTCTATGAACTAATGCTTTTGTCCAGACTTGAACTAACTGAAGTGAAACATCAAGGAATTTACAAAGCACAAACAAAAATATGAACTTTGGAGTTATTCCTGACAACAGTAAACACTTTAACATAAGGAATGCAAATACATCAGTTTGAAATTAAGAAAACCAACAACAAATGCAAACAGAGTCCATCTTTTCCCCCCACTTAAATTAAGTAATGATCCATCCTTTATGCTAGTATTTCCTCTTTAAAAGTCAGTTTTTCTTATTTATAGAAGCTGTTCTATTGCTTTTCAGCCTAGCTGTCACAGCTAAGCTATGAGAGAAGGACAGGATTTTACACTGCAGAAGGAGTTTACTGTTGACAAAGAAAGAACTAATAATCTGTCTATGGCCCAAAATGCTGGAGAAACAACTAAAAAGCACAGAATTTGCACATTCACAATTTGAAAGATTCATTCTGTTCCCCCATTATTTCCCCCATGTAATTTTAATCCATTTGACTGCTGTTAAAACAAAGACTGAGCTGTTTTTTTAACCAACTTTGGAATTTTAAAGCTGTTTGTCAACAAAAACAGAGGAAGCACCATAGAGAGCGTACTGCTGTTAGGATACTTTCATAGGCTGGTAAGAGTTCAAAGTGCTTTGCAGATAGGTTAATTATCATTAAATCAAATGCTAAGAAAGGGAAATCAAGGCAAGAGAAAGAAAAGGAGTTGCCAGAGTCATCCAGCAGGCAAGTGTCAGTCAAAGATACTAGTCTTCCAACTCCTAGCACCCATGGCAAAGGACTGCAATGACTTCTCTTTACATGAAGGCGGTTCATCAACATGTTGATGAACTAGTAATACACCTAATTTGGGCAACAACACATTAGCTAGACAAATTAGGTGCCAAAAACAAGAAGGCAGAGAACTGCCTAACAGTGAACAAAGTAAAAGCCATGACCCTGTTACTGAAGGGTACCCACGCATACTGATCAAGCGGTGGGTTCCCACTGGCACGTACTAACGTCTGTCAGCAAACAACACCTCAAACCACATTTGCCCAGTCTTTCACAACATACTGGCACATTGTAGAAGCTCCACTACTTGACCCTTTACCATAAAAGGCATTTAAGGAAGGAATATCCAAATGTAAATTCTGGTTACGTGCATATGTGCTCTGAGCATCATTTCTATAAGCCTCCAGGCCCCTTCACAGCACACCAGAAACATACATCATACAACTGCTACAAAAGAAAGCTTCACATTAAGTCATATAGATGCTTACTGCTGGTAAAATTCATTAAAAGAGGTATTAACTACATCACCATAGTTTCAAAATATCCAAAATAATATCAAAAATTCCACTATTGAGGAGAATTTATTATCTTCAAAAGCTTTAAAACTGTGTCAAACTGAAAATTCTAGTCATCTCCAGGAAGTTTCACACTCCATAAATCATATCTTCTTCTATCCCTGATTCAAAATTCAACTACAAGACAATTCTTTAGCTAGAAATTTTTTTGCATATGTAACCAAACTTCTGCTCTGCAATTTTACAAGCCTTCCTTCAAGGGACAAAAAAAAAACCAACCAACCAAACAAACAAAAAAAAAAACCCACACACAAAACACCACACCCAACTCATCTACGCTGCCTCTGAGATCAAGCAGAACTCATTAATTCTATCCTACTGAAAGAGTCAAAAGTAATTCAAGATATTCTTCCTTGCATTTCATGGGAACTGATAATCTGTTATTTTATAAGACACAAGCACCCTCTATCTCCATCCCCACACCATTTGATTGATTTGGTAGACCTGGTCATTTCCTTTTAGAGTGGAGGTTTCTCTGACCATTCAAGGACCTTCATCCTCAATGCCAGACTAAGATAAACTTTAAAAGAATTCTTTGACTCTTCCCCCAGGAAAACTGCAAACTGTTTTGTATTCTTCTCAGTACACAGCTCATTTATCCACATTTCAAGATATACTGTTCTATAACAGTATTTCAGTTGTCCTCTTAGTCACACAACACTTCAGGAAACAACAACAACAAAAAAAAAGGCATTTTTCTGTCTGCTTAGACAGCATCAATATTATTATAGCTTAAATTAAAAAAAAAAAGTTTTGTAAAGAATTTATTGAAAACAGGTAGTCTAGCAATTTGACCATGTATCTAGAGCTCTGCATAATTCAAACAAGCAATTTTACTTGTCTGCTTTGCAATTTTCCTATTAATGAAAATAATATTTACCTCACAGGGGGTCAGAACAATTAATTTCCATGAAGAGCTTGAATCTAAAACAGAGGGTAATTTGATAGATCTCTGAGGAGAGGGTGAAGGAAAAAAACAAATTAGATTTATACTTGGTTTCAAATGAGAAAAATATTTGAGTTGCAGCAGAACCAGCCACAGAATATTAGCAAAATTACACATAGAAAAAAAAAAGAAAATTCAATGCTAATATAATTTCTCTCAAACTACATACCCAGCCATGAACAGCAGCAGATTCTTCAATGTCAGATTTTTATCTGAACAGACAAGTTTTGGAATCTGCTTTGATTTCAAAGTTGCTGGAGTTTCACTAATAAAAGGAGATGTTACATTCTGAGAACTTGGTGCTCATTTATCCGTGGGAAGAAAGGGAAGACAATTGCAGAACACTCTGAACACAGTAGTTTTAATAAACTCAAACCAAAAGAGAAATATAAAAAAGTACCTAGTGAATCTAGAGACTATTAACACAACTAACTATTAGGGATTCACGAAAGTTCATTCAGAGCTTCAACTGTTCAATTCATGGTCACAAAAAATCGCCCAGCTCACATGAATGTACTTCACTGACACTGACCCTGACACTAGATCCAGTGTTCAAAAGCACTATGGTCTGTAGCTCAATGAGTAATTACAAGACACAAGATTGAACCCGAGTTAGAAGATGGAGATACAAGGAAGTCGGGGGCCTTTTGCTATTATTTTTGGAGGGGAAGGGGCTTAAAACAGCAGTTTATCTACAAATGCTGCAGTTAAAACACTCTGTAACTAAAACCCTTGGATAGAGAGAAACTAAAACCCTTGGATAGAGAGAAACATACACTGCAGAACAATTTACGATTTTATCCTAAGAGAAATACTAGACAATCTTTTTGCTAAAGAAACTGCAATAGCACAAAAGAAACTGAAATAAGAAAATTGTTAATAAGGGAAATTAGATTATGAAGAAACAGAACAGCAAGGTTATCCATTCTTAATGAAGTACATGAAACACTTCCATGTTGTCAAAAACTGAGGTTCTATACTTCAGTAAGTGTGTTCATCAGTGCTGGAGACAAACAACCTAGAAGTAAAAGAGCAGAAAGGAGTGGCTATGACAACATACGTTTTGCTGGGGATTTTTTGTTTATTTAGATGTAGAAAACCAAGTTTACTTCTACCATACAAAAAGAAATCCTTTAAGGAAAAGTTTTCCACTGTTATAAACTGCAGACCTCCAGCACCAGGCCAGTGTAACCCACCACAAAAGACAGAAGTCACAGAACCTACATAAAACTAAAAATGGTGTGTGGAGAGCACAGCGTGGGCAGTAAGGGAGCCTGTGGGTTTTTTCCAAGCCACAGAACCACAGAGGAGGAGGTGCAAACACCTCCACCAGCAGCAGCACTCCTCCAGAAGAGAGTAGCGTTGTTTTCAGCAGCACAGATCAGCCACAGCAGAAGAACCAGATGCATCCACCACCCAGAAGCAGCCACTATCCACATCAGTTTCTTTATCAAATACACTGTGTTTGCCAGAAATTTCCACTAAAAAGGAGAAAACACTCTAATCTTACGCAAGGCTAAAAATTTCAAATGTAAAAGAAGAATTAGTAACAGCAGCATAAACCCCATACCCATTGCAAATGTACTTTTCTTTTTAAATAATTTCACAATCCAAATAGCATCTCTTGCTCTCGTCCATTTGAGTCTTTGTCCACCACACTGAAGATTCTTCATCTACTTCCCTATATTCCTTAGGGCAGAACATGAACACCCTTCTAAATAAAAGCTTTGAGAAGAGCCTGCTCCTGTGATTCGTCCAAATAAGCATGCCAGCAAGAGTTTATATTCTGCCAGTTGAATATGAAAATAAATAGTGGTTATAAATCTTGAGGGGAAAAAAATAACACATTTTTCTTTAGTTTTTCATGGATTTATTATTTCATTCACATCCAACAACTGAAAAGTAGCACAAATCAGAGAGCTGTAACAAAAGAGTTAGAACTCAATGCTATTAGGTAGAAGTTATGTACTCCACATGACATGTCACATTCCTTTATAGACACAAGAATGTGTCTTGAAAAAACAAAACAAAAAAAAATTCCTCCTCTTACATGAAATAAGAATAAACCTGATGACAAGTAATCATTGAGACACTGTCCACAACATTCCTATCTTAAAAAAGCTTGCCTGAATGTCTGAAGTGAAATTCAGAGAGCTTTACTTAAAATGTTTCAATTTCAAGAGAACACACAAAGCTTCAAACTGTTTCATGAAAATACAAAAAAGACCATCTCAGCTGCATTGTGACCATTTGAACTACCTAAAAGCATTTTTTTTACTCCTGTACATTTGGAGACCCACCATGAAAATCTATAGTGTTATGATGTGATGCCACTGACAGTGTCTACAAAGAGCCTATGGTAGGTCTTAAATTATTTTTATCCAGCCTTAACAATGTGACAGCCTTAGTACTACAGACGCACGATTGTTTGAATTCCATGTAACGCATTACTAATGTTTTCTTTTCCATGCTTTTCCTAAGCCCATCAGAAGCTAACAATCTAGAGCAAGAACACGGAGCACAAGCACAATTTGAAAAAAAATCCTCCTATAAAAAACCCAGACGTACCAAAAGTAACAGCTGATTTCATAAACATCCTAGTAAGGACATACAGGGCCAGTCAAACTCATTATAAAGCATGTATGTGCTGCTGCAGGGGAGGGGAAAGCTCTCTTTCCCCTTCTTTGGAAGTATTGGCTTTCAGCAGGATTGATCCCTTGATCCAGCTCACCTTCCAGCTGCATACATCTGTAAGTACAGGAGGTAGGAAGGAATAGCCAAGTTGGGGGAGGACAAAAGCACAGTGCGCCCTTCCAGGAGCTACATGGGCTTGTGCCAGGCTGGTGTGGCTGCACCCCCATACCCTGAACTTCCAAAGCAAAAAAATTCTCCATTTTCCTAAGAAAATACTGATTCCATCCAGTACTGCTACAACAGCAATTTCCTAGAGTGAGCTGAGCTCCGAGACAAACAAATGAAAAATCTCCTCCTATTAGCTTTACTAGTTACCCTGAACTACTATTCATTGCTTTGAGGAAAAAAACCCCGAACTTTAGCTGAAATACCGATTTTATCAGGTACAAGCAAGCTTAAAATCTGTTAATACACTTCAAAGTTAGGTTTGGATGCACTTTTGACTCTCATTCCAAGACATTCAGCACAAACATTTGAAAAAAAACATAGCAGGTGACTGATGTAAGGGGAACTGAAGATGAGCTTCTGCAGCCCTGATGTCCCAGACAGAAGACAAATCAAATAAGCCCAGACTGCTGTACTCTGGACCTTCTCCTGACCTGTGGCAAGAAATCTTATCATTCATATATATCACAGAATCACAGGATATCCCAAGATGGCCAGGACCCACAAGCATCATCAAGTCCAACTCCCGGTCCTGCACTGGACACTCCAAGAATTATACCATGTGCCTGAGAGTGTTGTCCAAACACTTCTTGAACTCTATCAGGCTTGGTGCTGTGACCACTTCCCTGGGGAGCCTCCAACTGCCCCTTTTCCTAATATCTAACCTAAATCTCCCCTGACACAGCTTCATGCCGTTTCCATCCTCTCAACAGTCACCAGAGAGGAGAGATCACCGCCTGCCCTTCCACTTCCACTCATGAGAAAGCTGTAGACTGTGATGAGGTCTTCCTTCAGTTTCCTCCAGTCTTGAACTCCAGCCAAGTGACCTCAGCCGCTCCTCATACAGCTTCCCCTCAAGACCCTTCACCATCTTCATTGCCCACCTTTGGATGTTCTTTAAGAGCTTAATGCCTTTCTTACATTATGGTGCCCAAAACTGCCACAATATTCAAGGTGAGGCTGCACCAGTGCAGAGCAGAGCAGGACAATCCCCTCCCTCAACCAGCTGGCGATGCTTTGCCTGATGCCCCCCAGGACACAGTTGGACCTCCTGGCTGCCAGGGCACTGCTGACTCACATTTACCTTGCCTTTGACCAGGACCCCCAGGTCCCTTTCCATGGCACTGCTCTCCAGTGTCTCGTTCTCCAGCCTGTGAGTACATTCAGGGTTGCCCCAGCCCAGGCACAGAACCCAGCACTTGTCTTTGTTAAACTTCACATAGTTGGTGATTGCACAGCCCTCTGATTTGTCATGGTCTCTCTGCAGGGCCTCCCTGCCTTCAAGGGAGTCAACAGCTCCTCCCAATTTAGTATCACTAGCAAACTTATTTAGTATGCCTTTGAGTCTTGCATCCAAGACATTTATTACGATGTTTAAGAGAACTGGGCCTAAAATAGAGCCCTGCGGAACCCCGCTAGTGACCGGTCACCAGCTTGATATAACACTTTACTATAACACTTGTCTTTTTATTGTCACCCACAGTACTGCCCAGGTTTGACTCCAGCTGAGCTTTGGCAACACAAATTTTGTCCCTACAGTGGGAAGCAGCCCCTCTGTATTCCTCCTGTGTCACCAGACCTTGTGTCCACTGGGCATATGCTTTTGTTTTTTTGCCTTAGCTTCAAAAGAACATCCCTGTTCAGCCAAGCTGGCCTTCTGCCTTGTCTGCTGACTTCCAGCATTAAAAAAACTGCACTACGGACCTAATTTTTATGAAAGGTCAGAAATTATTAGCTAGCAATTACATACAAAAATTACTTCCAGCCCAGTTTCAAATACTTGGCGAATACAGCATCACTAACATGTTAAAAAAAAAAAAAAAAGTTTGCAATCTTGAATCAAGAGATCCACCAACCCATATCTCACTTCAGGGTCTGCATACAGAATAATTAGCACTTGCAGTTTTGGCTTGATAAACAGTGAGGTCTCTTCTTGAAAAGGAAATGTTTCCAAATCTAAAGACATATACTTTTATGCTATCTCAGAGGGCACCACATACTTTATTAAGATGATGACCTGAAAGAAATTCCCCATCACCAGGTCTCAGTCACCACAGCCATGTAAAGCTGAAGCGCTAGGAAAACAGCACTCCGCTACCACAGGGAAGACACCACACAGCAAACCCATACACAGTACAGGATTGCAATCACCATGTTCATCCAGCACTCTAAGATGCACACATTTTTAACATTTTTTAAGAATTTTACAAGCATTATCTCCAGACAGATTGGTTGGACACTGCATACCCAAAATAGCTGGTAAGATACCCAAGAAAAGCCACGAGTAATAACACAAAGTTTTCTGTAGAGGAGAAGGGCTCCTGTCTTGCTGATCACTCTCTTCTTCCCTTACAGTGCAATATGGTCTCCGTTTGTAGTCTCAGGTTGCTTTCAAACACAAACATACTTTGATCATAAATATTCCTCATAACTCCCCGGCTTTTTGAAACCTTTGGATTTTAATAAAGCCCAAAGTAAGGGCCTTTCCTCACATCTAGACTCAACACATGAAAAACTGTCCTATGACCAACCTCAAAAGAAAACCCACCCACTACTTGAGTGCACTTCTCCAGATGGAATTGTTTGCTTTTATCCAAAAGAATGCTCTTTGCGATCCCTGCACCAGGTAGCAGGCTGCAAATGTGGTTTCACTGAGGAGAGGAAAGGAGTATCAACACTGCACCTTCACCAAAGCATGCTGCCAGGATAGCAAATGCTCAGACTCACTCTTTTCACTCAAGCATGTCACGTTTTATGTTATACAAGTTATAGAAAATAAATCTCAATATGTTGCAAATCAAATCTTCAGTAACTGTGCATGGTAATTAGAAGACAACTATTAGAGCCCATACAAAAGGATCATTTCAAGAAAAAGAAATAGCTGTAATTATAAACATCAGAGGTAAATAAAGAATGTCAATGTGACTAAAAGAAAACATTCCTTCAAAGCAAAAGGTAACTCAACAAAAAAACCCCTTCAGATTTATGGTTTCACCACTCAACACAAGTCCTGAAATGCTTCCAGGCAGGGAGAAGAAACACCAGAGACATCTGTGAGGCCCTTGGGGGAACCCTATCCTCCAAGCAAAACCAAGGTAAACTCTATTCCAAGTCAGTTCACACAGAGACAAAACGTGCTTAGTGTAATAGAAGACTAATTTGTCTGTATGGTAATGAACACAAAATAATTCCAGCTATTGAGAAAATACTATAGGAACTCTTCTTAGAAATTGTCTACCAGCATGTGTGTGCTGTGTTTACACTTAATTTTCCATCAAGCCAAATTCTGATTCACATGCAGTAATTTGCCAACAATTGTGCCTAGACCTGGAAGGAAAGGGGAAGAAATGGGAAAACAGCAAGATGCCAGTCAGCTGTCTTAATGAAATTACTGATTAAAGCCTACTCACTTTTTTCAGAATTTTTATGGACTTCAAGAAGTTTATAAATATGTCCTTATATTTGAGAAATACAACCTAAGAATTTCCAACAATTTACCTTTAATTACAGTTGTTAATATTTTCTTAAGCATGCTTATCCTCACACCACACTGCTGGACTCAGAAAGGGATATTTTTTTTTTCAGCTGTATTTTTGTTAGGCTCATTTCACAAACCATCTGTTTCTCAGTAAGTACGTACATAATGGTATATCTGCCCTAAAATAAGTTCCCAAGTAAAAGGTTCCACCTTCCTCCTTTTTCCTTTCAGGCCTTAGTTGGCAGACGGTCAAGAGGATGTTTATAGTAATAGAGGATGTTTATCAACCAACCTTCAGAGGTTAGAGAAGCTGGTGCCTTAGTAAGAACATTTGACAATGCCTTTTAGCAACCAAAGTACTAAACATGTAATTCATTCAAATAATTTTATTTTAAAAACACTTGGAAAATACTGATCCTGAATTCACATCTGCAGAGCTGCCTTCTTACACCCATGTGGGTTTAAATCCCCAGAACACAACCTTCTCTCAACCTCTGTCATATTTAAACGTTCCTTTAATTCACAGTAAGTCTCAACAACCCTTACAGAGTAAACATTGCCCAGTGATTCACAAGTTTGAAGATGAAGTACTTAAGAATTCCCGGTTGTCTTCATACTGCAATTTTGATTAAACATCCTCTTCTTTTTACCATAATTTGCCTTCGGTCTTCAACTTATTAACCAGGTCACAGTCAGACTTGCATAAAATTTACCAGGCTAACCACAGAAACACAAAAACTATGCTAGCATACTGGATTTGCATGGATCACAGGAGACATTGCTCAACCATACAGACCAGGACTAATCCATATTCAACGTGTAACTTGCTTACTGGAGTCTTCTAACATTCCTCCTTATCACCCTTTTTTGAAACAAAAATTATGCCACTTCAGAGAGGCATAAACGAGGCAGACAAGCTGAGGGTCAGAGTCACTCATTTTGTGTCCTTGGCCACCCAGGGACTCCCCGAGGCATCCAACCAACTGCTCCTGGAAGAAGTGGGAGGTTAGAGGGCAGGAGTCTTGGCTTCTCCCACTCTCTCAGCCCTTTCGTGTTCTGTCATCAATAGCCAGCTGATGATATGGTAAACCAGATCATGAAAGCCAACTCAGCTGGAACCCAACATCTTCTCTGGCAGATTAGCTTTGACACAAAAAGCAATTCCCAGTCAAGATTGCTGAATGCCTTCCAGAATTCCCAGATTAGCAAGATGCTACATGGGAAACTGCAGAGGAGTACAAGAACACCATTTTCAGCATTAACTGAGTAAATTCAGGCTTGATTAAAATTGGCCAGGGAGCTACAATATTAATCATCTACATTTCAGTAAGTCATTTTTTCCAAAGTTTCTCTTCCTGTTGAGAATCTGATCTTATGCCCAATGCCACGTCAATCAGCAAAATGAGTACAGGTTTTCAAACCAGATCCTTTTCCATCACACCACCAGGGTCATAAAAGTGCATCTCACACAGAACAAGAGGACTATGATCCACATGACTCAATTAATAGACACTGCTAGCTGAAACTTCAGGGGTGGTGGTAGAAGTGGTTAGAAAGGGTAAGTAATCATTTCTCAGATTTGAGACAATGCAATTGGTTTCCACCCCCACCGCCATGTACTGTTTCTTCAGTAGATCCAGATCCTGTAATGTATGAACAAAGACTTGGTATGCAATGAGCTGATCACTCAAAGTGACTGCTCACAACACTGTCTACTGAAGACTTTCACCCCCAAAAGATGTTAAATTGTATGGCTCCTAAAAAACCCCAATTTATAAAATTTTTTGTACATTTTTACAGTAATTATATTTATATCTAAAATGAAACTTCTAAATAAATTTTAAATTTAATATACTTCTAAAAGAAAAATACCATATACAGAAAGCTAATAAACAACAATACAGGTGACATGTTCAGCAACTTTCAAATTGGACTGTAAGTATAGTTGTCACACATGCACGGCACACTAATTGTAAATATCTAACATATTTAGCTCTAGGGAACAAATTCATGTTTTTAAAGCACAGGAAATCAAAAGCTGATTAAGGATTTTTAATTGTCTGTGACCTAGACAAGGGAAACTAGCATACTGCTCACTGGGTATCATTCTTACTGATTGAAATACCAGTAATTTCCCTGTAGACCAAAGCAGATCTTATCAAATGACTACTATGCCCCGAAGACATCATAAATTAGTAATAGTATGCAGTGACTTGATACTGTATGGGGGGAAGAGGAAGATGAAAAAAGAATACATGTTATATCAGTGAATTCCAACTTGCTTCTGAACAGGATTCTATCACCAGTTTCACCAGCAACAGACAGATGAAACGCATAAATGATTTACAGGCTCCCACACGGAGATATGCAGCTCTTAAAAAAAAAAAAAATTCCATGCAAGTCACATCAGGCCAACACCCTAATGATCTACAAGACATAGTTAGTGCCCAAGTGACAGCATGTTACATGTTTTCAAGAGTGACTTGGCTTTACAAAGGGAAAAAAATTAATCTGTACATTTTAAGCCTTGTAAAATAAAGAATTTAGAGTATAGCTACTGCAGCAATACAGATACAGAAGGCCACCTCAGCAGCAGATGTACCTTATCAGAGAGACAGAAATCTGAAATATGTTCCATGGACCAAAATAAAAATACATACAGATATCTGCATGTTCTATACTCATCTGTGATCCTAAAAAAAATAATAGATGAAGAAAATCAGGTATGCAGAAAACAAAACAAACATAAAACAGTGAAAAAAGCAACGTTTTCATATTTCAAAGTTATAGCCATAGAGGATTGAGTTAACAAGCATTTGAAACATCCAATGAGGATATGCAATAGAGGGGTCACATCAGCAAGAACCATTACTTATGGTTTAAGGGCAAAAAATACAAGGATTTAGCATGAAGGCCCATATCAAGAAGGTACCAGATGAACTTTGGAACTCAAATGCAAACATTGCCAAGGAGATCCACGTGCAGTCTTCTAGTTGCTTGCTTGCTCTCAGCAAGAAGAACACTTGGCCTTCACAGTGAGAGAGAGGTTGCAGGTCAGCTGTGGTCTTAGTCTGTCCTGGAGGTAAAGTGCTCAGCACAAGTGGCAGGAAGAGCACTACCTAAATTCACTGTTCTGGAACAAGGATGTTTCTTTCAGGTAGCTTTTGCTTACATCTGTAAACCCACCCAGAAGAATATTTACGCACAAAATGCTGACAAGTCAGTCCCAAAGTAGTGAATATTTGCATTTCAGATGCCCTGGACATTTAATTCACAGCTCTCATTTGTGTCCATGGCCATTTCACGTGTCATTTACACCAACCTGGCTCTTCTCACCACCTTTCAAACTACACGTTGGTCAACTACCAGTTCACCACTGACAAAGCTGATTTTCTTTCTTTATTATTTTATTTCTCACATCCAAAGATGTTATTATAAATAAGGGGGCTTTTATTTTCCCCCCAGATTTTTTTTTCATATAACCAAATCTACATTACATTGACTTAAATCCATGCTCATATCTAGGTTTATCAGATTTCCCCAAACATAAATAAAACACACAATGCCATATTCCTTTTTACATACAGAGGAAAATAGAAACATTAAGGAAGTGACTGATTTTTGTAGGGCATTGGAGAGCACTGCTGCAGGTCATTTATAATTTCCTTTCAGGGAGGTGAAAGAAGGGAAATAATTATTTGAATTCTCATGCAATACAATCAGTTTTACTCAAATATGTGCATTAATACAGGCATTACTGACAAAGTCAGGAAAAAGGCTAAATATCAGCAAAACGTTAAATCACGCAAAATTATTTTAGTATCAGATTGTGCCATTCTAATCTTGAATCAGAAATGCAAAGTTCACATCAGTTCAAAATGCATCCTTCTGCCATACCAATAAAACAGATAATATTCCTAATCCCAAACTTCAAACAAAAAGGCATTAGAGTAGCTGGTGATCTTAGGTCTTTTCTCTCACAAGCTAAGCAGAAAAATCATAGAACTAAAACAAAATGCTAAATCGTATCAGTAAACACTGGATTTGGTGGACTATGCAAACACCACAGCTCAATGTCAGCTCTTGAGACACTACAGGAAATGAACATACAAGGTATGAATATATTAATGTTCACAGGAGTTGGACAAAGAAAGAAACAAAAGTATTTTTTCTAATCAAGCAGAGGTACTTGGGGATGCTGGTAAAAAGTGGCACTTAAAAAGTACAGTCACAACCATAGTTATTTATATTAGTCAATGTAAGTAGAATCCCATGTTAACTAGGCATGTCACCCTCTCTGCTTTAAGACATCTCCAGCAAGGCAAAGGGTGCATTTACCAAAATTCCTGCTACTTGTATAAGACTGATATCCATGCCTCTGAAGCTTTCCACCTACCACATGTGCATCTTGCCATTACCCACCAAGCCCCTGAAGTGAATAACGCATTGAAAGCCAAGCCAGAACTTAAACATGTAACAGAAGAGACAAGCAGTACAAAGAAACAATTCTGCAAACCAAGCTCAAGAAGAAAAATCTTATCCAGTCTCAAGGGGAACGCTGAAGTTTAAAGATCAAGTATTTCTGTACACTGCAGTGTTTCTGTAAACACCTTTCTTTGAAACAAAGTGTCTGATCCTTCTTTCCCTCCAACTCATAAACTGCTACATGCTGTCACCTTAAGAGGTACTGTGAGCCCAGAGAAAAGAGGACAAGCCTGAAAAAAAGGAGGTTCAATTGGAGCAAATTGTGAAACAGTACATGGAGACAGCAACTTGCTACATAAGACTAAAGACAACAAAATCATAGGTTAAGTTCTCTCGCTTTTAACAAAGTGCTCATAAAAGGTATGCCCCAAGAAAGAGTAATTACTTTTTTAACAAGGGACCTTTATAAATGTAATGTTTCCATGTCTTAAGAAAGGGATAAGGGAAGAACTAAACTTCTGAAACCAGCAAACAACGAGAATTACACAGCCTCCATGTGTGAATATAAATTAACTGTTGTAGGTTTTTGGCTTTTGCGGCTGGAAGAACTGGTCACTCAGCTTACGCCAGATTAAAATTAAACGAGAGCTTCAGGTACACAAAACCTCCCTGCTTTGCAACAAGGGAAACCATTGCCACAAGAAGCTAGCGAGTTCTTCTTTACAGTCTCATAATGTTGCAAAACCAGAACAGAACACAAGCTGCTAACAGTTCTCAAGCTGGCTTCCTCAAACAGGACAAATTCAGGTAATTTTTTACTTCTGAAACTTTAGGTAACAATGCTACTTAATCCTTGACAAATTACTACTTCAAAATACAGTAAACCCCAAATTTTAAAAAACCACTCCCCCCCAAATGCACGTGAGTAATTTTAATTACAGGAATATTCTTGCTGAACTTAACTGAACTGGTCACAGATCACATGGTCTCCCATTGTTACAACTGGGAACTAACTTCAACCTCATGGAAGATACCTCTCCTTCAATGGTAAAAAAAAAAAAAAAAAAACCCTTTAGTAACTACTCCATAATCTTAAAATAAATCAGTTGAGGAAAAAGAAAAAAAAAAAATATTCAAAATGGATGTTTGGCAAATAGTAAAGGGACCAGAAAATTATCATACTGGAGTTCGAACATTTAAATGTTCAACTATGTAAAACACAACCCAACTCCCAAAAAATACCTGTAAATCAGTAGACAAAAAGCAATAATAGGTATCCCTGACTTGAGAAAAATCTCATGAAGTTTTATTTTGCAAACCTGTTCACCGATGTTGTCTGGATCACCTTTAAAACATTCACTCAATCTTAATACATTGTACTAGCTATTCCATGCTTTTAATTCTCGTTACGCTTTGTTGTTGACTGTTAAGGTAAAATAAAGTTTCTGCTAAACTATTAAATGGAAAATATTTCTAAAACAGATTTTTTTGTTTGTTTGTTTGGTCAAATTAAATCATCTTTGCTTTGGGTCAGCCCTAAATAATTATAATATTCTAAAATATTATATATTTAGAATGATTTCCAGATACTTCACTCAGGAATTTCTACCTATTCTCTAAGAAAAAAAAAGCTGCTATTTTATAGCTAGAAATCAGATAATTTAGCAAGATGAGGTTTTCCTCTTTTCTCCAACACTGCTTACATTACCACCATCGTGGAATACACAATCAACCATTCCCTCAGTACTAATGAGCTCTGTATAATGTGTAAAAAATATTCCCAGGATGTCCCAATTCTGTATGCAGGCAGAGACTGCACAAGTTGCCTACAGGAATCTGAATGTTTAGTAATAGTATTCAAAACTGTGGCTCTACTGGAAAATATCTGTAAGGAGATCCTTTGAGCATAAAACCTACCTTCTCAATTTTATTGTTTTTTCTTAAACCTAGAGCAAGAAAGCAAAGTCTTTGGACTTGAAGGTGTATTTTCAATATAATCTGCTTTCAAATTTGACATTGGAAATGAGAGATGCAATACACCAATTTCAGCTACTTCAACTAAAACATTGGTGGAAAATCCTGTCCCAATCATAATTTTGAAAAAAGAAACCCCCCCACACACATTTGAGGTCTATTGCCTAGTTTTCCCTTTATAAGCATGAGGTTTTGGTAAAAAAATGTTAGTAAGCAAATTGGAAATGAAAAATTTACAGTGCAGTCCAAGGAAGATATCACCTTGTTTATGGTAGGTCTTTCATGAGAGGCTAAAACCTTCTAACTTGTTTTGTCATTAAGAGCTTTTTTGTAATTGTTAACCAACAAGGAAACATCCATGGTGTGAATTTTGGGGTATCCTGTGCAGGGCCAGGAGTTGGACTCAATGATCCTCATGGGTCCCTTCCAACTCAGCATATTCTATGATCCCGTTGCCATCCAGAACTCTCCTAGCTGACCTGAGAAATCCACTAGTTATGCCAGGCCAAATCAGCACTGCTCTTTATGGTTTGAAAACAACTTTTGAATGTCTCTCAAGCAAGATTAAATTTATCAATAAACAGCCTATTTTCAGTGATGCCATGCTGCTACTGATCCCAGGTGTATGCTCAGAGATAAGTACTGGTCCCCTAGTGTGGCTAACACAGCCACAGCAGGATCACTAAGGCAGCTGTTTGCTCTGGCTCGTGTATGAACAGCTGCACCTCTCCCTCTTAACTCCTAGTTTGCAGCTACACCCAGCCCTGTATAAACAAGATTTAACTAAATGTCACTCTAGTTAATATTACATGGTTTTTTGTTTTGGGATATTTTTTCCTGATAATTGATTCCAGACTTTCCATTTGTAGAAGATAACCACAGTTTCCTTTTCAGTCCTACGATCAAGGCAGCTAAGGGTACGACCAGATGAGCTAGGAGATAATTCTTCCATTCTAAGATAAACCAATGAAACATCATGAGTAGGAGTTATAAACCCCAGATACTCCCTCAGCACACACCCTGGGTGTGTCCATCACATCAATCAGACCTGGCACTCCCTACAGTTGCAGTGCAAATTAAAGAGCAAAACTGTTGTGGTTGGACAGAAATGAGGAAACAGAAACTGCTGTATTCATTTTTCTCACCTGACCTTTAGAAGATTTTGTAGCAATGACGGAGCTACAGGACATGGTGCATGAGTGCTCCTAAGTGCACCAGAGGAAGTTCCCTCTGGTATATCCCAGAGGCGGAACACGCAAGACACTCTCAGACAGATCTCATATTAATTGTTTTTGTATATTCAGGCCTTGATTTTCAAATAGCCAGAATTTCATTGAAATCACACCCTGTCACTTAGCATGGAACCTGTTTATAGTATGTTTTAGAGGAAACAGATGAGTCACTGTAATGATCACATTCATTGATATATTGTGCATTCCAAATTCCCTTCCTGTCCACAAGAAAAAAGGAAACAGGTTAAATAGTTGAATAAATATAACTGTTTGACCACAAATAAACTCATGCCTAGATATCAAGCACCTGTATTTCACTCTCCTTTTAAAAAGGACCTCTCTCAGAATAGAGATCTAAATACACATTAAAAGATTACTTCTGCAGCCCTTCTGACATCCTTTACATCAAAATACTTAAATCAGTACATACATTAGAATTCTAGTGATTAAACTACAAGAACACAGGTAATGGAAATAAGCCAATAGACTTGGATTCTGATAACTCAAAAAGTGGGCAAGCTAGTGCAGAGAACTAGTTTGAACCCTTCATCTTCCTATTCTTTCCATGCACTGTGGATGACTTTAGCTCTGGCATCATTTAAGATTTTGTCCACAGTTCTGAGAAATCTTGCTTTTCTCCACTGAGAAATAACCTAAATGTGAGCTTATTTTGCTCATAGTCACAATCCTATGACCATTCTGTGGTATTACTGTAGGTTTTCTTCTTTGTGTGCATTTCTGCATCCCTCTGAAGAAGCCTTACAGAGCAGTCTGTAGTCGCATGTGTGTTGTTGCACTGTGGGATCCCTTGTAACAAACAGTAAGAAAGAACACACACCTGCAGAAAAAATGCACATGTCGACTGCAGAGGAAACAGCAACAAAACGTGCCCTTTACAGAAAAGAATGTCAAAATGCTTAGAAAGACAGGACTTCTTTAGAAAAGAAGCTACAATGAGATGAGTTCTAAGGCATAAAGATAAAACTGGGTTTGGAGACACTAAAGAAAAGGGGTGGAGTTTCTGTGTTTTGGACTTGAAGACCTTTAACACCACAGGGCTTTAGTTGTCTCAGTCAGGTACTTCACAAAATTGTCAGTGAACCAACAGGTCAGTCTAGCCCCCAATCCCAGCACACGTCTAAATGTTTGAATGTTTCAATGGTATTACCAAATTTTAGCTCAAAAATAAATAATTTGCAGACCAAACATACAGACCATCCATAACAAAAACAAGCAAAGAAACTCTGACATCCAAGTGTACAAAGTTTCCATGAGAGACAGGCAATGTAACACTGACATCACAGTGCAGCCCTTCACAAGAGACCTAAAATTTTGATTTACAATTGCTTTTATTTACACTTCAGGACCTGAAAATTTCTGAGTATTTCCTAGAAAGAAATCTTGCCAAAATAGGAAGTACAACACAATGGCTTTATTTTAAGGTGTATCATAATTGAAAAACTGACCAGAACACTCTGGATTAACACACATATTCTTAAGTAAAACAAAAGAAAATTGCACATTTCTTTCTCACTGGTGTATCCAACACTAACACAAAGGACTGCAAGTCTTGACAGTAAGAACCTCACTGAAAAGAGGAAAGAATCCACAGTTTTGAGAATGGGCACATTTGGGAAATGACAGAAAACATCTCTTGGGGGGTGGGAGGGGTGACATGGGGATAAAAATCAAACTAAGGACTATTTTAAGTATCAGACATGGTGTTTTTATGAAAAAATTATTGCAGCAATATCTGTATCAAACAGGTAATTTTACCTATTACATGATCAATTAACATCCAAACATTTAATTACAAGCAAATCCTCTTTACGATCTACATCTCAGGCTTCCAAAGATACAAGAATAGATGGGAATGCAATGCCCAGTATTACCAGCTTAGCATGTATCTATAAAATGTGGACTATGGAAACTTTTGCAATACCAAATTAAACAAAACACTTTAGAGCTTTGCCTCATTCACCTGTAGAAGACAAGCTCCAGAAATGATGTAAACCTCCACGGTTATAGACATCATAATACGCAAGGTCTGAATCCAAGCTTGGGCACCCACATCTGGTCACGCAGAGGATCTACTGTTTCTGGAGTTTCAAAGTTGTGGAGCCCCACGTTTCCTGGACTACAGTTTTTTACCCACAGTATTAGCTAATAGCTAATACCTATTAACATTAAATTTACTGCCAAATTAAATATTTTTCTTCAGCTTAACAACTTCCTTTTTCTTGGAATATCTCTTGGCTGTTACCATTGACACCGTCACATTTACACAGCTCAGGTGTCTAGACAGTCTTCACTACTCCCCTCTGTGGCAGTGTTAACAAGGGCAAGGGCTCCATTTTGGACACTAAACGTGGCAACATAAACTTGAAGATTCAGATGCGACTTTCAGCGTTAGGCTAAGGCTAATTCTGTGGGGCAATCTTCAACCTGAGTACCGTAAAAAATCAAAAGAACGGTATGCATGTCAAATAGCAGAACGATTCTGCAATTTATTACAAGTCCTTTTTTCTAAGCAACAGACAACCCCTGATGGACAAGAACATCCACCAGCCCAGTCATTCAATAACAAAGTACAACTCAAAGAGAAGGATGGCCTACCAAAATTGGTCTCAATGGAGCACTTTTCTGGGACACAAGAAGAAAGCCATTTACTGGGAGTCCACAGTCAGAGTGCTACGGTTTTGAAACACACTCATAGTCTCCTGCAATGCACAACTATTTTCTGACCACCTACCCAGAACACAAACTTAGCAACTTAATATTGCTCAAGGGTCCCTTTTATTTTGTAAAGAGGAGTATACAACTACTAAATCAAGACAGAAATAGATTTTCTTTTTTCCTTTTATTACTTTAAATAGAAGGCATTCCTGCCTTCCTGCAACTACTACATTACCAATTGCAGAGAGGAATCACCCAAGGAGTTGCAGAGTATTAGGAAAATTACTCTTTTCAGATACGTATGCTTAGACCAAAGTTGAGGAAACGTTTAGTGAATAATCAGGTATATGTTTTTTGACATAAGCAATCTTATTTTGACTAGCTGCTCCATCTCTTAATAAGAGAGACAAGCATCCAGTAAAGTTTCTAGATGTAGTCAGAAGTATCAAAGGGGAAAAAGGACTAGTAAATTGGGTAATTATGAATAAAATAAAACATGTAACCTGCATTTGCAGATATCATAATAAAATAATATTTTCATAATAAAAACCTCATACATCTTACCTTACCAAAAGTAAGGAAAATATGATGTAATAAAGAATAATGAGTGGTTCAGGTGAGGTTGAAGAAGCGCTAAAGCATAAGTAATCCTTAACCTTGACAAATCATTCCACAGGAAATCAAAAGTCAATTACTTATTTCAGTTCTTTCCATCTGTGCATTGTTTTGTAGAAGAAAGCATCTGCTGTAACTTTCATTCCCAGCATTGAGCAAACCAACTAAAGTTCAGTCCCGGCTACCTTCTCCACAACTACAGTAGATCCAACAGTTTTTCAAACCTGCATCCCAAAAAGAGATGCTACGAGTGATACAGTGCTACTATCAGTTCTGAAAGACCGCAAGAATCCAGAAGTCTTCATGACTCACGGAAACAAAACGCCAAAATTATTTCAGAGCAGCTTGTTTCTTGGATTGGACAGGAACATTGAACACACTGCTAGAAGCTGCCTAGAAAGTCTGTAGAAACTCCACCCCTGGAAATAGTCAGCACTTACCGTGAAAAAGTTCTGAGCCACCTGGATTAACTTCATCCTAGCACTGGACTACATGACTTCTAGTGGTCCCTTCAAGACCTTCAGAATCTTAACATCTTAAACATACTCAATTTCAAATGTTCTGATGACAGAAATATATTTTCAACAACCCAAATCTTTCTTTATAATAGTCAGACTATTAGTAAACTCACATGTAACTACATTTAATAACCCACTTGATTTCTTCTTTCAACACATTAAAAATGCAAATTAGTCAATCATTAGTTATCAGTTTTATCATAGCAATGGATTTTCCTAATTAAACTTTACTGCATTTACCAACAGATACTTTCTTCGTTAGACAGCACCAGCATACATTAGAAAGGTAAGACTAACATTAGATACAATTTAATTAATATAAAATGTTGGACAAGAGATGAACAGACAAAAAGAAAATCTAGACGTCTTACTTTGTGTCAAGTAATCTGATTTCTATCATAACTAATTAGAAAAGCAACCATTCCTAATTAATCTTCTCCATATTTATTGTATTATAGTTCTTCATTATCAATGAAACATGCATTTAGTAACACGCAAAGCAGAACAAGACCAAAATGATTCTGGAAATATGACTTATGCCGTAAAGTTTTATGCCAAATGGGTACCTTCAGTGCCAAATCACAATACTATTTCAGGATGTGACTGTGAATCAAACTCTCTCCTTGCCTTGAGCTGTCACACTTACTATGACCATACACTTCAGTTTTAAGCCAGACAAAATTACATTCAAACTGCAAATTCATAGGAATAGCCCACTCCAGAAGGAAAAGATGTTTTGACAGTACGTGCACTTCCGCTGAGATCAGATCAATTTGTTTGCTCTCAAACCTGAAACAGTCTTACTCTGAGAAAGACGAACTTTTTTTTTCCTATTCAGGGACACTGGAGAAAGCAACAGGAAGAAACAGTGTCTATCTTCCAGCTTGTGTAAGTTTCCTCTAAAAAATAAAAATTTTAATAAAACTTTTGTACTATTGAGAAGGTCCATGCACTGTTGCACAAAGACTGTATCATTATCTTGAGTTTTGCACTTAAAATCAAGCACGGGGGGATGTAACTACATGATCTTTAAGGTCTCTTCCAACCCAAACTGTTCTATGATTCTATGATAGCTGCTTATAAATCAAGAAAGACCTAGCCTTTTAAACAATCACTGCATTAATGAAAGCTGCACTACAAAATTCATCTCCAGCTAGGTAGAAGCATACCTTACAGAAAGGTATCTAATTTATGTTATTTTTTTATTTCTGAGACAGATAGATAGATACAGGCATAGGTATAGATATAGGCATAGGTGTAGATAGAACTATGTGTCATAATAAAGTGTGTGTGCATATATGTGTCTCTCACACAGAAAGAAGAAAAAAAAATATCCTTCTATCCCCAGAATCAAAACTTTGCTCACTAGAAGAGGAAACATGTCCAGAGAGGGTTGTGCAAGGCTTTTAGGTTAGGCAGAAGCAACTTGCCTTCTAAAAAGAAAACAACAGAAAGTGAACTCATGAGATTTTGAAGAGTATCCATTCTGAGGATCCTAAGAGCACAATTATGTGTTCCTTCTCTAAGCTGGAATAGAAGACAAGAAGAGATACAGGAGACACAAAGATTCAGAAATAATAACAGTTTCAGAGGTGGAAAGGTACATGGGAAATTTTGGAAACAGTCTGACGAGAAAATGTTCCCCCATCTGTTATTCCCAGCCCATCAGCTTACCTTTACAAGCCTCTGTTGTGACAAGACACTAGAAATAAAAAAGCATTCTAGTAGGGGTCCTCCTATATATCCGCAGAATGGCACCACCATCCTAAACAAAACCTGCAGTAAAACTGATGCTTTCAGCCACCAGAAGCAGCACAGAATTTCCCCTTCCATTTCACACATTAGTGTCCTGTGTCTAATTATCAGCTCTCTCCTTTTCCATGGTATAACCATTTGTGGTCTGAAGACTGGGCATGTACATATTTAAAAGACACTTGTGCTGAAGTATTGTGGGAAAAATGTTTTATATTATACCTTAAAGTATCAAATTACTTCTTTGAGCATCAAACTAATACCACTGGTTCCCCTTTTAAAAATATATACTGTTATTTTCCAATTTCAAATTAACGAAACCAATTGCTTTTATTTGAAAAAAAAAAAAAAGTTTTATTGTATAAACCCTTGTTTCCATGGGTATGAGAGCAATATATTAAATGGTCATTTCACTCAGCATTTCTACCTTCACCTTGACCATTAAAGTACAGAACAGAAATAGCAGGACGACGTGTTATTTGAGAAGAACCTTTTTATGGAGCTTTTGGTTCAATGAGGGATTTCCTTCACGCATTCTATTTTTGAAAATCCACAAGACAGGGTTGAAGAGCCAGTTAATCTTATTCCTTTCAGGTGTCAGTTCAGAAATAAGAGGAAAGATCTGCTTTCAACTTGGAGCAGCTTAGCTTGCAGGTCCATCCCTGGGAGAGGCCTAGCTATTACTCAAATCCACCCAGCCGCAATGAAGTGCCCAACTCCCCCTTGACGTGCCAATGAAACCCAAGAAATGCATTATATAATCACACTGGCATACACAAGAAGGATGTGTGAATGCACAAATACAGCACATCACAATTCTCTATTCTGGTGAGCTACAAAATCTCACGTAACTAGTTATGCTGCCTGTCTAAAGGCAGTCTACCTTCAGCCAGTCAGGTGCTAAATTACTGCTCTGACATGCCATACCATACCATACAGATTTTCACAAAAAAACTTCACCACCCTCCAGATGATTTAGACAGCAAAGGGTACAAGGGTTATATCTGAATAGTCACAGGGCAATTAAGTAATGTGAACACCATGCTCAGGAATAGCAGCTACATGAAATACAGGGTGTAGCATAAAAGCACTCAATTTTTACATGAAACACAGTACTTAGGTTTCTGGAGTATGAGTATCAAAATGTTTCTCAAAGGACATGAAAATTCCCTATGTTTGTGATTTTAAAAGCATACATAGTAAGAATTAAACACTATTAAGTACCCCTACTACCCTAGCGCATAGCAAATTAAATCAAAATAGGGCCTACTTCGTACTAGGTGCAGCAAAAACAAAGTCAGTTCCTGAGATAATTACCTAAACTACTTGTCATACTGTGATCATGAAGCAATTAATATTGAAACTCTGCTGTCTCTGCCAGAGGGAAAGATGCCACATAGTTAAGGAGGTACAAGTTCACCTTCTATTGTGCAATCCTTGTTAGGATTGCTTGTTTCTATCTGATCTGCACAAATTCTGTAAAGTTATTTAATTAAAGTTGTTTGATTATGCAGTACCCAAATCCCGGTGTTTCAGTTGGTTTAAGCTGTTGCAGTCAGAGCCCAGGAATTCATCATCTCCCTAGTAACACACACCTGATCCAGAAAGACTCAGGCACAGCAACACAGGCAGACAAAAGCAATTTCTGGAAGCAACTTTAAAAATACCTCACCTACCAGCAGAGGAAATCTGCTTCAAATGACTAAATTAACAGCCTCAAGCTTTTAAGCCCCCTCCAATCCAGCAATGTTAAAAAGTACCTTCCATCAACCCAAGCCAAAATAGCGCAGCCGTCCTGTCCTCACAGTGGTGAAAACCAAACTACACCAACTTCGTAATGACACCAGCAGCTGTGTTACCAAGGAAGTTATCTGGGGCTAACTCAAGGCATCCTTGAGAGCTACCTCACCACACTGGGACCTGGTGGTCCTCAAGCACCACTGCCTGAATGGACCACGTTGCAGGACAGTGCCATCCTCTGCCCTGGCTGTTAATTGTCACAGTGGCTCCAACTTACAGCCCAGTTCCCATATCAGCAGCAGTCATTGACCTCATTTCCCATTTGAGGATGATCCCTAGATAAATGCCAATAAATACTGCTGCTAACACTCAGACAGAACGTTCAAGTCCCCAATGTTTCCAGACATCATCTACAGCTCATTGAGAGAGGTGAGGTCCAGGGCCACCATGAGATCAAATGCCATGCAACTCCTCATGCTGCCTGAAGGTGAACTTCTTCAAAGCAAACACTTCCCCGGAAAAGATGCAGCAGAACTGCAACAGATTCAATACATCCAACAGCCCTCAGAAGTGACAGCATCTGTTTCTATGTATGAAGTTTGAAAAAAGAACAGGAAGAAGAAATACAGAAAAAATTCAGGTGATTTCTGCTTTGTTGTTGGGAAGCCTCACACTGGAGCAGCACAGGCTCCTTCTAAACTCTCTAGCAAAACAGATGTTGCCAACAGGTTTTTTTATATGCAAATATCTCACCTTTAATCAGTTACAACATCTTCTAATCAAACTCTCTTCTAATACTCAAAAATTGAGCTTCTTTTTCAAGAAACAAGAAAGGTTCTGTCATCATCCAGCCAATTAACAGAACTGTATTTTCTTAGAAAACCAATAAAGGAAAAAAATTATTTCATTCCCAACAACTGGTATAAAATTTTTCAGCACAGCTTCCTCGGTTCAACTCTATTATTCCAGCTGACTTACGGGGCGGGAGGGG
>VXAY01001702.1:1147579-1183813 GCA_013399855.1 Oxyruncus cristatus
TTAACAGTATTTGCACACTTGTCTGGCGGGGGGGGGGGGGTTCCTCTGAAAAGGGTGTAGCAGAGTACCTGTGAAAGGCAGGATATCATGACCACCATTTACGATGTGAAAATGTAGCTGTCAGAAGAACTGTTAACACATTAGTTCTGCAAACACGTAAAAATTTTCTTTAAACTTCCAATACTCTGAGTATTTACAAGCCCTAAAATTATCCCAAGGGCCAAATTACTTTGCAGAATTAATTCATGAAAAATCCCAATGAACCAATTTTTAAACGTATGCAAGAATTATAAAGCACATTTTCTTCCTTCTACCATAAGTAGCAGCTGTCCTATTTATCTTTCAGGCTTTTAACTCCACACTGGGACTGTTTACACACAAACTTTGACAGAAGTGGGAGAAAGAATCTTTAAGAGACTTAAATAAAAAGAATTTAAGAAGACCATGTGCTTCAAGAGTTTGAGATAAGCATCAGAAAACATTTAAAAAGAGCTAGTAAAAAAAACTTCTACATTTTGAGCTTATCTCCACAAACACTGTTGGTTAATTCCATTTAACTACAGTAAGACAGATTACAGTTTGGGGAAAATAATACATTAGCCCACGCTTAATCAAGTGATCCTTTGAACTTTCAAATATTTGCACTTCATCACTACAAAGACTTCCCCCGACCCGCTGCCATCTTGCAACCCTTTATAAGGCACTATTGCCTGGAAAACAAAACAAAAATCACACCCAGCTAGCTAGCTTGGCCAAGTGATAAGCGCTCATAGTACTGATGAAAGTGTAATGGTTGTACTGCTGCAGCACAGATTTTACGTGCCATCACAGAGTGACACAAAATACTCCAATGGCCCCAGCGCCATGAAGGTAGGTGGCATTTCCTTCAAGTTATGGCACATTATATACACATAGAAACTAGCAAGATTTAGCAATATTCAGACACTTGTTAACCATAACAACTGAAGAAAATAAGGATAATGCCAGATTTCTGAATTTTTAAGCACCTGTCGTAACACAGAACTGCAATTCCCTCCTCTTGCGGTGTTTCGCCACCTATTTGTACCATCTCTTCTTGGAGAAGACATAGAAAAAAAACAATCTGAATGAAGTATCAGCAGTTAAACACACACACCCACACCCCCTAAGCAGGTGAAGTCAGATTCATTCAAGCCACATTGCCTAACAGTTTGCTATTGCCACAGCCTGTCAACTTATTTCCCCTCCACACTCCATCTTTTGGGCTACCTTTGTACTGGCTCAGCTGACCTGCACAGAGTCAAGTCAGACACAGAGTAGCATCATGAGAACAGAGGACACGGGGAAAGATGAGATCCTGGGGTAGTAGTTATGGAGGGGATTTCTAATTCCCTCATAATGGAGTTTGATACACATGGGTAATAGAAATATATTGGCTTCTCTGGTATCACCTAACAAGTAAACCTGACAGACTCCAAAAAGTACATAAGCCATAAAGGAAAAGGGAACAGATATATACAATGATCACACACACAAGGATTCAAAAAAGGCTTTACCAAAAAGCAAGAGGCAATGGTTTGCAAAGCAGAAAGCTAAAGCTGCACAAGCCAAACTTCCACAACTGGGTTTCTTTGGTAAGTCATCTTTAAAATCAGGAAGTTTCTGACTTACTTTCAGAGGGCACAAACTCAATCTTTCCCAGAATCCAAGTCTCAAGACTTTGTTCTGATAGTAGTTTCAAGTCACTGGCACTCAGGCCTTGGAGTTTAATAAAAAGAGACTTGTTTGTTTAAAAGATGACAATATTAATAGTATCTTTCAACTTCAAGACAAGGCAAAGACTACATGGCCAAATAAAAAGCCACAAATTTTCCAAATGGCCCCCAAGAAAGTTTCCAACAATGGAGAGGAAAACCGACACATTAAAGTTGTATCACTACTACCCCTGTTGCTTGCAAGGAAGAGCTAATCTTTCCCTATTCACATGTAACAAAATTTCTTTTTTTTTAAAAGCCAGTTTGGTGGTTTTTGGTAGACATGAATTTTGCCCTATAAAACAACTCAAGTTTACAAGGAAGCATGTCTCTCAGTATAATCCATCTAAAAATGTGATGACTTTTCATCATTACACAAGCGTTAAATCATCTTTTCATTGTACTGCTTTTGCTCCATGGTTGCTCAGCATTGCCTGGTACTGAGGTTTGTGGTCTTTTATCAAGTACCTGATGCACAGGGTTCATTTTCTCCTACATTTTTTTTTCAAATATGGCGCTTATGTTGAACATCATGAGGGGAAGAAAGTTGCCAAGACTGTGAAGAATTTTCATGCGATATTGTATTTTCTGTCCTGCTTAATCTGGACTTACCCGTCCAATAATAACTACAACTCATTTGTTTTCATATGGTCCACAATTATTCTGGTATACTAACAGTTAAACTTAAGCACTCCTGGGTATTTTAACTGACAAAACTTGAACACTGAAATTACAGCTCTATTTCTCTGCTGGCTAGCTAAATAAAGTTTATATTAATTTTTTTTGTTTGTTTCCCAGAAAAGGAAAGAAACATGGAGCAAGGAAGCCAAGAATTACAATGTAAATGAACAGGTTGATATAGTATTTTAATTTCACATAATTTATTGCTGTTACAATTTAAAAACCTGCAAGAATCATAAGAGGGCTAAAAGCTAACCTAAGGAAACTGCAAGTGATAAACTTCCAATCTGCTCTTGGCCACCAGTCTCTGAACTTTGTCACCACTGGCAATTGTACAATTACTTGAAATGTGAGTTGGTAATTGCTGTTGGTCTCTGTATACGACAATTCCAAGATATCAGCCAAATCTTTCATCAAGCATTAATATGCCTTTTGTTTTCTGTAATTGTACACATTGCCCCGCCACTGAACAAGATTTCCTTACTATAGAAAGTCAACATATTTTCACAACAGAGCACTCCCTGCATTTCAATTCCACCAGGAACTGATTGAGTCCATCAGATTGTACTGATCATCAAGAAAAAGTAGTCCTATGTCCTACTGCCACAAAAAAACCAAATTTTAAATTAATTAAAATGTGAATCTACCCTGGATTTTCACCTCCAACTGAAGGAAATGTACAACTCTCTCAACCTCTTAACTATGCAGACAATAAGAATGGTAACACCTGAAAAAGCAGGTCTTGGCACTTCATTACTAATATAATAGACAGGTTTTAAGGAAGGCTTGGAATTCATTCAAGAGAAAAACAACCCCGTTGCTGTTGCTGCCCTTTCCTCACAACCTGAAAGGCAGACATTCCGAACATGAAGCCTGCTCTACAACATTTCAAGCCATACCTTTACAGTCTAGCTTACCTTCACTTTCCTCATAAGCTTCTCCTTTTTGTTGCATTTTACATTTATTTTTTTGCAGTTACTTGAAAATCCTTGTTTCACCACTCATTTTCCTTGGTAAGAGAAATGTTCATCGCACACTCTATGTATTGCCATTTATATACTCCAAACAAGCAGAAAGGTGCCTTTCATCCACAAAGGCCTGCAGAAGTATTGCCATATACTTAAACATTTTTTGAGGGGAAAAAAAGCATAATGGTCTCTTTCAACTAAACTGTGTCTCTTAAAATTTTTATAGAAGAATTTAGCATTCAAGTGCAATTAACACTCCGAAGAAAGAGTGCAAAAAAACCTAGGATGCCAGTGAAAAAATTTCATACATGTATGTAAATCTAATCCTGTAATTTAGATGTTTTTTAACTAAGTCACATGGCCAATATACAGTCTACAACTGTGCATTGGTCTCTACTTCACCTACTATTTAGGATTACACGATTTCAACTTTCACCCAAACACCCTCTGAGAAAGTCTGTGAAACTGCGCCACTATAATGGAGCCGAACATTAAACAACCAAACCAAAATGCATTTCATTTGAGACAATTTTAATGTGCTAAGAAAGTGAGGGGTTTGGTTTGGGGGAGGGTTTCTTTTTTTTCAAAAGATTCATATACTCGAGTTTCTTCATTTCTCAACCCTTACAAAGGCATTGTTGAAATACAGCGTAAGAAAGTAATATAGCTATGTTTTTCTCAAAAACACAAAGGCAAGTTTCTTGGAGAAAGCAAGAAGGTACTGTTCAGTAGCACCAATTCAGGATTTAAAAATATTAGAAACAAATACCTTTTGGGAATAAATTAATATTTCTACCAAAGCAACCCATTCCTTCCTTTAAATTATACTAATGACAACATTTCTGAAGAGGAAAAGTCTCCTTTTCATCACAAGTTTCCCACACATAAGCTCCCATAAAAGTGACGGTTCTCCATTATTACTGCTTTTCATTATATTCCAGCATTACTATCAAAAAAAAATGCTAGCATTCACACTAAATGCTTGCTAGCCACCTACATTCAGCTGACAAACCACATGTCTCTCTGGCAGGACTCCTGACAAGTTAAGTACTCCAAGCTCAGAACCTTGGTAGAGAAGGTTCTAACTTCTCCCACTGGCTTCTGCCTCCAGCATATTATTTGCACCCACTGAGTTCCATCTCTTTTTTTTAAACCAAAAAAAAAAAAATTAGAAACTAGAGTTCTTGAAGAAGAATTTCACCTAGTACTCTTATTTGGGATGGCACATTTAAATCCACTGCACAACTCTGTGGGATGGAATGGATGGCAGAGCAACCATTTCCCAGCTCTGCTGCTTTTCTGCTGGCCAGCTTCTGCAGTGCAGTGTCCTTGGACCTCCTAAGCAAGTCTTTCCACCACACCTCCAACAAGTTTCCAACAAAATCCCCAGTCTGTCATCTACAGCTGCCAGAAACACCTCCTCAGATTAACCTGCTCAGAAACTACGTTTCTGTTGCAAAAAGAGCTATGTGCATGTTAAATCAAAATCAGCTAATAAAAACCTGCAGCCAAGAGCTAACCGTGGTAATATGAAGGTTAGGAAAAAATAGGGTGGAGAGGAGGGTGAATAAGTGTCTGAGGTTCAAAACTACTCAATTTTAAACTGAGGGAGCCAGAGTGTAGCTGTACAGCTGTATGAAGTTAAGTAAGCAGTACTGAAAAGACTGCAAACAAACAATTTCACCAGTTATTGGTGCCTTGAAAAAAAAAAAAACGCGGGAGGGAGGAAGGGGAAAAAAAAGGTAAGTTTTCATGCATTGAGTTCCTATATATCAGCTACAAATGTGGTAAAAACAGACTATAGAAAAAGCAGTTTAAATACTAAAAAAACAAACAGAAACCAAACCAAAAGAAAAAAAACAAAAACAAAACACACACCAAAAAACCAAACAAACACCACCACCACAACTAGCCAAAACTATTTACCCTACACTTTTTCTTCCCCCTTTTTGTTTTCAAAAGGAGACCAGCTACTTTCTTGTTTTGTTATAGGTCTGTAGGAGATAAAGATTAAGGGGAAACAAGCAGAAGAACTTATGTTTCAATGTAAAAGACAGCATTTGAGAAAGAACAAAGCCTGAAGTTTTCACAATGCTGCAAGAACTACATTGCCAACCTTTCTCCTCCTACCCTCTATTTTTTTGTGTGATATAATTACATATTGTATACAGACATTAATCAAAAGCTTCTCAAAGCTTTTCACAAACATCTAGTTAGGCCTTGCAGAAGAAACAGCATTTTTCCATCTTTCCAAACAAAGACAAACAGGGACCTGATCCAAGACAATGCCTTGTCTCAACCAGAACCTGTGCTTTTACTCTTCACTGCTGTGCTGCCCATCACTCACCTGAGTGTCCTTTTGGGTCTCCCTCTGAGAGCTCTAAAAACACTAGTCTATAAACACAGACTTTAAAACTATTTACCAGACCAATCTAGCTGCAGAGAAACTGTTGTTCAAATAAGCTAGAGGGTTTTCTTTCTATTAGGACCAAATCATATCACACAAAGAATTCTAAATATAACACAGTGCTGCTAAAAACCAATCTGGCTAAAACCAGCTCTTCAGCCCAGAAACACACATTAAGATATGCAGGAACTAAATGTGCCATGAGCTAAAAGGACATGAGTTTCATTTGAAAAGCAAGTTAAGATTTCAGCCCCTTCCTTTCCTTGAAAACACACACAATGAAAGCATACCTGTCCAACAAACAAACCCAGACTCCGTTTCAGCGATATTCTGACTAATATCTGGGACCTTTAAAGGTCCCTTCCAACCCAAATCACTGTATGAACCATTCTAACATTAATCAATTAACACTACATAAAATTAATAACTAGGAATATCAAATCCATCTCCCGCATGTGAAAACAGCAGAAGACAAAGGTTGTATTTTGCAAACCAAGCCCTTTGCTATCTTCCTTAGACATGCCATTGCCACCTCTGCCACCTCTGCACAACAAAGCAACCTTGATTGCCACTTTGTGCCACTTTTGTCCTACAGAGCAGGCATTTGAAAGAGCACCTACTCAAGGCTGAAAAAAAAGAAAAAAAAAAATCTAACCAAACTTCACAGTGCAAATCCAGGTCCCAGACAAACTTTGCACACAGTCAGTTTAGCTGGAGATATTAGTATCCCAAACCACTTGCTTACAGCCAAGGATTTGCCCTTAGTAAGTTCAGTCTCACTTGTACGGGCAAATAAACAAGGCACACTTGGACAAGATCCAAGCCAGCCTATCTTAGACAGCACTCACACAGTCCTTGCAGCTGAAACGGAGAAGATGGGGAGGGGGAACTATTGGGTTGTGGGTGAAGCACAGGGCCTGCCTTTTTCAAACATGCCTTTGGTATGCCTCAATACGGTGTTTTTCTGAGAATCTGAGCAGTCATACTGCAATGGCATGAATCAACAGCTGCAGACATCTTTCCCACCCGCACAAAGGTGTAAAATGAAGAACTGTAGGGTAATCCTAATGAAAATATCCAACACTTTGAACCACTTCACATCATCCCTACCATCTTCATAAAACTTTCTCAGGACAGTCAGAAAGTAGTCTCTAATAAATCTTCGTATAGACAAACTCTCCTTTTCACTGTTCTATCATGATTTATACCTTAAAAACAACCACATTCCCAAAAGCAATTTACCAAATATTAGACTCAAAATTAAAAGGTGACACTCTTTTCTTTATGGTGAGCCAAACGAATGAACAAAAGTTAAAAAAATATAGCATAACATTTACAACACTTATTACATTATATTTCAAAGTATTATTAAATAGCTAGCCTTGCAGCTGAAGATGCAATATACCAACTGAGAGTTTAGAAACACCTTTTATAATAAATCAGAATGTAGTTAAAACACACGAGGTGAGAAACCCAAGGAAACAAGAAACATTTATAAACATGGGCATCTCTCAACAAGCTTAAGCATCCAATCCTTATGTCACTCCTCATCAGTTTAGAGTCTCACAGTACCTGTAGAAAATGCAAACATTCAGTTTTGAGTGAGCTGCTATGCAAAGGCAAACCCCTTGCCTCCAGTTCCAAAACATGCAGTAGCTTTGACAGCAAACTGTTATAAATACTCTAGGGGAGGGGGAAAAAGCTGTTGGTGCACTTACACACCAACACAGAGGCCATATAACTCCAGATATAGCCTCTGTGTGTCCCACACCATCCAAAAGTCACTTTAGTCTCCATCATCATGGCTAGGCTTCGCGAACGAAGATTTGGGAAGGGCTCTACCCACGTTTGTTGCAAGTGCGTTGGTGGCTAAAAAGGCCAATATGAGATAGGCAAATCCAGTTCCAAAAGGCACAGCAGAAAGACTCCTTAGATGGTATATTCTGCAAGGCTAGGTTCTTTCTGCTTTGTCTTTTCTCCTCAAGGGTGATCCTGCGTGCTTTCTCAAAAGCATCAGCAGCGTTGTAGATGGTGTGTCTCCAGGACTCCCGATTGGCGGCCAGAGTAGACCAATGATGGTGGTCGATATGGCCAAGGCTGAGATGTTGTTTCAGGGGGTCCTTGTATCTCCTCTTCGGGGCTCCTCTCTTGCGGCAGCCGGTGGCGAGTTCACCATAGAGCAGGAACTTAGGGAGGCGGTGGTCCTTCATCCTGGAGACGTGCCCTGCCCAACGCAGCTGTGTTCTCAGTAACATGGCCTCGATGCTTGTGACTGCTGCTTGTTCCAGAACAGATGTATTGGTCACATAATCTGACCAGTGGATGTTGAGGATTGTACGGAGGCAGCGTTGATGGAAGCGTTCTAGGAGACGCCCCATGACAAATGATAGCCCTGGATCCTCCTAAACCGAGAGACAAAACTAGTGCATGAATTCCTAATGCAACAGTGCATTCAATACTACTGGCTGAGCACATTTCATTGCCTATAGAGGGTAAGAATACATCATATTCAATAATCCAGTTATGAGCATCTGCCCCATCTTCACAGTAGCACTCACGGCCACATCCTGGAAAATTGATTTTTTTACATATTCATTTAGAAATCACACGATCTTTCCTATTTTACAGCCCCTTCTTTTCTATTTCACTATTCAGTATTAACCACAAGATTTGATTACCTAAGGAGCCAGACAAACAAACTTTAGCAATTTCCTTTAGAAAAAGTAATTTAAGGGGTTTTTTAAATGAATATGAGCACTAAGGGAGACTAAGTCAAGTTCCACTTGATAATTACTCATTTCTATGAACATGTGTTGACATTTTTCAGCATATGGCCATTTTTTCTAAAGCAGAATCTCAAGCTAAATTTCATGTAAGTGACTTAAACTGTTTCCCAGCACTCATGCTTTTTATTCTTATCTTTACCAGACACAGGATTGCAAGATTTCCTGATAACCACCCACTTGGAATCGAGGGATAAAGAAACCAACACAAACCCAGAGACATTTTGCTATTCTTACTTTCCAAGTGAGCATACTTGGTGCCTAAAAGCAGCTCTACTGAATAGGCAAATCACTTTTTTTCAAATACAAACAGGAAAGGAGGAAGATGTATGTCCAATGTTACCACAACACAGTTGCACCTCCCCATCCCAGTCATACAGGCCCCCTTCCCTTAACAATATGTACAAGCTGTCACTTTTTGTCCTCTTTACACCTCTTTCCACAGGCAATGTGTGCCTGTTCTGAACACACCCCCCCCACTCTAACATATGTTTCAGAAATATTTGCTAACTTCACTTTTACTTCCAGTTTCAGCCTAGCTCTCATTTCAAACCATCTGTAATAAGGATCAATCCAATAACTCGCTATCATCAAATCTCTATCATAAGATAAAAGCATGAGAATATTAGATGCAATACTATGCACAAAATTGATGAGAAAGTATGGCAATCCAAAAGTGTAAACAACTACAGGACATCCTTTCCACAAGGAAGCCAAGGCACAAACAATTTAGACAATGCATTTTGAAGAAAGCAACATTTAGAGAAGGTACAAAACAGTCAAATCTTTTACAGAATATAGCAAGCAAAACAAAATAACAAACAGGAATATAAAGAAAGTAATGAATTCAAGATACAGAAAATTTTTTAATTTTTTAATGTTTTAAATGTTTTTAAAGCAATTATTATTTTGATACAATTTTTACAGTACTTGTACTTGAATACAGTCCCTCAAAAATGCACTGTAATCAGCACAAGATAGAAAATCTCTTTTGTGCTGATATGCTGTGTCTATCACTGGGTTAAAATTTAGAACTTTTCTTTTTTGAACTTCAATTGCATGGGTCCTATCAGCCAATACTGTATTTTCTTGCCTTACAAATTTTTCTATATCAAAAAATAAAAAATATACACAAACCTATCATAGTTCTGTTTCCTGGAAATAAAGATCAAATATAGAAAGGAAGTTGATACAACAGGACTGCAGAAAATTTTCAGATTGTTTTTATACAGGAGAAAAAAGGAAGGAAAAGAGTTATTCAGAATTGGGAAGCTTTTCTAAAAAGATTTCAGAACACAGAAACTCACTGAGCCTAATCTTAATACAAGAAAATTATCTAGCTGTATGAAGATGATATACAAAAGAAAATTCCTATGACATTATAAACAGTAAAATATTGACATTTCACACTGCATTGGGACAATCCAACACTGCACTCATTGGCATATGATGCTGTGCCTCAGGCACACAACCTCAATTCTTCCCTGTATCCCCACCACTATATAGTAAGCAGCAAGTTGGATCGCTTCACTGCTCTGTCTGAGAAGCAAAAACAATCCAAAAAGTCAAATAATGAAGGCCTGTGCAGACCCATGAGCTGATGTGATTCACTGTCTATGTGCCAATCTATCAGTACTACCACAGGAAAGGTAAGTAGAATGCTTCAGCAGAAAGAAATTATGTAGCAGAAATGCATTTTGTACCCCTGGTTTACCTTCGGCTTGAACCCAAAGCTACATAAACAATCTCCAAGTTTGTGCACTGTGGGAGTTGCCTTTTGAACAAGATGCACATTTTAAGAACGCCTGGAGTCAGTCAGTTCTGTAACCTACCACAAAGATCAAATCTCATTTTGAATAAAGGTTTTAAACGTTATTTTCGCGCTCTTCTGGTCAAATTTTAGCTAAAACTACTTTTTTGCTCATAGTTTCAGAAAAATGCATTTCCACCAGGGAAATCAGAATCTGTATTAGACAACTATGTAGCAGGAAATGGGATATTTAATGAAAACATTATATTCTCAGACATTTCAAATCCCACTGCATTCATGAAATAACTTGTATGTTTTGTCCTTCACCCTGTCTCTTCTGTTCACAAACTGTAATTGCCACAAAACTTCAGGTCAAAGAACACAATAATTTTAATATTATTCCCTGCTGAGGTAGCAAGCCAAACCACGAATTGCAAAGCATCTACTACGTCTAAAATGTCTTTTCAATACAGTAGCCAAAGAACTTTATAGAACTAGGTAAGATTCACTTTCAAAATTTCCTCCTTACTCAGAACACTAACGAAATTCTTAATCTTGTTTTCTTTTAGAAAGAAGTCACCCATGAATTTCAAAACATTTTGGAAAAGGCATTAAGTGTCCAAATGTGAAGAAACATCACACAACTGTTGGGTTTTATTTTTCAGCATGTCTGTACTGAAAGACTAACTTATTTAAATTTTTTATTTAAATAACAGACTCAATATTGTTGTTTTTTCCTTCCACTTTTTGTGGCTTAATCCTGGCATCAAAAAAACTCATCCAAAGGATGGCATTCATGCTGCCAACACACATACAGTTTTTGGCAGGCTACAAAGAAGTCGGTACTCCTCACAGAGCAGCTCTGTGCTACATGGAGGCTGATGCCAGTAAAATATTAGCCCAAACTGAAGTCCATTATATAAAATATATGTAAGCGTCAGAGTCCATACTATGAAGATTCATTTCTCTTGGTGAGTAACAAAGTCTTTAAAGGCCTTAAAACTAAAAATAAACAAACAAACAAATTATGGAGTTTGTCTCCCTCCACATTTCATTTTTAAACAGGAAAAAAAGCCACTCAATAATATAGAAAGTACAAAAACCACTCATGGAGAGCACAACCAAAGACAGAAGATTCCAATGCAAGATATTTCTCTCTCACATGCCTTTAAGTAATTACGGCTCTTAAAGCTCTTTGTCTGTCCTTTGACATTGGAAACAGATGAGGAACTGTATATTGAATAGAAAAACTGGTTCATATAAAGGACAAAAAGAACAGCACTGAAGGTCCATACATTAATTTTTTTTGACTTAAAAATTCAGTAAGCAACAGAAGTTTTCAGTTCAGCTCACCTTTTGCAGAGTAACACACTTAAAAGCAGGGTATAAAAACATTGAACAAAACACAGTAAGAAATGTACCGTCCTCTATTCCCTGATTCCGCAAAAGCTGATCCCCTGAAATCTGGTACTTCGACACAGCTGCAAGCTTAACTCATAACTCAAGCTATTAGACGGACTTTGCTGCTCAGATCTCTATGAGCAGATACTATTTTCAGGAACTAATGGACCTGTTTTATGAAACAGACTCATTAAACAGACATGAGAGTAAATAACCTTTATATGTACTGTATGCAGCAACTCTCTTCTGGAGTATGAAGACCATAAACACTCTGAAAGATGCATATACACATATATAAAATAAATGGTTATATATGCTTATAGTAATGTACTTGGTAATAATAATGTAAAAGCTGGTCTTAGTGGAACCATGTTCAACACATGAACCAAGTTCTCATGTTGTTTTACATTATTTGTCATTCCTATAATTTCTTCTAGAAACTGGTAAAAAAAACCCCGCCACATCACATTCTCTTCGTTAAACAAACTTTGCTGTTTTATCACAGAATATGCTGAGTTGGAAGTGATCCATTAGGATCATTGAGTCCATCTCCTGATTTTCATGCACCTGTAAGTTCACTGAATCTGTGTCAAACTATTTGGTTCCAGAAGATCTTCTACCCCACCCTACACTGCAAAATAAAAAGCATTACTATGCAAAATACAGCACTGTGCTCCCCACAAAGACAAGGCAGGCAGTTATAAACTTGGACAATAAATAAAAGTGCAAAGCACACATTCATGGTCAACTGTATGACACATAAAACCAGTTTTCTGTTCATTATCCATGGAGACCTCTCATCAAGTCAAAACTTTCTTGTGTAAATATCTGTCTATTTGCATGTAATATTTGCATGAAATTATTCCGAGGCAACAAATGCATTTAAAAGGTTGTAACACTTTATGAGATCATCTTTATGCTTATGGGTTACATGTTTTTTAAAAGTAGTGAAAAGCCATTTTTTCAGAAGGCAACAATAAAAGAACGTATTTACCAAAATATTCAGACACTAATCAGAGCAAATGTACAACTGTAAATAAAAATAATTACAACAACTCATTCAACTATTTGCATACTCAAAAGATATGTTTGAAAATTCTCTCAGAAATAAGAGAAAAATTTTCTGAGGCTGTTAATTACAACCATTTCAAAGTTTCCATTAAAAATTCACCGTTCTTGGAACGCAGAGTCCAAAAAATGAAACGAGTCTAAAATTGAAGTTCTTGTTGCTAGCACTGATCTCTACATAACTTATTACAGACTATAACAAAAATAACAAATAACCTTTGGCAGTATAGCACTGTTCTACATTAATTGGTCATGGCAACCAACTTTTGCTTTTAAACCCACCTGATAACGAAACCTTTTCAGAAATAGGAGATTATAACGCTGCTTTTCTTAAGAAGTTACAAGGCCTTAATATAGTATTATAGATGAGATGCTGAAGTATGAAAGAGTCCTTTTCCTGATCAGTGGATATGAGGAATCAGGTATGCTGACCAGGTTTCCAATTCTTTGAGTTTTTCAAGTCTGTAATTTTTTCGTAAGTGAACTACTTCAAATACATTTTAGGAAGAAACATTATTTTCTGTTTTATTAACTTTCCAATTTCAGAATCTTACCATTTATCTCTAACATTCAGTATGTAGTTTCAGAAGATAACAATCCTTATACTAAATCTTTCGACCTCACTAGACAACTGCAACTTGCCAAGGGAAGGTCAGAAATAGAACTATTCATTAAATACACTGTTCTGGACCAGAGATCCAACCCGAATGCTAAACCCCATACAGTGTTAACTGCCATAATAACATATCTAGTGAAGCTGGATCTCATGCACAATTAAAATGTACATAGATTCCATTTACGTGTTTTCTTGAATATGTCAGGGATGCCTCAGGTTACCAAAATTAATTTTTAAATATTTTTATTTTCAAATCTGTTAACTAACGTCTTCCTCATTCACAAAAGCCTGTTAAAATTTCTCTACTAATATACTAAACTCCAAATGCTAAGAAAAGTCTTCTTTAATATAGCTTAAAATTAAAATTTTGGTTTATTATTACAGACTATTACACATAGTATCATGATATACTGAGATAATACTGCTTCTGTTTTTAAAACTCAGCTTATTGCACAAGTATAGTGGAAGTGTGATTTCTCACATTAAACCAACTACAACAAAGGTAAATAAATTGAAATTGTTCTTTTATCAGTGAAAAAACACTATGCAACTATGGTTTAAATTATTTTTAATGTAGGTTAGCCATATCACACTTTCTTACTTCCTCTCCCAACATTTAACAAGACATAAATAGCAGAAAATAGTACTCTATTTATAACAGGGGAGAAGGTGGTGGGGTGTGCATACAAAAGTACAGTAATTATTAATCCATGATAGGAACATCACAAAATCCAGCAATAGCACATAACTTCCTACATTTTGTATTCTCCCAGATTACCCAAAGTTGTTCCACGTCAAGAAGTAATTGTCAACAAGTAATTTGGAGGGACCATTTTGCCTCCCAGTAACTTCCTGGCTGAAGCAACAAGCTCACAGATTACTTTGTCTCTTACAGTAGTTAATTTACAAATTATTTTCAGTTCCTTATAGTCAGTTTGCAGTTTACCGTCAGCCTGCATTTTACATGCCACCTCCCTACTCAAAAGTCGTGATAACTATTAATATCAGCAGAGTAATTCAGTGGCAAAGAATATCTTTTAAGAACCTTACAAGCATCAGTGTCAAAAAATAAGGTAGATACAAGAGAGCTAGCATTTAATTATGGAAATCTACCCGTAAACGGGGTTTTTTTGCGGACTTTCTTTCCACTGCTTTCATTTACTTGCAGACTCTCATCTATGAAAGCTAAGGCAGATTCTTGGAACTACTGCTGAACTGGAGCAGAGTCCCAGGACCTAGCTGGGTATGGAATATCAAAAGCAGTAGAGGACAAGAAGCAATCAAAACATAAAGCAAGTAAAGTGAAAGCAATCAAGTGCACAGAAGAACATTTCCGGTTTGATGGTTTCCTCTCTTCTTCAGGCTTCAGACAGAACCACATCAGTCATTTTGCAGCAGTTCTACACACTGGATCATTTTTATGGAAACTACCATTTTGTTTTCTAGCACTTGAGCTGCCAAACAAAAGAGGTTTGAGTGATCTTTTAAAGCAGCAAAGAACTTAAAAAATTAAAATGTATGCTTTCTAACTATCCGCAACAATGATTTAGGATATAGGATTAGTAAAAGAAATATCATGGGAACCTACAGAACAACAGAAGAAGCATTATTATATCACAGAGATCTCTTTATTTCTTAGAAATAATTATGTGGGGAAGCATATCTTCAGAGAAGAACACTTTTGTAGTTTACTTCAACAGGTGCTATTTTTTAACAATAAAAGCATTTAGAAACAAAATATTAGATGCTTTGGTAGGAAGCAATATAGCCACTGATCAGCAAAAAAAATAAAATCATTCTTTGAGTATCACAAGAACAGGCCAGAAAGGAAAATGTTCTCTTTGTGGATATTAACATGAAACTTTGGAGGATTTATTTGGTTTGTCTTGTAGTCATGTGGGTTTTTTCTGCAATACAAACGAACAGACTTATCTCAGAAGTATCACAGAGCATCATGGTGTTTTTACAATTAATTTTCAAAAGCAAAATGAACTTAGACAAACATTACAATCCATGAAACACTAACTGAATTAGGATTATCATGTGATTTTTCAGAACAAATTCCAGAGTTAACATGTATCACTTGAGACACTATCACAAACAACTTTGTTCATGTAGTACTTCACAGGTATTATATTTGGCCTTTTGCAACCCCAGAGCCCAGAGATTTACGCTCTTATAGGTTTACTTTATTTTTATCTTTTTATTTACTCTCTTATAGACTCTACAAGTCTCAGAAAAGTACTTCTAAAGGCAAACAGACTAGAATTATTCTGACCATCTTTCCCTTACTATCTGAAACGTAACATAGTGCCTCTCAGATATCCTCAAAATCTAGTGCAAATTATTATTTCACATTACTATATTGGCTTTCAAATCCTGTCTGCTACATACCTCTCTACATAGTACAGCTCTCACTATCAGCTAACCACTGGAATACTGAGAGGTCTAAAATACACCTGCCCATTTGCAGCATACCAATTCACCCAGACAGGGGAGGGGGCAAGGAGGGAGGTTCAGGGAAGGCAGCACCCTAGGAGACTTCCCCTCCACCTCCTGAGTGCAGGGAACAGGCACAAAGAGCTCTATCACAGTACTACATACACGGTTAAACTTAATTGATGTCACATTTTATTCATCAGTTGAAAGTGTTCAAACAAAAGAACCTGTTAAGTACAGCTGAGATTTACAGTACTTGTTTATTTCAAAAATGTCATTAAATCAGCTTCTTATTACACAGCAACAATGAGGAACTATTTACAAATCAAAAACGCACCTTCTTAAGGGTAGCAAACAAGTCAGGGTGTGGTTGCCTTGCAACTGGCAGGGAACGTGTGTCTCACAAATATTTCCAGTTCTACCGTGCAGCGGCTTGGGTTTAAGGCAGCATAATGAAACAGGTTAAAACGCATTCAGAGTTATCTCAAGCCATTGCCACAACTACAAGGTGTGCCTTTTGGCTCTGCTGGAGATACTCTTTACTATTCATCTTACGTTGCTTGCCTATTCAAAGAAAAACCATCATCATTTCTTTACAATAAGTTATGTAGTAAAGCACCCTAATTTCCATAAAGATTCCATAAAGAGAAGTCCAACCATTTAGGATTTGTTAAAGGAGACAACAAGCACACAAAAACTATTTGATGTAATACATCCGAAAAGTTCAGGAACATACTTGCAAGTTTAGGAGAATAGCAACATCTCTCATCAAAAGGTCTTACAGGAACGAAATTCTCATAGGATGAGAGCAACAAATGACCTGGAAATTACAACTGATCCACAAATATGAAGTGGGAGATAAGCAGACGCAATAAGTTTTTTCAAAAGGTGCCAAAGGAATGAGAAAAGAAGCGAGGAGGATGATACAGCGGTAACCTTCCTCAAGGATCCACACTTTGACCTATGCTTGTAAATACAGAGTAAACTGAGAGCTGCAGAAACGTTGCAAACTTTGCCAAGCTAAAAAGTTTGAGATTTAGTGAGAATAATCTTGTCTGATTGTTCTGATTAGCTACAGAAGGCTTGCACAGCAACAGGCTGATTGTGAAATAAAATGTTAGATTAAATCTATTGCCAACAAATGCTATAGAAAGGGTAAAGTAATCTCAAATGAATTCATGTATTAGCAAGAGTCAAATCTAGAAGGGAAAACAGAACAGAAATCATTGCCACCTACAACCTATCAGTTTTTTCTTGGCTACTGTTTGTCACTTGCATTGTTCAAAAAGTCAGAGGGACTAGAGAAAAAGTTAGGAGACACAGCATGGCTTCTATACAAACAACACTATGGATAATTATGGCCTTGAAGGGATTAAAAAAAGACACAGCTAAAATCATGAACACCAGCAGGAAATAATTATCCATTACATGCAAGGATTGGTGAAATTTCAGTAAGATAACCAAAGTTTAACAAGGAGTTTAAAAGCAAGTTTCTTCCCCACAATATATAACTTTTACCACAGGACAACACTGAGGTCAGAATTCCAGTTTGATTCAAGAAGTGAATCTATTGAAGATCAGGTACATTTTAACAGAGCACCCTAAATCTGTCATTCTCCAATGCTGGCAAGTCCTTGAGCTAGTAGAACACTAAAAATAATGGCTTGTAGTACCTTGTATATGACTTGTAATAACTTCTTTAACATTATCCTCTCATAATAAAAAAAAAGAAGGGGATGGGGCACATCAGGTGCACTTTTAGCAGTGCTTAGATTTAGCAGGCTTAGATTTAACAGTCCTCAGAACCGATACATGTAAAACAGTATTGTTTAAATATGTATCTACATCACCCTCAAATGAACAAAAGAATTGTTGTTCTCTCTTTTTTCAGTACATATTATATGTGTTTACTGAATGGTACCAGAACTGTTTCCTGAATTGCTACCAGAACTTTCTCTTATCAAACAAAAATTTTCTAGACACCATTTGGAGCAGGGGAGAGGGTGGACTGTCACAAGTGAGTCACCTGAAACTACAGATTAGCAAAGTTGCTCAACTTGCTTTATTAAGGAGCCCCCATAAAACCCGAGACAAATCCCACACATTCCTGTATCATGAGAAGATTTACACTGGGTTGAAATATGCACATAATGAAAAAAAATAACAAGTTAGATTCTTTTTCATACACCAAATTTTCAACGGCTCAAGGTTTGTACTCAATCCATAAAAACCATCTCCTATTTGTAAAGCACATAATTGAAGACTATGCAACTGTATTATGGCAATCCCAAAATACTATGTGCTGAAAGCACCAAAGTGTTTACAGACGATACTTGCCAAACAGTCATTCCATCAAAACCACGACTCAACCACTACTTGAACTAAACTTGTTTGAACCAGACTGAAATACAGACGTAAAGTATGTTCCTACTGAATTGCAAAACAAATGCCAGGAAAACAAAAATAACACACCTGTTGGAATGCATTTACAGAAGCAATCTGCTATGCTGAGAGCTGGCAGTAATATCCTCTAGTACAGATTTGAAAGAGGAGAGAAAAACACAGTAAGTTTCGTAACAGGAACTCACAGAAAATTCATAAATACATAAATACCCCACTGACATTGTTTAGGTGGGAACTGCACTGAGAAACGAAACAAGTGACTCACTCCCAACAAGAGGGAAAAACATAGAGAACCAAGGGATCTGTCACCCATAGATTTCAAGTACAGCTTAAAACATAGAATCATAGAATGAGAAGGGTTGGAAAGGACCTCTGAGATCATTAAGTCCAACCCTTGACCACCACCGCGTTACTAGACTGTAGAACTAAGTGCCATGTCCAGCCTCATCTTAAAAACCTCCAGGGACAGAGAATCCACCACTTCCCTGGGCAGCCCATTCCAATGGCTGATTACCCTCTCTGTAAAGAATTTCTTTCTAATAACTACATTATTCTCATCCAACAGCTGTGCATTGTAAAGAAAGACACTTTGTGTCATCCCAGTTTCTAGTGTCCAAATTAACCCACAACAGTCTCAATTAACATCCTTATTGCAGAAGGATATAAAACCAAGAGTTACAGAATAATTGTTGTTACTGTGAATTTTCTCAGCAGCTGAAATATACCCACAAAGGTGCATTTGTTACAACCTATGTTCTTCTTGGTTTACAGATAAAAGTTATGCCAGCTCTTAAAAACGTATTTACCAGCTTTACTAGCCTTCAGAAAAGGCAACACAAACACCCAGAAGCACCTAAAGTTACTACTCTACTTTTAGGATGTGATTTGATGAGCAAATCTTCCAGTGCAGCTTCTTGTCTCTTTACTGCCTTCTCAATTGTTCAAGTATGTACAAGGTAGATGAGGACTGAGACAGCAAAATGACTCAGTGACTTGTGCAGCAGTGACATATCTGGGAGGGGGGCCTAGATGCAAAATCTAGCAATAGAAGAGGCCAGTCATAACGCAGTTTCAGGTGTAGATCTGACACATAAGGCACCCTAGTTCGTCATTAAGTATATTATGTTAAATTCCAAGCCCCTTTCCTAGGCTGTCAAACTGTTTTGAGAGGTATCTCTCAATATCAGAACTGCAAAGGAGAGTGAGTGAAATCCTGGTCCCCAAAACCTGCACTTAACCACATTTCAGTCTCAAGGTGCTTGTATAAGCTTACAGCTTTCAAATTAAAAAAAAAAAAAGACACCAAACCAAAAACAAGCAAACAAACAGAAACAAAACAAAAGCCCCCTCCATGCTATATTCTGTCTGAAAAACACATTGCTCCTTTGGGCACATACAAATGGCTCACTAAAATCCAAAAAATGAGGGCCATTTGGCATACAACAGATTAACAAGCGATATCTCTATAATTTAGCTTAGGTAGGAATTATAAAAGAAATTTTGAAAATTCTACCAAAACCAGTCCAAACTGCAAATGAAGACAATATATTAAGGATTTTAGGGAAAAAGAGCTGAACCCATTACACTGAAGAGCCTTCCTAAGTACTCCTCAAATGAAGGCACTAAGGAAAAAAGTAGTTAACATTTTCAATAATTTTCTAATCTCCGAGAAGCAAACAGTACCTAAACAATTGTTAGCATATCTGTACCACCACAGTATGTTTAAACTACCTTTACTCTTCTTTCAGCTGTTCTTCCTTTAGGAAACATGAAGAAAAAAAATGTACCTGCACACAGGCAAAGAACAACTTTCCCTTACTCTATCGTGTCAAGCACAGAAACTCTTCATATTTAACAAGAAAAACTGAGCCAAATCCATGTTACCATTGCATTGCAGAAATTACATTTTCTTTGGTAGAAATAAAAGAGCTTCAAAGGTAAAGCCACTGCACTGGCTCAATTTTGCCACAGGACAATTCTTCCTATCCATCAAAACCCTTCTGAATTCCTACAACACTTTTTTTTTTTTAAAACGTCATTCTACTTCTGAGTCCATTAACAATAAGAACAAGAAGTCAGAAACTGTTACAATGAAGTCTATAGCTATGCAGATAAAGGAGTCAAGAGAAATTAACACAGAAAAATCCAGATACTGTTTAACAATACACTGTGGAATAGACCTTCAAAAGAAACAGAAGGTTTCGTTCTCAGCCCACTTCTGTTCAATGCTCTTCATGATGAGAGCTTTCTACCGCATGCCAAAAAATCATCAGGCAAAACTTCAGTATCTGACAAGAAAAAAAGCTTTTCAAATTCAAATTAAATGAATTTTAGGCTATTTCAGAATCACATTCTCAGTTGGAAAGGACCCAGAAGGATCAACAAGTCCAATCCATACAGGGACCAAACCCACAACCTTTGGTGTTATTAGCATCACACTCTAACTTCAAACCCAAAGCAACACCCAGAAGTTATTCCTGAGTAATAGTTATGACCTTGATATACTAAACCTCTTTTATAAAAAAATTCTCTGCTTCCTCCAAGCTTCATAGCCAACACGGCACTTCAGGTTCTTTTCTCACATTTCAAAATAAACAGACACTAAAAAATTAACCTCCTCAACAAACTTACTGTTCTGCCATCATGTATCTACACTGCAGAAAGCACTTAATGGCTGCCACTGACATTTTCCAAGGGTAGCTATTCAGAATGAAGATATTTTGCCTTATGCTGAAACTGAATTTGACTGCCGTCCTTAACCTTCATAACTTCCTTTGTTCTTTCCACTTATATGGTCAGAAGTGGCATGTTCTGTATTAGAAGTAGCCAGACACCCACAAAAGCAAGGTTTATGCAAGATGAATTCTTACCCTGCTCATTAATTCCTTCAGACAGTAGTGGGTTCACAAAAATCTTCAGATTTCCATCTTGACATCTGGTCAAGTCCAAAGAATAGTTTTCATCTAAAATACATCAGAAGTTGGAGATTTGATTGAATGGCAACAGCATCATGAGAGAGATAACACACACCCCCCAAAAAAATCCCTTTTTCCTCCAAAATAAGTACTCTAAACCTGTTTTCCTCTCTCGTAAAAACCTTTTCAAGCAAAATTTTAGTCACAGTTGCAACCATACAAGCAATTCACGGAGCAAACTGATAAACTGAGTAAGGCTACGTGGAAAGTTCAATTATGGATGCACCATATGCCTCAATAATCCTTTAGGTATACAAAAGGAATCAATTTGTGCAATTTGTTCAAAACACAAAAAGCCTTTTTGGCAAGATCATCCTTCAGCTGAACCATCAGTTTGAACACTTGCCTGCTGAAAACATCACTGGTTCGCCTTACACAGTAATAATAACAGTAACTTAAACTAGCACAGAAGTAACACGGCTCTGAACCAGTTGGTTCTGCTAAGGGAACAGATGCAGTAGGATGGCAGGGGAATTTGCCAGATCCATATGTTTATTAGCCAAAATAATCAGTGGGGTTTTGTTTGGTGGTGATTTTTATTCCCTAATTGACCTTGTTCTGATACTGAAGGTGACCCTTACCAAAGTCTCTCAGCAGTGTACAGCAGCAGCCTTAGAGGTACAGACCTACTTCAAGTTTTGTAACTCAATTTACCTCTTACTTTATAAATGGCCAGAACTGCAAATCAGTACATTCTAAAACTGAAATGTTTATGTCTCAGCAAATGTATACAGTCAAGAAGCTTCTTACATACAGTTTCATCAAAAGTCATTATTATCACAATAAACTAAAAAATTGACAACATTAATAACATTTGTTGTTAGCCTCAATTTAAAAATACGGAAATTGGATTATACCTGGAACACGTGTTCTAGTACCAGCTTTGACTTCTTTCTGCAAGCTGGAGTTAAGGGTCACATTTCAGGAGACACAGTGACCAGTGCAGTCACACTAAAAAGCAGTAAGCCAAATCAGTAGCACTTTTTCTTAGTAAAGGCTCTCAACCAAAATACAACCTGGTACAGGTTCAACAGCAGCACACTCCTGCCGATTTTCTCTCCTCTTCCAGTGGTCATTAGCCAGTTGTTCAGCTAATTACTGTTTGATCTACTGCTTAATGTGGATGAAATTATGCAAAGTGGAGTTTAGCTTTTAAGAACAGTCTCCACTTTATCTACTAAAACACATGAAAACAAAGCCTAATCAAGCTAGTACTCTGTATCATTTATTCTCCCACCAGTGAGATGAAACTCATTAATTGAAGCAATTCTTACAGTTTTTCAAACACGTCAGCTGAGGGGGGGAAAAAAACCAAACCAAAACAGAACAAATAAACCCAACAGCCACGCTGACTACCTGCCCACTGAGCACTAAGTTGCCTTTGCAGATAAGTACTATTGCCCCACCAGTGCCTCCTGCTCCTCGTTGCTACACAAATTCTTCTATTTGCTCAAGAAAACTTAGATCAGTGTGATGAAGTCACACGCAACTAAGAAAACAAATTTATTAGCAAGTCTAAGAAACTTTAAATACAGTTTCACGCACAATGTGGAGGGAAGGCATTCAGTTCAACCCAGGCCAGGTTTTATGTTTTGTGAAAGGCGCATCACCACCTGGGAACGTCTCTTCTCCAGGCACTCCCTGATAGAGCATTGCACGTGCTATCAGAAACACTGAACCTTCTACAAGCATGTGGGCATGAGAAGAGCAGCACTACCACTCTGTATGATTGTCAAGATAGGAAATGCATTTTACCAGGCTTTACCAGACTTTTCTTCCCATCAGCTTTTTGGGAGAGAGGGTGGTGTTTTGTGAGGCTTTTTTTAAAGGCATGGAAATCAAAAACTAGAATGCATTTACATGTGCTAGATTATTTCTTTGAATTTATCAGTTGGGAAGACATGGACTAAAGTGAAACAGGACTGCATTTGCCTCGGCTGCAGCTGCTTTAGAGCAGGACTAGTTTCCAAAATTAAACCCACATTTGGCATATACTGAAAGCCAAGTACAGACAGCAAGGTCTTCGTATTCAACCTTCTTAGCAAAAGCAAAAATGAGCCAACTCAACTCAAATTCCAATCAAGACATATCCTCAATGTTTATCTGGTGTAGGCAACTGTTCTAGAAGAAAACGGTGACAGAAAGCAGTTTCAAAATAATTCTCACACATAGGCAAACCTCCGTCTCCAACTAAAGATTGGCTTAGGTGAATATTTCCAGCCATTTTAAAACTGTACTACTTAAAAGATAGTTTTTAATAGAAAAGATGCTTAATAACTCACTTAATGGCAAAGAAAGAAAAATTAATTCAAGTTTATTGTACTACAATTTTCCTCAGCTTATCCATCCTACAAGCAATTCCACATACAGAACAGTTCACCTTAAGGAAACTCAAGTCTGAAGTAACAACAGATGCATCTCCCTTCCTCTTTTTTTCATTCCCAATTCCTCAGCATTTGTATTTCAAGATTGTATTTCCAGGACACCAGACAGACCTTCACCCAGAAACAATAACATCTCTACAGCCTCCCACATATAAGACACCCCTACTTTATTTAACTTAAGGCACAGACTCCCCACCCTGAAATGCAGCCTTGCTTTCTCCTGAAATGTTCATGAATTACAGGTATAAACCAAAAAGTACACTGCTACAAGTTTAGTGAGGTTTAGTTGACCTCCACCTACTACAAATATTATTTCAACAGTAAGGTTGAAAAAGTTTATAACTGTGAACACTGTGGATGTTTTAAAAGCAGGCTTGTGACTACAGAGAGCAAGTTGCAGGTGCGTTACGACGTAACTGTACAAGTGAAAAAAAAAATTAAACCCTCCTCACGGAAATAAAATTCTAAGAGGTGAAGAACTCAAGTCAGCTGAATCTCCCTCCATGGGAAAATCCACATAATTTCATGGCAGATTAAACGAATCATTTAAATAATTCAAGAAACCACTGAAATAGGCACTGTTTACATTTTTATCTCATCTGCGTCCACTGATCAAATTAACAGAAAAAAAGTAACATTGGCAAGATAGCAAGAGTAGGTCAATTAAACATAATTATGCCTGATAAATCTTTTCCCATGAGGTGTAAGGCAAGACAGCTGTGACAAGAATAGGCTGCAAGCTGATTTGTCCTTACATCCCGAAACACCACATAGTATCTTATAAATGAAGCAAGTGATTCAACCTGCCAACAGCCCATGGCACAAGAGCTGCAGCTGCCAAAAAAACAATGCTGTGCAGGTGCCACCAAGTTCTAGCTAAAGTTAGTCTTTGGAAAAAGTCAAAGTCATATGGCTGAAACCGTTACCATAGGAGAGGTCTGACCCTAAACCAAGGGTCCAATTTCTGGATGAGCTGGACTCCTCACCAAGACAGCTCAATGGCAGCTCACCTCTGCTCTGGTAGCACCGTGCAGCCTGTTAGACAGCACAAGCAATATGGTAAAAGATAGGAGTATCAAGGGCAAAGTGTCTTTTTTCAGTCGTTCATGTGAAAGACTGATTTGCATAGGACAGAAATATCTTTACTGTCTCTTCTCTGTTCCCTGCCACTGCTTCATTTCCCTACTCACTGTTTCTTAGAATGCCCCCTCTCATAGTTCTCTTATAAGCATTTATTCTGGCATGACTTTTACTGACTTTGACTATGACATATTAAAATACGGTGCAAAGTCCATCCTTGCATGCAGATCAAACAAACACTAGTTTATAAACTGAAAGCTAACACCAAGAATAAAGCGGGCAGAAAACTACTTTTCCACTCAAAGTCAGAAATCCACAACATTTTGCTTGATGGTTGGCTTGAAGAAATGCAGCATTAACCAATGTAACATGCCACACAAGGCAAAATTCATCACCAGGATAACTAAAACAGTATGTGACTACTACCAGTTCAATTTAGATGGAAAAAAACTTCAAAGAGCATGGAAATATATTGATTAAATCTGCAGCTGTGTGAAACGAGTTTGGCTATGAATTAGAAAGTCTATTTCAAGCTAAATGATGTAAAGAAGCCTTTCTGCAAACAGTGATATAGTAAAAAAATATTGAAAGGTTCCTCATGAATATAGGAACAAAAATAGACACTTCTGAAAATGCAAAATCTCAAGCTCTAGGTAAGATTAAGTTAAAAATATGTCTTGCAATGCTTGTTGGTGCTCTGTCTAAACCCAGTAAATGACGCTAACTTTTACTCAGCACTAGTGAGATGTCAGCTAAATGAGCAAGCCCAGTTTTAGACTGCTCAGTATAAGAAAGATAGACTAAAGAAAGTTCATCAGAGAGAGCACCAAGCAGTTCAGGGGCTGAAGTACACAAGGAACAACGACAGGTTGAGACACCTGGCTTTGTTAATCTAGAGAAGACTTCGGGGATCATCCTGCTTTCTCACCTACCTAAAGGGGATAATTGCAAAGACTAAACTAAACTCACTATCACTGTACACTAAAATTGACACAAGCTTTCAGGGAGGCAGGTTGCAGCAGATGACCTCCAGAGGTCCCTTTCAGCCTAAATAAATCTGCAACTCTGATACTACCCATGGAAGCTTTCATCCCAATCTGATGCTATTTTCTGATTATTCAAGCTATTGAATTACTACAGCACAACAGGGAGAGAGATGTACTAAAAAATAGTTTCATGAGGAATAAGTGAGGTTTCCAAAACCACCTGCACAGCATCATATTTGATACAAAACAACCATCACCTAAAAATAAACAGTAAATTTTGCTGTAATTCCAAGCTGTGCTTTTAGCAATGGTCACAAGCGTGACAAATAAATAAATGAACAGCAAGGCACAAAGAAAAAAAATAGCATTTTTCCTGAAGTATAGTTCAGGCTATGATACCAAGCTTTTCTGGAGGTATAAAAATGAAGCAGTAAACTGTCTTCTATGCATTTTTCCTCATTTTCGTACAAAAAAGATGCTGCTTTCCCAGAAAACAGAAAAGCAGGCCTCTAGCAGACTCAGAGGTACGTATCAAAACTAACTCTTTAAATGCAAGTTTCACATCTAAAGCACGTGTCAACCTTCTACAGAAAGACAGGACATTTCTGTGCATACCTGCAAAAGGACTATGTCACCTGCTTCTACAGGCCAGCAAAACATAATTACATAGATAACGTTCTTTAAAAGCTTTTCAGAAAGCCTGACATGGAGGCAAGAGTTGTATCTGACTGTAGTGGATCAAAAACTGAATTAGTCATGCTGCTCCTCACGTAACAGAGAGACACAATGAGTAGCTTGCAGTTTCTATATAGTTCACAAACAGAAAGAGCTCAGAAATCAAACAATGAAACAAATTCTCAATAGTATCCAGGAGAATCTTTTCCCTTGACTCTTGGAAGGCACTACAGCATGTTGATCAGAAATATTCTGTTAACATAAAAAAAATTCACTTTAATGGTGACTGAACACCAAAACGGGTCACAAAGGAACTTTGGAGATTACATCCTCAGAAGTGTCCAAAATTTAACTGGACAATGACCCCAGCAATAGCTCCAGCTGACCCTGCTCTGAGCAGCAGGGTTGGACCAGAGGAGCTCCAGAGATCCCTGCCAACTAACACAGAACATCTGCAGTCAGAGAAAGTTAGCCTCCATAAAAACAGGATGAATGGTCTCTACACACACATTCATCTCCAAAATCTGAGCTATACGTGCACTGCATTTTACCCATTTGTTTGATACCTCTAGACATGATCATACCATAAACATATGTTACTGAAATCCAATAACCAGGCCAAGGAAAGACTCCTCAGTTGTAGAAGACAAACAGAAGACATTCCATTTTGTGGCACGTGAAACACTGAAAGAAAGAGAAATACCTCTTCCTCTGTCTGAACATTGTGGATAAATGTCACTATTGAGGGGGGAAAAAAAATGAAAGCTTTTAAATGGAATCTCTATTAAAATAATTAGAAATTTTTAAAACCTGCCATAGTTCAACATAAAAATCATCTGAAGCCATGTCCTTAACAAGTATTTTGTCAGAAGTTTCCCAGCATTATCACAGTTCAATCTCTTCACCCTGTGCTTTCGGACACCATAGACGCACACATGTTCTGTAGCACCCATGACACTACTTGCAAACCTCATTTAAAAAAATACACTTAGTCACAAGCCCAGAAGAGTATGTTTTCCTCTTTTCCAAAGAAAAGGTCAAAAGACTTTAAAAGAGTCCAATTCATATCTTGAAACATAAATAGCTCATAATGGAATCAGGTCAAATACTAAGAACTTGGAACATGCAAATGTCTTCAGAAGGAAATTCAATTTCCAAGCAATGTCTAATAAGACAGAACCAAACAGTACATTTATGATCCCATTAAAGTCTTTCTCTCTAATGGACCCTTTTTTTTTTCCACATTCTCCAGATAAAAAGATTTGTGGTTTCATATCTATCAAAAAGATTAAAGAGAATTCAAGAAAGAATCTGCTTCATGAAGACTGAATCATTTTTTTCCTTATACAAAATTAGAAATAGGTTTTGAGTTTGGCATAACACTAAGAGTGGAGGATGAACAAAAAGATAAATGCAATGAAGATCAGTGTTTACCACTCTTAGAGCATGCTTTCCTAACTTTAGACAACCATGGTTCTACAATGCATGCAAAAAAATCAACCCTTCTTTAACCACTCAAACACTGAATAAGAAGAGTTATTTGTTAGGTACAAATACAGTTGAAAAGTAAACTTTCTCAAACATTTGTAGAGATAAAATTGTCAGTAAACTACACGAGACAAAATGCTGGTTTCACAAGGATTAACAGCAAATCTCTGCACTATCGCTGATCATGACAAATTTGATCCAAATGAGACTCAGGCACATGTATAAATTTTACCAAGTGCGGCAGAATATGGTACCAAATTGCTATCAGTGGTAGCAAAGTGCATAATATTTAATCCACTGTGAAATTATAGTGGTCTGAATAATTAATGCTCAACACAAATAAGTCATGCTGCTACCTGGTAAATATTTTTGGTTTGATTTAATTAAAGCCAACAGAATAATTTATGATATTGATAATTTACATATGGTCACTGTACTTTTGACCCAGTATTGGGAGTCCTAAAGCCCTGCATGCAGCATCACACAGAAACAGTGTTCTAACTTTGTGGCCTTAAGATAAGTTTGGATATATATTATTACACACACTTCACACCAACTTGTATGGCTTTATGTGCTATTGCTCTCTCCTCCTTTTACCAAGAGGAAAGTTAAAAGCATTATGCATTGCAGCAGCTCTACAATCCAACACTCCAGTGGCGATTGATGCTGTAAAAGGTTCAGACTTTGACAGATCACTGTCACCTAAACTGCAAAACTGTGTTATGGCAGCCCAAACAAAAAGCTGTGATCCTAGAAGACTTGTGAATCATTATTACCTAGTATTAGGCCTTGCAAATAGTCAGTGCAGGTGAAGAAACCAGTATCCTCCTCAACTCTTGAAGGAAAAAGGAATCAAAGATCTCTACTCCCAGGAGCAATGGGAAGGAGGGCAAGAGCCCACCGAGCCCAGATTGCACATCATATGGCAGTTGCTGAGAGAGGAAGAAAGGGGAATGTGGCCTGGAATACTGCTTCACATGGTGCCACTGTCACAGACAACCAAAGTCAATACCAGTTTATTCAAAGACCTTCCCTTCTCAGATGGATAACACTTAGTTTTTCCTCTTTAAGGAAAAGATCTCACATTGTAACCAATACTGTAGGCTGCAATCTCAAGTTAAAAATACATCATTACAAATTCTGCTTTACCTGCAGCCTTACTGACCCACAATCAAAAGCATTACAAGTGCAGAAGATTCAACCTTTTCTAGAAGTCAGGATGTTCTCTTTGGATAGTGTTGCCTACCACTTGCCAAGTAAGACTCGAACAATTAGCCAGAAAAGAAGAAAATCTGAAGGAAAAAAAAATTGCTCAAGTTTTAACAGGTCAGACAAGCAAAAGCAAGAACAGAACCATCTTTCATACTCATCCCAACAACTCTTTTCAACCAAGCCTTACAACACACTTGCTAGAAAGCACAGGCAGCAAGAAGGAAGGCAAGAGTGTATGGACACAGTGAACTGGGAGGGCAGCAAATGGGCAGGAGCCCATTTGTGTTTGTGCTCCTCTGCTGGACCCCAGGTGTTCACCTAAGTTTGTGGGGTGAGCCTTGAAACATTGATACACCTCACCAGCCCAACGAAAAGATTCTTCTCGAGAAAATATAGTACGAGAAAGCTTCTGGTAACCAATATTTGATTTTCCAACAGTAACACTGGGGGAGTGTAGTTGTTTTGGTAAGGCCTTTTCTTGGATACCAGGTTGTAACTAAGGAAGTACCATATCCCAGTATTCCATCCTGGTTTTTACGTAAGCATGAGTATAAACAAGAAGGAAAAAGGAGAGTTCTCCTCTCTCTTCTTTTCCGTTGGACTTGGAGGCAGCAGTCCCGGCAGCCAGTCTCACTTACCTAAGAGTGGGGCCTACTGTGGCCTGTTGTTTTCCCAATCTGGGTTGAGAAGCTTTCGGTTTTTTGAGGAAAATATTTTTTTTTTTTCTTACTTGCTAGTTCTTTATTTGTTGTGTATATCTGCATATATTGGGGTTTAGTTTCTGTTTTCTTTATTCTGTTTTGGGGGGTTGGGATTTCTTTTTGTTTATATGTATATAGTGTTTTTTGTAATTGTATATATGTGTAAAAATATATATATATATTGCTTTGGCTTTGTCATTTACGTGTTTTTTGGTAGCTCTTTCCTCTCTCCCTCTTTTCTCTTGTGTTCATAAGCGGGGGAGAGAGACTGCAATTGTGAGTTTGGGCATTTGGCTGGGAGCCAGGTCCAAACTATCACAGAGGGTGGTATTTCAAAATACTCTGGAGGGATGAAGACATTTCCCTGATGCAAAGTGACTTCTTCTACCAAAAAAACCCCACAAAAGCTATTCACACAGGGGTAGTGTTAACTATGGGGGAGAGGGGGGGTGGGAAAGAAAAATCTCACAGGACACTTTAACAACAGAAACTATTAAGCAACCTAAACACAGGTATCACTACAGGCTCCCATTACATTTTGTCTTCTGCACTTTTCTTGAAGACTTGGCAGAAACATGTACAGAATAAGCAGTTACAGGAACCAACAACGCCTTGGTACCTTCCAATCTCTCTCTCATATTTGACTGGATTTGGTATATAAGAACACGCACGCTCCAGCTGAAGTTCCTCCCGTGCAATTGCATCCATCACACAGCTCCTCTTGTATCCAATAACACTGTGTGCTGCAGCTCTTGCCACCACTTGAACTCAATCTTACCCACTCACTGGTTTGGTTTTACAAGGCCTGTTGGACACCCCTATGTGTCCATAAGGAGCTAAAACAAACAAAAAAACAAACAAACAAAAAAAATATTTAGGAAGAAAAGGAGAAGAAAGAAGTTTTCAGGAGAAAGACAAACTGGCAGCCACACATGGAGTATAACCACACAAGCTGGTTTCCATAGTAAACCAGAAACTTCGAGGGCAACCTTGCCTCAAAGCTGTTATTGGAAATCTAGGATACAGTAACTGCACTTAGCAGTGAGGGCCATGCAGCACAGACACCCCAGCCAGCGTTGAGCTAAAGGGCACTAACGACATGCTTCCTAGAACTAAACAGAAACTAAATGGAGAAACTGCAAGAGTGACGATGCAAGGCACGTTGACTGACTCTTACAGGGCACAGGGGCAGCAAGGACGTTATCTGAAGTACAGCCAGGCAGTACTTCACAAGTAACTTTTGAACATAAGTCTTCCTGAACATGAGACTTGAGAGCCTACACCAGATATTAATCCAGACATTTTAATAATACATTTTAATGGCCTTAGATTTGACAATTTCTATACGTTTTGTTTGCACAATGTGGACACAGCCTGTTTCATTCTTTTTGCGGTTTTATAGACCTTATTCTCTACTGCTACAGGTCAAGATGCACAAGAGCTCACTGAAATAGGGATGTTTAGCAGACAATTAAAATCCAAGGCAACCTATTCTAGTACTACTTTAATTTGTAGGATGCCAGCTACTTTGCTGGTACCATTGATCTTCTGAGCTTTGAGCTAAAACCACTGGTCTACCACCAGAACCAGAAACGCAACAGCCACATTGGCACAACACTGTCCCTTAGCTTGAAGGGGAGGCTGGTCAGCTCACACAAAGTGCTATGCTACTGCTATTAAATGCTATCCACATGCAACTACAAACTCAGCAGAGTGCTACACTGTGCCATGTAGGCACTGAGAGCTAAAGCTATAATAGTAAATAAAATCAGTCCAGGGCACAGGTTTGAGCACTGATCTGTAACTGTTGTGGTTTTGTTCAGGTTTACTAAGGGCCATTGATGTACATGAGACCCCATGAGGCCAGGGACCATTCCCAGTAAAGAGCAGGAGTCTGAGCCGAGCAGACCTACTCCAGGGCAGAAAGCAAGCTGCAGACAAGTGCAGATGGAGTCATTACCTTCCTGTGAGCTGGCTCAAGAGTCTCCAGCACAGCTTTACAGCTAGTTATAAATAAATTTGCCCATAGTAGGATGAAATCTAAAGCCCAAGGCAGCTTCTGCTCTGAACGCTTTACAGATTTCTCATGTGTGTGTTAAAACAACTTGCTCAAGGGCACCTGCATTTCTGTACTTCACAAAGTCAGTGAGGTAAACTAATGAATGAATTCCAGGCACTGATATTACAGTAACGTCACATCAAAATACAATCTCATTAGTACCCATAAATAAATAAATGAAGTAGAATACAGGCACTGCAGAGCAGCACAATTATCATGCAACTATGCTGCATCACATTAGCTATGTAGATGACTCTGTATTCTTGCCTAAGATGTCCGATTAGGGCTCCTGCCCTTTCCAGTCCATGAAAGTACAGACACAAGTACAAAATACTTATCTGTTGTCAATGTTTTAATTATCCTGCTTAATTCATTTCCCATATTTTTATTTTTCTTAATCAAGTCAGGTACAATAGTCTAAAACTAAGCAGGGGGGAGGGGGGTGTAATGAAACCAAACTTCATCCCTAAGGTAATTGCTTCTGTCACCAGTAGAAACCATTTACAGAACCTTCCCCACACAAACCCTCTCTGTCCCAGCGGCCTTCCTGCTCGCCACATGTAATCATGAGACTGGACAACTTGTTTGTGTTCACAAGACTAAAAAAGAGAAGAGAGTACGCTCGAAGTTGTATATTGCTATTAAAACAGTCCCTTCCCCTGCAGCCAAGTCTCTGACCATGTAGTGTTTCAGAAGAGGTGACTGAGACCAGATGATCCGTTCCCCAAGGGACAGCTACATAGCTCAAGGGGCAGGCTGCAAGCCTTTCTCAATTATTTTTTTTCTGAGGAAGAGTCAAGCAGCTATTCAGTACAACCATTTAGTGAGATAATGACAATAGCTCCATTTCACAAGTAGTTTTATTAACACTGCATATGTTCATCTTAAAGAATTTCAGCACTAATTAACATCCTCATAAACTGAACAGCAGAAGTACTTCAATAGTATCCTAAGTAGTTCAAAAGTTTGAGCACGGGGATAATAAAACACACTGACTTGCAACCCAGGGTGCCAGTATTCAAGCAGCTAACCTGCTTGAAGTTGCCATATATTTCAAGAGCTTTTGGCATCTCAGCTAAGTACTAAGGTGATAACGAAGAAGGGTTACAGCAAACAAGATAGCCTCTGCTATGAACGTTTTAAGCCAACAGAACAGTCACTCAGCACTAATGCAAGATTCAAAAAGAAAAAACACACCAAATTCAGAAAGACTATTTTCCTACCTGGCCAAACAGCTTGGAACCTCTGACACAAAAAGGTTTCTGTACCTCCTTTATCAGCAACAAGAAAATACTGTAATGCAGAAACCAACCACTACTTAGGGGTGTTTTGCATTATACTACACAAACCATTACTTCATTTTCAAAAGTACTATTAAACACTAACATTACATTACTTTTACCTGCAAGCGCAACACCCACATACTGTTGTAGAGCCAAGTTTTTATTGAAACTTGTAAAACGCTACTGAAATAGAGAGCACTGCTCCGCAAGTCCTTTTCTTTCCCCATGTAAAAAACTGAACAAGAAAAACCACACAATCACATAGCTGTTTATACTATCCTCATGTAACTTCTCTGTTACAAGGAACAAAGTTCTAATTTGTAGCTAAGTTTTAAGCAAGAATTTAGCTGTGTTTTCTGACTGAACCTGGAAACAAAGTTAAGCAGCCTAGAGGAAAGCAGGATTTAAACTTAAGAAACTAGTCAGAATTTTAAGCATTTAGCATCATTTTTATCAAGTTGTGCTGATTCTTCTCTCTCCTCCGTTCAAATGGATCGTCAATTCTTTCACTTTTAAAGCCAGAAGAAACAGACATCTCTGGACCCTTCTTTTGTAAGTTATAACACTCAGGAAAAAGAGGGAGAGAGGAAGAGAGGGACAGAAACACAACGTGATTCACTTGTTCACACATTTTCAGCTACAGTATTTAAACACAACTCAAAGAATTGCTTTTTCAGGACTATTCTCTACCAAAAAGTACTACCCATACTAACTCTGGATGCTTTAACACCATGTGATAGAAGCTCACTGTTCTGCCAGAAATCTTTTAGTCTTCCACATTAGAAACACTGGCAACTCTAAGGCAAACAACACTACAATCACAATTCGTCCTCATATGAACCCAACTTTTGTCTAAACAGCCAATGATCTAACAAATTTTTATTATTACTATCCTCTCCAGCTTCCCTAATGTTCACAACGCTACCTTCCAATATGTTCCAAACAAATAAGTGATCAAAGCATTACTTCAATTTAAATCTGTCCACTAGCTCTCCATTTCACCAATTACTTTTTCAAATTCAACCCTTGTTAATTCTAATTACTTCTTCCTATTACTTGTAACTGAAAGATTATATGATTGCATCATAGGAATATTTGGTGAGTGCTATAAATTGCTTTTGTGTTTTTTGGTTTTAAGCAAAGTGCAGGTTTACAAAAAATAAGGAACAGTAAAGGTCTCTTCCCTCACCCAGCACTTCAGACATTTTCTATCTCTGAGCACTTTGTATTTCTGCAAGAGGCGATGGTTACCTTGCATATCATTATTTTTCATGTACCCAGCCCTACACAACTGCAAAGTTGTCCTGAATGAAACTGACTGTTCCCCCTGCCTCTATTTTCAGAATGGATGTGCTACATCTCTTAGTTTAACAGCACATTCACAACATGTGGCCTCTTGCCCTTAGCAGGCATAAAGTTGTTGGTAGTTTGAGGTAGGTTATTATGCTTAAGATTCACAAACAAAAAAGATACTTCAACAATGCAAGAATGGAAAAACTCGATTTAGCTGCTCAACTTACATACTAAAAAATTAAATTTAACGATGCCAGCCATCAGTAGATAATGACTAACTTCTGTTAAAATAACAATGATGAGCACCCTTCGCAACATTTAATTACTGCTTATTATCACACCTTTGTTTTACAGGAGATGTGTTTTAAATTACCAACAAATTTGAAAGTCTTTACTGCATCAACATCACACATACAAGTGACTAAATCTGGAATATGCAGTAGACTGTTGCATGTTCACAGCCAATTCCAATACTGTTGTTTGAAGACAGTAATATCTTCTGTTCTCAAATGTTATGTAGCATATCAACCTTAAAAATTTTCTGGTTGAGAAGAACAATAAAATAAAAGAAACCCTGATGATTTCAGTACATGATGACCTTATAAGGCTCTGCAGGTCTTCTGGCTTTGCCTAGACTGGGAGGTAATTGTATAATAAGACAAGAATTAACTTAAGGCTCTCAAATTATTCCATGGTATGTATCCCACAGTTCAAATAGCAGAGTGAAGTGTCTGTGGCAGGTAATACTCCAGTCTACCAGAACCATTCGTGTCTCTGCACAGTATTGCCCCAAAAACCCACAGAAGTTAATTAAAAAAAAAAAAGCCTTCTTTATTTCAAATAGATGGCATGTTTTAAGACTATATTAGAATTTTCCTTTTGTTTATATTAACAGAGGCATCCTAGCAAAGACTCTCCTACTCTGCAATAAACAGTACTAGATTCAGGACATCATGGGAATTTCCAGAGTTATGTCAAGTACGAGTCGATGACTACTTTGCAGGATGATGTAGAAGTTGGGGGGGAGGGGCTTGAGGGGGGATTAAACAAACAAACAAAAAAAAAACCCTAAAACTGATCTTCTGTCAACACTTCCTTCTTCAAGGACTGCAAAAGAAGGGAAAAAGAAGGGAAAGAATCAAGAAAAAAAAAAATCTAAGGAAAGGACAAACTATGTTAACAGCTTTTACATATGTATCTCCTTTTTTCCTCACTTCTAAATGTTTGCTTTAGCAAAAGTTTGGGGAAAGTATCAGGTTTCACTGTGTATTCCAGCTAGGGTATAATCAATACAGTACAGTCTGTTGAACTATTTTATTCTGATTCATACAACAAGCTGTTAAATACATTTGGAAAGTAGAAGATCAGTGCCAGTATCACAAGATTCATGAAGATACGTTTATTTTCGAGGCATGGGAATGCTAAACCATAACTTTCTTCAGCACAATTATGCAGCTCCTCTGCATGAACTGAACGCATAAAATCCAACTTCAGCCCTTCCAATCTGAAAAGAAATAGTAGATATCTAAACTGCATCCAGCAGAGACAGGGAAGGTCCTCTAGGATTTATTTGTTGGGGTCTAATATTGTCTTCTTTTTGACACATGCAACAATATTCCAAAAATAGTATTAACCACTTCAGCTTTCAAAAATTTTTTAGAAATCAGACTGGTAGTTCAGAAAGTGAGGAGACAAGCATTGTCCACAACAACAAAAAGAGATCTTTAAGTAGTTCAGAGATAAGAACTGTAATGATTTGTGTAGCAGTAACATGTTTAAGTCTGCAGTTTCAGTTTCATCACCCATTGTCTTTTTTTTTTTTTTTTTTAAAAACAACGAGAACAAAGTT
>VXAY01001702.1:1191639-1244489 GCA_013399855.1 Oxyruncus cristatus
CCCGCCGCGCTCCGCCCGCTGCCGCTCTCGCGAGAGGGGCCGCCCCACCGCCCGCCCGCGCGCCGGCGGCGTTCCCATGGCAACAGCCAAGCGCCGGGCCCAGCGGGCGGCGCAGGCCCTAGCCCAGCTCCCTCCGTTTTCGTTGACTTTTTCCCGTTTTGATCGTTGCATCGCTTTCCATCCTCCTGGAGACCCGTAGGGAGAAGGTCGCTGCAATTACTGCCCCAAAGTCAAAACCTTCCGGTACTGGATAGTATATCCCGAGCTCTTTTGCTGCCAAATTAAAATGGATTCTCTCTCTAGATACCCACCACAGATAACAAATTAACGACAATTAAAAAATTAGCATACATCAACATCACCCCTTGTTCTGCAGGAACACTGCTCTCTTTTCAAATGGCCAAAATTTTGAACAAAACTAGCTTTGGGTAACCCATTCTGGATACTCTGCTGGTGGTTGTTATTGTCCTTGGCTTGACAAGACATTGCCAATCTCAGTCAAACCACTGTGACTGAAGCTTTCCCTGAAATAAGGATACTCCAGAAAACACGTCTGATTTGGGCTGGCAGTGTTCCAGCAATGTGCAGCTTTGTGATAGCGAGACAAGCCAAACTGTGTTGAGCAGCTGCTCTGCCACAGAGATGGTAGCTTCACTCCCCCATGCACTTTGCCGGTAAGTTGGGACAGCAAAGACCAACAAAACCTGCATACAGCTCCAAATGGCTTGATGTCTTCTGAAGGGTCAGTACTAATGTTTAAATACCACGGTGTTTAGTACGGTAAAAATACCTGGATATCAAGAGAGCAATCACTCTCCTATGGGTTTCCAACTTGAAGTCACGACTCCTGCGGGTGTTAAGGGGTCAGAAAAACACTACCAGTCTCATTTTCATGGGAAAAAAAATGTTATGGATGGACAAAGAACTGATCCCAGTGGTGCTCCAGCATGTAACAAAAACCAGAATTGACAAACCAGGAAAATAAACAGGAATATATTCAGCAATTTAAATATATTTATCTTGTATCACCCACCTAAAAGGCTCAGTGGTTTTTACTTAATAGTTTTTTATTGGCAGCTGTAGCCCCACTCTTACAAAGGGAAGTCCAAAGAGGCTCACAATCCTCAGGTACATACACGTAACAGCAGCATCAGGAACTGTGGTATGCAATTACTAAATTTGCCTTCATCAGAGGAAATTAGATAGGAAGGCTTGCAAGTTCTTTTATGAGGTTAATGAGGCAAGCACATTCCCAAACGGTTTCTGTGATCTTCCTTCACACACTGCTGATGAGTCTGATCTTAAGATGAGGAAGACATTCAGAAGGGTCGCATCGGAAGGGAGAGTCTCTGACACCAAGCACCAGCCCAGCCTACAAGCTATCTGACATGAGGCCACAGTGAAGGCACACACCCTTGGCTGCAGTTCAGCCCAGAGCTGGCTCCTGCTCCCAGGCCCCTGTAGTCTCTCCCTGAATCCCAGGTCTGAGAGGTTGACATCTGATGGTGCAGGGGTCCCAGTGTGAGGGCTGCTGGTGTGAGATGCTGGTCTCACTACATTCTTCCCATGCATAGTCTAGAGCTGTGGTTAGCAGTGCAGCAGTGCTTGGAGAAAATATGTGTTCTTACAGGTGTCAAAATATCCAGAACTCGTTTCTTTTCTTTTTGTGCAAGTACAAACATTTCTGTGTGTTTATAATTAAGCAATTATTAATTGGGTTTGAAGCAGGGTGAGAAGGAGAATTCAGAGTTTACCTCCTCTCTATAAGGAAGTCATCAGAATAGCTGATCTAGAATAAGAGAGATAAGAGGAAGTTTATTCCAAAATAGTTATCTTGCCTCGATAATGCACAACTAATTCCAGAACAAAAGGACTCTCCTCCCTTCGACAGAGCACTCATACATCGGCCTTTGCTTAAGTAGCTGTTACAGAATGAAGGATGCACAGTTGGTTTCCCTGTGTAGACAAGCCTCAAGAAACCCAAGAATTTCTGAATGCCAACCCTCCTTCTGCCACTACTTTGCTGTGTTGCCATAGGCAAGTCACTTCATTTCTGTTTTAATATTCTCCTTTAAACAGAAAGGGAAAATGATACAGTTATTTACCTAAGAAGAGCAAGGTGAATGTAAATTAATTAACATTTATGTTGCTCTCTGAAGATCTGTTTTTATGAAAGGGTAGATAATAGGACTGTTTCTGAGTAGATCTGACTGGAACTATTGGAAGCACAGGGAAAAATTGGCTAAGAACCTGAACTACCCTGAAACTGAGTAAGGAATTTGTTCATTGATGAACAATGAGCATGTGAAAGTTTGTAACAGCACACTCTTCCAAGAAGCATTATGATTTAGATATACAACTCACCAGAAAAATAGATTAAGTAATTCGCATAGTGAGGATTTGATAGAGCCCCAGATCAGTGAGTTTCAGGATATGGAAAATGTCCATATTCTCAATCATGTTCTCAGGAAGTCTGTATATGTGGGGAAGGCTTTAGGGTTTTAGAGTATTCTCTAGAATTATTGGCCTGGGGATTAGAGGACTGCCTTTCAAACGGATCATTTCAGTGATCTGGTTTATAACACATAAACAGTTATACTGCCATAAGAAAAGGCCAGTTTTGCTTTGGGGCATAGCGGGCAGGAACAAGAGGCAACTTCTTTAGCCAGCTTTAGCAGAAAAGGCAGCATCTTGTGAATTATAACTTCTGTGTTCTTTTTTCATTCACCAACAGACCTTTTCTGACATGAAGTAGATATAAACACTCCCTGACTTCACCAGTTATTATTCTGTGCAACTCATACAGTTATTTCAACTCTCTAAAGGACTTCAGAGGCATTTTAAACCCTCTCTGCAGCTTATAAGAATTCATCCTGAAGTAAATCTATTTCATTTAATTGGCATGGGTAATTACTAAGAGGTCATAAAAGTATTTGAAGTCATTAAAACTCAACATGAGAAATACACCTTAGTTAGAAGTGGAAAAAATGTATTTTCTGATAAATGCAACGAAATGTTTCAGACTTTGGTACATTTAACTTAGTAGAAGTATTGATGGATTTCTATCAAAAAGGATTTGAAAAGAAAGAAAGTATGCAGGAGCATTTGCAACAAAGCAGCAGCATGGAGGAAAGTGTGCAGGTGACCCTGAAGGCTGGTGTGAAGGGATTCTTAAGTCGAAGTACAAAATGAAATGATCAGTGTCAAGTCTAACAGGCCAGGATTGTGACCTCTCAGCTGTACGTGGGTTTATAGAGGCACCCATCCACATTGCACTTTCCTCCTGCTAAGCCTGTCTGTCCTGCTTTGCAGTCAACAGGCTCTTTCTCACAATTTGCAAGGATCTGCATTATTCTTATACATTTTGATGGACTGCCAAACCACTGGAATAGAGAAAAGAAGCCCAGAAAATGTACTAATGTGAGCCACTTAGTACCTAGACAGCTATATAATCCTCAGAAAAGAGTTGCAAAACACACGTTCAGAACATGTTTCAAGTCTGCATTTAGAGAGGCACCAATGTACATAGACATTAACTCTATGAATCAAGAAGGCTTTTTAATAGCAAAGGCACAGTTAACAACCCTGGCTAATGCAAAAAAAAAAATCACATTTTATTTGGATGCACATCAGAATACTTAAGAATATTATTTTGGTGTTACCTTTTGGTTTTAATTCAGTACCTGGAGCAAGAACATAGCTGGTTAGACCGATGTACACTAATTCAGCATAGTGTGTCAAGCAGTCATAGTACTACAGGCTTAGGAGAAAATGCAAGAAAAGAGAAGGAAAATTAGAAATCTTCCTTGTTGAACAAGAAGGTAATGCAAAAGGGACATTTGTGGAGAGGGGGTTCTTTTGTTACAAATTTGCAAGTGATGTGATGCAACATCAGCCATCAAATCATACTATTTAAAAACAACATAAGCAGAATTCTATTGTATCTGTATTTAATAAAAAACTCCCTTCCCATGCATTAAAAGATTAGGGATGAAAATTCAAATATTCAAATGTAATATCCCAAATGCCACCTGCTTATACCTTTATTTCAGATTTCTTGGGCACACACACTCTATAATATAAATTGCAATTACGTGATTATATAAATTTCTCCTCAGCTTCTCTGAAGCTTGTACAATCAGAGCACAGCTCCACACCTTCCTTTCTGCACACTGTTATTCACTAGCTCTGAAAACAGGCGGATGCATTGCCAACTAGGTTGATCTGCAGCATGCATCAGAACAGAATGTTTCACAAACAGCAATAAATGCATTTTTACCCCTTTCCTGTAAGGTGATATTGTTATCCCCATTTTACAGATTGAATAGCTAGCACTTGCTATTCCAATGTGGTTAGCAAGGGACAGCTCTCCTTTTCCAGGAAGCACATCTCCCCAGGAATTCACTCGTAATTGTGAATACTCCTGCAAATCAAACCTCAGCCACCCTCAAGTAATGCTTAAGCAACACTACAAGATGGCATGCACAGACACTTCTAAAGAAAGATCTGTACTCCACAGTCTGCTCCCTCTCCCCCATGGCTGCCTGTTCCTGCCCATGTGCAGCCCCAACCTTTGTGCTGCACGGATGTTCCTATGACTCTACAGCCAACTGACTCAAAGGACTGCTCCAGCTAGAAACTAACCCAGCAGAAAAAATAACTAGTAGCCTTCAGCCAGATCAGTTTCCTGATCCAGTTCAGAGTGTGGCCTCATAAATGCTTAATAAAAGATAGGACACGAGACAGAAACAGAAACAGATAGACAAGAGGGCAGGTAGGTAGGATTCCTTTGCTCCATGGCAGCATCAGCTTGCCCTGGATAGAAGTGTTTGTTGAACTTCAGAATAAGAGACACAAACATATCAGTTTTGTTCAAGGACTAGACTTAAAAAGACACCACTGAAAGAGAGCATGATAAGGATGGAAAGGACACAGTTTCAGCTCAGCTGACCTTTTACCTTTTACTACTGAACTCTGCCTAACTCTTCCTTTTTTGGCTGCAGGGCTCGTTAGAACTGCCCTTCTCTGTGCTTCTGTGGTATTGTTCTTCACTGATGGGACTCATACATTGAGATCAAGTGTAATATTTAAACTGGCATCTCTTCATAGCTTTTCTGAGCACCTTGTAGAGAAGAAGGTCCATTTTATTCTGCAAATAAGTGTAACATTTAAGGCAAGTGAGCTGGAAGGAAGAAATACATTTTGGTTCTTGCCCCAAGGATTGTTTCTATGTTTTATGAAAAACACATTCTGGCTGATATTCATGTAAAGTCCAAAAACTGTCAGTCCAAGGACTGACTTTTATGCTCTGGCACCAAAGATCCTTCCTTTCTGGGAAATGGGAAAATTTCAGCAGCAGCCATGGAGCACATTCCCACCAAGAACAGGTCACAACAGCAAGGGTTATGACATGTGCCTGGGAAGTGGAACTTGTAGCTGGAGATTGATATGGTCCAGAGAGAAACATAAGCCAAGTGCTCCATATTCAGGGCAAGTTTAGTCCAGGCAGAAAAAAGCAGCACCCGTTCTGCTGGCAACATCTCAAAATGAAAGAGTGATGTCTCATTGCTACTTGTAATAAGCATTTATCTTCTGCAAAGGGTTCTGGGCTCTGAACACTAAGGAATGGAGGAATCTCCTAGTCTTATCTTCAGTGTTATTAGTAGACTCATTTAAAATGAGAGGAAACCAAAAACAGTGTCCTTAGAAACGCCTAGAAATTTGAGCAGCATTCTTAAGTAAACTTGAATGATTCATTCTGAAAAAATATAAAATAAAATCCTTCCGATACATTTCATTTTTGTATGTCCATAATTCAAGGTGACTATTTTCTAAAGTATTTTATACGCAATTAGTCTGAAATATGGTTTTCTAGCTCTTGGTTTTCTGAGCAAAATATAAAATGACACAGTTATTAACCTTTGGGAAACCTCTCCTACATACAACAGAATTAAATTCTACAGAAAACTGAATAATATTGGGAGAAGTTCCAAATGACTTACCACTCATTTGTTTGATGGATAGTTGGGCTAGCTATCGCTTTTTACAAAGCTGCCAATCACCGAGAGTGCTGGGAAATATTCTGAGAACTCTCTTAGAATCAGGAATTGCAGTTGCCGGCTTCCACGGTTTAAATTATTGTGGAAGGAACAATTACTTTGCAGAGAAAGAGATGGTACTGTTACCATGAGAGGATAATATTGTGGTATCAGTGGTTTCGACTTTTCAGCAGACAAAGTTGCTTCTTCTAATACGACATTTAAACAGATTATTTATTTGGAAAACTGTTCTGTCTGAGGATTTCTGTATTCATGTTGAAACTCTAACTGAGATCATCATATTAGATAGAGAGGGGGAAATTGTTGTATCAGTTTGTTTATTCTGCATTTGGAACCTTGAATACACAGTTTCATTCTTTCCATAGCAAAGGGTGTTAGTCATTCTGTTGTTTGTCGGAGGATTTAATATATTAGGAAGAAGGTGGAAAAAACACTTTGTGCTTTTTGAAATCCAAAAACTGACAAAAGGATTCTGGAGCATGGCTAAAACATGAAGTTATTTTCCAAACTATTTTGAAAGAGCTAAGCCATCTATAGTTATTATGCATATTATGAAAGTATATTTATACTCACAGAGTACATTAAGACAGTGAAGCCAGTTATGCTGAGTAGCTGTACTTCTGTTTTGGTTATTCAGTTCTACATGGCTCATCCGAGATCACTCTGGGTCAACAGATTTTTCTATCGATCTCAGGCTTGAATTCTACCCTTTTCTGCTGGAAAAGCCCTTTCCATCTTAGGTCCACTCTGTCTAAAGAAAGACTTGGGTGAGAGGGGGAGTTGTGGAAATCAGAATTTCCTCTCCTCTGGTATCCATTCCATAGGGTTTCCATAGAGTATGTGACTGCTCCAGGCACCATCCTTTTATCTTTAGGTACTGGTTGGCCTTTCTGCCTCCACAGGGCCTGAAAATCTTATCGCAGGATTTCAGAGGGTACTTGGAAAAGACTGATAAATTAAGATCTCATAAGATCACTTTGTGTCATCCAAAACTCAGTATCCACTGTCTTCTGTTGCTGTGCATACATGAGGTTTCAGCAGCTTTGAATTCATCTTCCAGATATTTTGCACTGAAAAAAAGGGCTCGTTAGAACTGCCATTCAACTTACAACTGCCATTGGAATTCAACTTAAGAACAAGTAGGAAACTGAAGAAGTCTTTAAAGGACAAGTGCAGGGATCTGTAAAGGAAAAGTGCCAGGTATATGTTTTTGTAGTTTATATTTCACATGAAAGACATGAAAGAGGGAGAATTGCAGTTTTGTCTTTTGCTGTGGAACTTCTTTATCATAAGACTCTTCAACTTGCTATAAAGTTACAAATATGTGTTGCAAGCTTTTTATTAACTAGTTATGTTGTAATAACACCTACATTAACCTACACCTGTAGCCAGTATTATTGCAGAAACTAAAGAGTTATTTAAAGTAAATCAATGAGGCTGTAAGCATGATGGATTACTTTTCAGTAATGCAAGTGCACTAATATAGACGTATTTTTGCTGCTAAGGTAGAAAACGGAAGAGTTACTCCAGGTCTGTTCCATCATAGAAGCTGTGAAAGTATCCTGTGGCCTGAAAACAATATTCTGTAGGAAGATCCTCTTGTTACTTGATAAACATTTTCTTCTCAAGGACCAAATGCTCAGTCTTACATATATGTCCCTCTTCAAGTTTCTCAGCATTTTCACAAGCAGAATCAGTAAAATAATTTTTTATTGTAAACTGTGTTTCAGAGTACAGAAATCTGCTTGGTTGATACAAATTTCATTCAGTGCTTAATAGTTTTTAAATTAACTGTTTAATCACACAAAAATTATTTACAGGAACAAGCCCAAGTGTATTTGCATAAACCTTAGATAGATGTGGCTACAGAGATTGTTGAGCATGAATGCCAGGCTGGGACTTTGAGAGCCTGAGGTACTGACAACATTTTAAGACTATCAAATACCAGTGGTATTAGCATCTCCTGAAAAAAAAAATACAGAGGAGCTTGTAAAATGGGACCTTGGGTGATTATTTGGGGGAGGGAGATGAGAAAAAACTGTGGCCTGGAGATCCTGTTTTAAGAAAAATCTTTTCCAAGGGACTAATGAACTATATCTCAGAATGCCAGCCAAAGCCAAAATGTGCACTTCATTTCAGTGAAAGCAGAAAAGAAAACAATGGATTTTAAGAGTCAAAAAATTTTTTTAACTTAATAAAAGGTTAATTTTCATTCAAGAAAATATAAAACCTATTCAGAAATTAATGGGGCTATTTTAAATGTATGTACATATTCCCCTCAGTTGAAACTCACAGGAAGAGTTCATGATATTCTTATCAGTTCTGATCTAGAGCACCTGACATGCTTATACTTCAGGCTGTTGTCATAACTGTAGAATTCCCTGTCCCACTTTCTGGTGGATAAATCCTTATGTTTCTTTCTCAGTTTTCTGAAAGCTCTCCTGGGATTAAAATCTAAGTCTGTCTGTCTTAATGAGACATCCTAGTGACATCATTGCACACACACACCCTGTCTCCAGACTTACTTTATGTTTCTCTTCACTTTGGGTGGCCTGAAAAACCTACTCTTTTCAGCACTGGCTCTGTAAGTATTTTGAGTTTGAACAGATTTCTTCTTTTCCAAATTTCAGACTACTGTGTTACTAAAAAATCCCTAGGAGTTCACATGCAATTTAGTAGAATATTATATGTTCTTTCAGTTCAGTGTCCCTTAAGTCACCTAATGACACAGATGGGTCTGCCGATCTATTTATGAGGCACATGGATTGCAGGACTTCCTGTCTTGACGGAGTCTTTGCAAGTTTTATGATTTTTGCACTTTTTCTCTGTAATTTCAATTTTATGTGTTTCATTTGTCTACTAGGAATACACACAGAGCTTCAATTCTTGCTCTGCTAGATAGAAGAACAATCACTGCAAATTTAACTATGATACTATTTGGTGGAGTTAATTCCTTTTCTGTGAAGAAAAAAGCCCATAACCTAGTTGAATTACAGTAACTATGACTCATTAATCTGAGACATCTGTTGATAACCCCTGAAGTCACTGTATTTCAACACTGAAACAATTTATAACCCTCTCATGAAACAAACAGGGAACATTAATGGATTAGTAACTTCCATGTTCTGGCCTCCTGTGATCTCTAGACTCACTAGATATGTAAGCGTATTGTAAAAATGAGGCAAGCGTTAGTTGTCTAGACATCCTATATGTGGCCATTCTCCCTCTGTTAGTTGCCCCAGGGTGATCATTAGAAAATCTATACTTGAGCAGATTAAAGTTCCTTGTAAGTGGTGTTGTTGGCAATGCTCTCCAAATTGAAGGCAGTAGCTTTAAATGCACCACTGCATTTTTCTGAGTTGGTATTTCTTGCCTAAATACTTAAATGGCCTTTACCAAGATTGGACTTCCAAAATTACAAGAGATGAGTTTTGTGTTCAAATACTTTTAGTTGCTTTTTCTAATTTGCTTTCCACTCTTTAGTTCATGTCTGTATTACTTCTTCATTGTAAATTATTGACAAATGGAATAGGAATTATTTTTCTACTAGGTTGAAAATTTCTACTAGCTTGAAAATTGGCTTATATTAGTAATTTTAAGCCTTGATGAAACAACTATAACAATTCTGTAAGGAACAAATAACACTAACCGCTTTTGCAAGCAATGAAATAGTTTATGATTGTACAAGATCATTACACCTGAAAATGTATGGACAATAATTTTGCATGTTTTCCTGCTGCAAATCCTCCAGCACTTTTTTTCATCTATCTTTATTGCTTCTAAGAAGTGGGGAGACAAAAGCTGGTCAGTGAAATCCATCACCAACATCAAATTAGATGGGGGGTTTTGAGATTTATGCTTGTTTAATAGAAATCAGATTCCTGCTCTAACATCAGAGAAATACATTTGTTTAGAAGTAAGATATGATGGAAGATTCTTTTCTGTTTGCTTTTTGTTAGGTCCCAGGTGCCCTTCTAAAAATGTAAACAAGCAATTAATGCAAGCACATGGAGTAAAATATTCCTGATGTTATCTTCCAGGTGAGAGCTTTAGCGCTGCAGTGTTGTGTTCTGTGTGGATATTAAACTTCCCATAACACTTCTGTCTTCAATATTTTCACTAACGTCTTAGCTTCAAATTTCCTCTCTTACATTGCCTAATATTAGTTCTATATCGATGTATTCCCTTCATTTTGCAAGTGGATATATTGATCTAGACCTTTTTCGTGTCAATATGCATGTACTGTCACAGTTTAATGCACATCACAGCTCAGAGCAGCGGAGTCACTACTCATCTGAGTGCTGGCAGGAATGGAATCAGATCTGTACAGTGCCTTATGGCTCTTGGCACACCTTTACTATTTATAGAGTAATTTCTTATTGGCAGTAGAAGGATTTCTAGGTAACATGGTAGAGCTATATGACAAGTAATCTTGCTGTTGAACCTACCCAGAAATCAATCTTGACTCCTTCAGGGTGTTTCATGTAAACTATGTGCAACCCTTTATGGTTTAGTGTTTGCCACTCACTCTACCATCAAAGCCTGGGACTAAGAAAGAAAAAGGCACTCTCCATCTGCTATTCTTTACAACTGTCATTATCTTTAATGGTTAGTGATTTGAAAAATCACATTTTAAAAAATCATATATTGTCAAGAACTGTGCTTTTATGGATTGGCCTCATGGTCTGCGAGTAACATTCTGTGCAGCTACCTCAAAATTTAGTTTTGATTATTTGATTTTAAGAATGCTACCTGAAGAGCAACAACTCTGGAGCTGTCTCTGTTGGCTGTTGAAATATGGGTTCTCATGACAGGATATCCCCTCCCATCTCTTTCCCCAGAGAACAAACACACACTTAACTTTACTCATGAGCAGCCCCACAAAATATAGTATTGTATTTGTCCTATAATTCACATGCTTGGCGTTTAAGTCACTGTATGTAGCTGAAATGGAAAGGCTTGTCTTAAGGATTGCTGATAGAGGCAAGTGAAGGAGCAACAATTCACGTGATCCTCTTTCTTTGGGCAGACAAAAAGAAAGCAAACTAAAAAAACTTACGAAGGTAAACCAAGTAATGCTTACAAAACCAGGTAATGCTTGCTCTAGGTGATCTTTAGAGGTTTAAGAACACTACTAACAGGAATCAGCCTCCTTTCCAATGGAAACTGCTGCAGCTATTGCCGTGACACCATCCTTTTTGCTAGCTGGCCTGGTTGATTTTGTAATCTCCTCTACAGATCCTCTCAATGCTGCTTTAGCAATCAGCTAGCTGCAGGCACTTACTGTGAAGGGCCATGTTAAATCACTTGTCTTCCCTGATGAGCCTGGCTTCTCACCACTCTGAAACTCTGTCTCCCCAACATCCTGATTTTTTTTTTTTTTCCCTGCATGGCAACCCAAAGTACTGCTGATGTGACATTAGATGAGCCAATATTTGCTCATTTTTTTTATTGTTATTGCTGTTATCATACTCCTAAAAGACACAGCTGTAGCCAAGAGGATCTCATGCTTGGATTTATGGGGCCTGATTGTTGCTTACACAAAGATGCCTCTGTGGCTCTGACAGCCTGAAAAGTGGGAATAAGTGACATTCCCAGAGTGCCGTAAAAGAGGCAGTTCAGTATTTACAAGGAGTTGTGTGCATAATGTGCATCTGATGCCATGGCTTAAAACAATATGGGAAAGCAGGAAAGGGAGCAGTGGGATTTGAAAATTGTGTAAGACTTAATAGGACACAAAAAATCTTTGAAGGAAAAAGCAAGACTAGTGGGTGGCTGGTTCTTACAATAAAAGATGTCAACAAGCAAATATCAAAAGAGTATTGAAACTGTATATTAAAACCTAGTGATAGTAAAATCTACCCACTGATCATTCATTTAGCATCTTTGCCATCTACGATGCCACGAGCAAGTGATATTTTTGTAATGGCAAGTTGGATTAGAAAGAAAGCTTCTTGCGGGCATCACATTCCTGAAGAGTGGTGCTATCAGCCACATGGGATTGTTATAAACTATTGGAACAGGCATCTGTGTAACATATTAGTGGAGGCCCTAAATATATCTCAGCAGGTTCTCTAGAGGAGATAGCGTTTTATTTCCTCTGCTCTTTGAATTGTCACAACTACTGCAAGTGAAAGTCTCTCATTAGGTGTTTATGTGGGACATCTTTAAAATCTTCCACTGCATCGTGCATTTCAGCAACAAAGGAAGTACACAAGCACCTCTTTGCAATATGCTACATATTACAAACTTTAGCCACAATATGAAGGTACGTGGCTATCAGCTAGCTGGGAGCCCTGTTATGGAAGCCACCATCACATGAAGATATAAAAGTAGCACCTGAGCTCCATGTTCTTCCACAAAGACCTATTTTCCTCTGTTCTCCACCATCTCCACACCTGGCCTTGCTGTAGACTACTTTACAGTATACTGTACTTTGTCATATTACAGGAACTGCAACAGAAATAGAAAACTGAAGCTCTTTGTCCAGAAACAGCCTTGCCCTCATTGCAGCAAACAGGAAGGAGGCAGCAATGAATGTTGCCAGTAGCTCAGTTTATTCCACAATACATCTGAATTGCTCTCCTGTATGAATACCACCAAGTGAATTACTGTTGCGAAATCAGCTTGTGCCAATTCTTACTGAATACCTGCTCAATTCTCCCTATCTTGCCGCTGAGTATTTCTTTTACAGCAGACAGACAGCCCCATAGATTTTGCTAGGACATCTCCTGAGATCGAACCCTCCCCAGTTTAAATAAAACCAGCAGACTCTGTCTTTAAACATCTGCTGGCTGCTGGAATGGCTCTCTGATTACAAGCAACCACTGCCAATGAATGTAAAATTACTTACAGACAGAAAAAAAAAAAAAAAGAAAATATTTGAAGAGAGTTACACTAGGGTTGGGGGAAGGCATTTTGGAGAGATCACAAAGACAACATTGTCAAAAAATGATTTGCCTTATTCAAAGAACTAAGATTGTGAGAAATTGCAAGATTTCAATTTCTCTATTCAGCTTAGCGTTTCTTTAGATTCTAATTACTGCAGCTTAGACGAAAGCAATTGACAGAGAAAAAGTGACTTTTTATGGAATCTTGGCATTTAAATTCAGTAAAGTTTGAAAGTGTCATTATGAGAATTTATTATATAAAATAATATTAGTAGCATTTTATAATAAATAATTAGATCAAAATTCTCTTAACTGCATCAATGGATGTCACCACTGAACTGCCTCTGACCACTTGTGATCTTGGGAAAATATGTGCTATCAACTGGAGAGAAGAAATACTACGTTCTTACTACAGAACTGCAACATGTCTTTGGACTTTGCACTGGAAGTTTTGAAACGCATGATTTAACAAACCTTGTCACTATATTGACATGCTGGATTAGAAAGAAATACGTGAATATGTGGAGCCCCTCACAGAGGTCCACCACTGCCATATTACGTGGAGCAGCTTGGTTGTAACCCAGTGGTGGTGCAGGCTCAGGCTACCTGTTCTATGCTATAGCTGGTTCCTGTGCCCTTGTGGGCTGCTCTCCAAGGAGTGGAGATGGCAGTGATGGATCACTCAGCTGATTGCTTCCTATATAATGTAAGGAGGTCTTACAAAAAGCAACATGGAAACCCATCTGGTTAGGCCAAAATCAGGGCAAATGCTTTTCTCGCACAACCAAGAAAAGGAGCAAAGGAAGAATAGAATCATTTAGGTTTGAAAAGACCTTTAAGATCAAGTCCAACCATTACCCTAACACTGCCAAGTCCACCACTAAACCTTGTCCCTAAATGCCACATCTACACATCTTTTAAATACCTCTAAACAAAGAGAAGCTGATGCCCCACTGCAGACCTGGTCCAATGTGACTGATCTGCACTAAACGCATCCAGTCTGGTTCCCAAAGGACTGTACACTAACTGAAGCTGGTGCAAAACACAGTCAGGAGCACATGCATGAGTCAGTCCTCTTCTTCACCACCTGCCCGGGTGTGACAGTCACAAGAACGTCTGTATGAGTTTTCCACTGCACCCTCAGAATGTTATCAGTGGTCTTGCAGATGATTTCTCCTGCCTGTGTCCCTAAAAGGATGGGAATGTGAGAAGGAATCTGACCCACAGGATTGACCTTGAAGCCATTTCTTCAGCCCACCACTTTGTTGCTACGTTGAGGTGATTTTCACCCATAACACACCGCCAGAGTAAAGGCTCCTTCAGTGCGCTGAAGCTTCTGTGCCCGACAGACGGCTGTTGGGACCCAGGCCCATGGCTGTCACACAGCAAAGGGCTCCTCAGACCTCTCATGGTAGGGCAGAGATTCAAAAAGGCACTGAAGCACAGCTTGCTCCCTCACATACAGAGGAACTAACTTGTGAAAGAGGACTTGCAGAGATGTGTTAATCTCTGGACAGAAGGCAGTTTTATTACCATTTGAGAGGAGATGTCTTCCCCCATTGTGTGTTACATGGCTGAATTGCTGCCTCTGTTGCTGGATTGGCAAAGTTTGGTATCTTCTCCAACAAAGAAGGGCAGACTGTTCTGGAGACTTTGCCTCTAAATATCCCAACATTTCAAAAGCCAGCCATATACCCATACCAGCACAGTGACGTGGCCTTTTTAGATGCATTTGTAATTCATATCCAGACTCTGTGGCTCGAACATGTCCTAAGTTGTAATGTATAACATAATAGGCTAACATGTACTGCTCTGTCTTTCCTTTGATAAAACAACAACAAAAAAGTTAAAGAATGTCTGATTGAATGAGGAATGAGCTTCCCATGGGATAAAATTATCAGCATTCTGCTAGTGCTGCGAAGGAAAATGCATCAGTTACCATTGCAATGATTTAATCATGCAATGTTGGAAAAAGGATCAGCAGCATGTATGCCACACAAATATTAATAGAAAACCCAAAGTTTACATATACAAGACTTTTGGTTAAATGAAGAGGGATTTACCTTTCCCTTTCTTTCTTATCTTGCAGATTTCTTTTTGACAAGACAGAGTTTTGTCTTTTTTGGGTAATAGGAGTTGATAAGGTATAAGAATTTAAAAGCAAAATCTCACCGTTACCATTCATTCAGCAAAGCCCTGCATTAGCTGAGAAATCAGCCTGTTGCTTCTCCTTTTCCTATCATCCATTTGCAGAAGTTCATTACTTAATTCCCATTCATGTCACCTCTGTGGAGAATAACATGCTGATGACATTTCAGTTAATCATAACCTTCCCCTTCTGTGACAACCTGCCAGCAGCCTTTTTGAAAATAAACATGCAGAATGAAACTTTTAAAAAGAAGTATTTTTCTTACCCTCGTGGAAAAGGGAAGACAAAATGAATATGTGAGAATATTTCACAAATGAAAAAAAAATTCTTCTGGATTTATTACCATTTCTCTCTCGACACTTTATGTGCTATTTCATTGCCTGGAAAATTGTTATTGAAATGACTTTACATGTTTGCCTTTATCCCCTTTAGAATATAGGACCTCTATTACCTCCTTAACATGCTTACTAGCAAGAAGGACAACTTTAGTTCCCATGGACTGACCGGAGTATCAGGCAGCTATACAAGTGGGTGTGCAAGCATAGAGAGAATCCTGTGTAAGGTAAGAAAATAGGAAACGTTAAAATTTCAAGCCATTGCTGCTAGCCATCTTATGTGTAATGCAGTCTAATAAATATGGCCATTTTAACGCTGTCAACATACCAATAAAGGAATGGGAAACGGAAGAGTGAATTGGAAAGAACATGAGAAGGCATGGAGGGTGCGCCCTCAGCAATGAGCTCACAGGAGCCACCACCAGCAGTTGAACTTAAATCTGGGTGGAGGCCACAGAAACCCAAAGAAATACTAGAAGCTGGAGACAAAACCACAAGCAGACATCACTGACAAACAAAGAAAAAAGTCAAAGGCAGCCTCATCCACAGTGACGGCTTTTGTGAAAGTTCAATCAAAGTTGCACAAGTGTCAGCACCGTTTGTTCAAGGCAACAAAAGACAGGATGTTGAACTACATGGAAATAGCCTATCTTGTAAACAGCTGCAATGTCATCAAGAAGAAGAGATTCAAGTTTCTATCAGCAATGGCATACTGCCAGGTAAGTCAGGGAGAATATCTCTGGTTAGGCAAAGTGAACAGCTCTTTCATTAACATGGTGATTTAAACTATGATGTCTGAGCAAAATCGGTTGGCTTCTTCCTGAAGACCAATCTGTACTTGATCTTCTTTCCCTTACAAGTAATATAAAAGTCAGAGACAGTTGCTTTACAAACACTTATGTAGTATTAGCACTGAAATGCATTTCTTTCAGAGAACTTTGATTCCAGCTCCTTCTGTAGTGGGTGTGAAACTCACACCCGCCTCACACCCCCGAGGTCTATCTGACTTCTTCACACAATGCACAGTATAATCACTCTGTACTTCCATTACACAAGGTGGCCAACTGCGTGACTGGTAACCATAGCAGCTGCAAGAGCACAGAAAAATTTTCCGGGGCTGAATGTATGCAGAAGGTTGTTACTTTAGCATCACTTTATTTGCCATGAACAGCATCAATGGATATGCCTCAAAATGCCTCAGTGTTTGATGAGGAAAGAGACACTGTTCACTGCCACATGGAGAACAGCAGGTCTAACACAAAAGAATGTTTTCTGTCAGTCTCTTGACTTTTGTAATCTCTAGGGAAATTTGTCTGAAGCTGTAACCTCAGGCATTCAAGCTAGGATTTCTATTTCTTGTATGGGAAAGATTGGTCCTGGAGAGTTTCCATACTGGAATCGCTGGTCTTTTTCCTGTCACGTGCTGAGTGTTGCCTGACAGGGACTGAGAAGTAATGACAGGCAATACCATCTTTCCCAGTAACCATCACAGAACACAGTATCACAATACCACTAGCTGTCTCAATGCTATTAACCTTTTTAGGCGGAATGAGTGAACTTTGCACAGGTGGACCATGTGGGCAGGGATTTTCTCCCTTTCCTCTCCCTAATGGTAACTTCCCAGTTGATCTGAAGCTTTGGAGAATGTCATTCCTCGGAGAAGGCTGCAGCAAGATGGGGGTCTCCTCCTAGATGATCCTACCTTATTGGATCTGCCTCCCCAGTCTAGCCCTCCCCAAGGGCCTACAGACCCTTGTGGACCTGCTACATGCAGGAGGTCTTGTCTGCCTGCTTCTCTCTCCATTACTGGAGTGAGGGCATTATGGATGTACCAGCACACCAGCGTTGTATGGTGGAATGGAGGAGGAAGTGGAGTAAAAGCAAGAGCAAAATGAAGCAAAACTGCAGGCAGCGCAGTGAGGAGCTAAGGCTGTTGTTACAGATATTTTGACAGAATATCCTCTTAGTTTTAGTTAAATTACCACTGTGGGCACTTAAAAGCCTGGTAGTATTGTGGTGCTGGTATACCCATCCACTATCAAAAGCATTCAGTGGCCAACAGTATGTCACACTTGGACATAATCCAAAGCCAGTGACAGTCTAAGACCTGTGAGTTATAAAGCCACTCCCTGCATGCTTATTTATACTAGAAAGCCCACATTTCACTCCAAAGCCTGAAAGCAAGATATACCTCAACATGCAACAAATTATAGATGACTCATGAAGTCTGAGTTCAAGTCTTCTCACAAAAAGCTACCACCTAAGCAGCTACTTGGCTGAAGATTTCCTTTTTTTTATGTTCCTCTAAAATGCAGCACCTTTAGAAAATCAGGAACCTCAGAAAATATAGTCCTATTATTTTCAATATATTTTAACAGAGGAAACATAGCAAGTACAGATTACTTACCAAGAAATCTAACCCAAAATTTAGTGCTGCAAATTTGCCTTGGCAGAAATCTAGAGTGCTCAGGTAGCATCTTTACAGGACAGGCTTGTTTTGCTTTCATATAAAACAGTGGAGACACATAAGGACATTTGGCCAACACAGAGAACAGCTGATTCACACAACTCCGTAAATAAAAGCACGAGTTGCTGCAGTTGTGGTCAAAGTGCTGTAGCTGTTAGTTGCAATAAATATTAGTTTTTGCAGACAAGCATAGGGAAAGCTTACCATTTGCAATCTCTCCTTTGGTTTGCAGCCTCCTCCACCAGCATGAACCATAATTTGCTCTCAGGAGACCCAGGCAGAAGCGATTAGGAGAATGTAAGGAGAATGCAAGCTGCCTCCTTCCTTCACAAAAGCAAAGGATGGACAGACTCCCTACAAAGCTCCTTCCCTGTTAAGCAGGGCAGCGCAGGCAAAAGTGAATCAGGAATACCAGGCTGGAAGGGGCTACTGGAAAAGCCCAACCCACAGGTTTCACAGATACCTCATTATTTAATCCTCTTCCTGGAATGATCAGCTGAGGGGTGGTTTCACTCATTGCTCATACTGGAGCTCCCTCAAAGCCTCACCTGAGCAACTCATCCATGAACTTTATACCCTTTGAAGGACCTCTGTTTTAGGCAGAGCACTAGCCATGCCAGAGCCTAGCTAGTTTGTTAAAGCTTGGGGCGATGACAACTCACACTCCTATGGATGAAAAGGTCATAGTTTTTTTACCACGTATGTTTCATTATTCCTGTAGTATAATAATTGAACTGTAAATACCACCATTTTTTCTATGACTATGACTAACTATACCATGAAGCTGAGTTGGAGGAGATTTAGGTTAGATATCAGGAAAAAGTTCTGCACCCAGAGGAACAGGCTCCTGGAACAGACTCCCGGAACAGGCTCCCCAGTGAAGTGGTCACAGCACCAAGCCAGTCTGAGTTCAAGAAGTGTTTGGACAATGCTCTCAGGCACATGGTGTGGCTCTTGGGGTGTCCTGCAGAGGGCCAGGAGCTGGACTCGATGATCCTTGTGGGTCTCTTCCAACTCAGCATACACTATGATTCTACAAGATTGCTCACCTTAACTTACTACGTTTCCATGACTCCCTTGTGTAAACGTTTCTATTTTCACAGACCAACAGCATCTCAGTTTGTCTTTAATTTAGGGGAAACAATTAACTCAGCATACCATCTTTCCCAAGAAATTTAGCCTAACCCAAGTCCCTTACTAAAACTAGGTTTCCAGTCAAAAGAATTATAAATATTTCTCTTCTAGCCAGACATTTTCTATTAAGGCATGGCTGCTTTTATTCTGCTGTCTTCCACACAGAGCAATAATTATTGGGACAATAAAAAAAAAGGTAAAGTTTTGCCTTTTCTTGAAAAAGTTTATTACTGTGTTGATACCTCTTCAAAACCAAACTTACCTTGTAAAATAGAGATATTTTAAATATTTGTCAGTATAAGTGGAGTCACTAAACAGTTTACATGTAGTTAGACAAAGCTGGTAACAGGTGTGCTTACATCAGCTCTGAAAACACTCATAAATTCATTTAACATGGACTTCATTGTATCTGCAAATTACATTCAGAAGTAATTAGGGTTGCAGCATTCAGTCTACCTTGCTGTTGAATATGATCTTCATATATTAGTATATTACACATTTGGAAAGGAGTTGGTGAAGTAATTGTTAAGTACAGTGAGAAGTGATCATCATTCATTTTACACTACAGCCTTGCTTTAAAAGCCTGGCTTTTAAAAAGGCTAGCCAAAAAATGTAATCTACATGTTAAAAATTGTGTGAGAGATTCAGGTATTTTCTCATTTGGTTGATTATGAATAACGAGTAAGTTCTCTGTTTGTAACACAGCATACAACAGCTATGGGAAATTATGGCACCATGCCTTCCTTTAATTTGATTTTGCTGGGAAATGTGGAATTTGGCTTAACATCGATTTTTTTAACACTCCAAAGATCAATAGATACAGATACGCTTTTTAGGAAAGCCATAGGAATTCCCTGACTCTTAATGTGCTTGTTGCCATTTTAAGAGTAAGCCTCGACAGTAAAAAGTGGAGAAGCACTGCATCTGGTAATGAGCTTGGAAGATTAGACCCTCCCTTAGTTCCTGTGATCGTTAAGCTGCTCTTTTAACCGTACATCTCTTCTTCCCATACATGCTCTGCAATAAAATGTAGCAGGATGTTAACGATGAAGAATAATGGAAGCAGTTCTTGCTCTTTCATTTGTAATTGGGATAAACCATTTGTGCCTGTAGCTCACTTGGTGATGCAGTGATTCACACGGAGCACACTGTTGAGTTTGACTCAAGCACCAGCTCTGAGTAAGACAAGTAAGTGTGAGCCTCTCTCTTCAGAGGAGAGAGCAGACACCAGAAACATAACCTGTGTCCTCTGAGCACAGAGAAACTCCGCCTAAACTCTGCCATGACTCCTCTTCCGTACAGCTCATCATGGGCAGGGTGTGGAGGTTTCCATGATCTTGGCAGGATTTCAGAGGTTGCTCATTCCTTTAAATAGAGCACCACCTGGGAAGCAAGAGAAAGCTTTACAGTGGCTGTAAGAGCATCATAGTATTTACAAAACATTTATTAAGACTTCAGAGCACTTTTTTTTTTTTTTTTGAATCTGTGAACCCTTAGGAAAAAATTCAGAAATTGGTTTAGCTCTGGCTCCAGTTACCATATATGAAGGTTAGGAAGTTAAACTCTGCTAAGCCTTCTTTCACTTGAAGGATCAGGCTTCAATTACTTGCTGCTCATAAGTTAACCATTACTCCATTTCTCTTTTTCTTGATTATGAGCTACTGATTGCATTGCTTTTACAGTCTATCCTCTTCAATTCTCCAAGTCATATCTTCTTACTTATGTGGGTGTGTTCCCCTTCCCCCTCCCTTTCTTCTTGCATTGCAGGAAGATTTGCACATTGTTAATGTTATTTTTAATCACATTTATCCTTGTTCCCATTTTAAAAATTATTTTTGCTGTGCAAAAACTATCTTACAAGCTGACCAGACTAGGTTCCAGTCCTTGTTGTCAGACCATTGCTCCCATTACCACAGTCCCATTCCCATCACCTAAAGCAATGAGTAGGGTAGAGTGTGGTGGTCAAGCAGAGGTTCTTAAAGACTTTCTTCATCTCTCAGCTGTGCACAATGGTTTAGATGCCCTGAGGGTAATACATGCAGCCGCCTTCCTTGGGTCTTGTCCCGGAAGGAGCAGTATGCAGGATCCTAAATCCCTGCTGCTGCATGCCAGCAGGAAAGCAGGATGATCAGGAAGCTAAATAACCCCTCCTGAGCCAGCAAGAGGGCTCAGCTACCACCTCTCCGACAGCAGGGTGTTTAATCACAGCCCCAGCTGGCCTAGCTGTGAGTGGGTTGTAGAGATTGAAAATTTCAGGCATCTTCTTCCTAACCTCCCTGCTCTCACACAGAAAGGCAGGATGGAGCCCACAGAAGGAACAAACTCTGTTTTCGCTCTACAAGGACATAACACACTGGCCTCACACTGGTTTCTCAGCAGACAAATATTTGCCTGGTGGGCTGCCTCCAAAGCTGTTTCCAGCAGCTGGGCTAGACAGCTTCCTGCAGCCACAGAGCTCTGCTCCTCCCCTTGCCCGCCCCTCCTCTCACACGACATGCCAAAGAGTATTTAAACATCCACACAGAACCTCATGTTTGAGATTTCATCCAAAATACACCCTTCTACCACCCACTCAGAGGAAACTCATTTTATTTGTCTAACAAGAACAAAGGACCAAGCGAGTTAACCCTGCCAAGCTTACCATCGGGAATCCAGACTTTCACATCCCATTTATAACACCCAAACCCACCCATTCAGCTAATCCTTACACAACCCTGATAAATCATCCCACGTCAGAGGCATCACAGGAGCAATTACTTTACTTTTACCATCTTTTTTTTGAAAAAAAAGGGAAAGAGGGAAAAACAGCCAGTGAAGAGAGGCAGAGACCCCTTTTCTTTGCATTGTCTGAAGGCTTTTTCCAGCAGGTGCTGGAGATATGTAAAGCAAGATGTGTCAGATTAATATACTCACTTCCTCTCCATATTTTTAATTATGTAGCCAAGGCATTCCAGTTTAAGCAATAAAAAATAATAAAGGGGTGACTTTTGTGCAGTTAAATCAGAAAAAAACAACTAGTAGAGAGGTATGAAAGAAAATGCCGGGTAAGTGAGAATTTAAGTCGGACATACAGTTATATGTGCCCTGTAATGCCATTGAAATAATTTTCCTGCAGGTGGCAAACCAGTATATCCCTGAGATGTAAATCAGGGTGTCAGAAGCAATGCAGTGGAGGAAGAACTGTGGAGAGCAGTGCCAGGGGGGCTGGCAGACCTGCCATCAGCACACTGCCTGCTGCTCTGGGGGTGCCACCTGTCACTCAACTCACTAAATCTCCACCTAGAAAGATCAGGTAAAGATACTGACAGTTTACCTACCTGTTCAGACAATGTGCCTACAGGTACCCCCAAATAATCTCCTGAACTTTTAATGATCTGTGACACTCATACATCAGCTTATATAGCTCAGTGTTGAAAGTAGGACTCTCTAGAGTAATGGTTTCCAAATGCAAAGGGAAAAACATGTGCTTCCAGAATGGATGATTTACTGAAGGTTAACAAAAAATGAAAGACTGCAGAGAGAAGTGAAATATGAATCTGGACCCAGAATAAACAGGGCCTCCATCTTGGATCAACTCGCAGTCCCATTGCTTGGCAGACAGGCAGGCAGGCTTTTTCTTTCAAGGCTGCTACACAGAGAGCACACACCATTCCCACGCAAGATGACTAAGACCCTGACTGTTCAATTTGCCAAGCCCCTCAAATAACCCTAAGTAAATAGACTGCTTTCCAGAACCCCCTGAAGGTCAAAAATTTCACAAAGCCTCCATCGTTGTCCCACTGCTAGCTGATTTCCTTCCAGAAGAAAGATCATAGTGACTTCAATAATTTTTTATCCAGCTGAACTTCAAAGCAGTTCTTTATATTTATGTGTCCTTGGGACTGGTTCCCTGACTAGTACATTTTGGTTATGATTTTTCCATGTGTACTGTATTTGAAATGTTAATAATGCACAGAAATTGTTTACACAAGTAAAGTTGGTTGATAAGAAGAGAATTTGCAAACATGCTGCAATTGACAGTCTTCTTCCAACTTCTTCTGTTTGGATGAGTGGGTGGGTGGCAAATATTAAGGAAAAAGAAAAACTTGCAGGTTTATGTCTTTCCCCTGAGGAGGATGGAGCAGCAGAGACAACATGTGATGGACTGACCACAGAATGAAGGCCAAGTTGTTACAGCCGCTCTGCCACCAGCACTTGCTGTGTTTGCCTGTGCTGTCCCTGCACTTCTAATGGCACTCTAGGTATATACCCTTTCTTTATTCGCTTTGCTCTTTGCAGCAAAGTGACTTTAAATCCACATTTTTCAATTGTACACACAAAAAAGTGAGAATAGTTCTCATTCCTGCACTGCCATTGCTTCCAGCTCCCTGCCCGTTTGCTTGGCTTCTGTCCTGAGTAGGTTAGAGCACAAACTGTGCCTGTGGGCCCCTTCTTCATTCCTTAGTGCACCATAGATCTTCTAGTAACAAGCCCATTCTTGTCACCATTTTCAAGCATGTAGGGTCATAGAGGACCCCAGGTTCAAAGCTGGGAAGCAGATCCTAATGAAAAAAGCATTACAGTATCACATTCCCTCCATGGAATGGATGTTAGCACGGGAGCATAAATTTAAATCTGACTGAAACTTTCCTAGGGTTTAGGGGTGCTTGCATAAGGCATTTTAGCATTGTCTATTAGGGAGACAGGATGCACTTTCTTACAAAGAGGAAAATGTCATGAGAGCCTAATCAGCAGGGGCGCGAAGCTGCCTTAAAATTTCTGGTAAATTCATTTTGGTGCTGGAAGAAATACACAAACTCACCTCTTCTGAAGGAATGTATCTGTTAGGATCGCACATCTAGTTCTTATGCTCCCTCCCATGGGAGGAAATGCAGTGTTTCTTTTTTCCCCTCATCCTGAGGATATCTTCATTATGTTCTGCTAAGAGCTCGGCATTACATGACGACGTTGCTAATGAATGCCTCTAGGCTTCAAAGGGCTGAGTCTCAAGAGCTCTATGATTAAATATAATAATTTGCAGTTCTGCAGTACCTTCCATCTGAAGATCTCAGCTGTTTGTACAGATTCCTGTGAATTAAGCTCAGTCTCTCTCATATGAACTATTTCTGATAAATACCGAATACGCTGGTAGCAAGGACACTCTCCCAAGAGGTCAGGAACAGTTTTGAGCACTTTTGACTGGGGTGAGAACTGACCCCAGGAGCCCAGCGTTTTGCAAAGGTCCTCTCTGGAGCAGCATGAGCTCCCAGCTCACCTTCTGGCAGCCTGGGAAAGAAAAGGCTGACCTCTTCTCAGCTCTTTAGGAGAAAGCCATACATGATGGGTCACAAACATATGAATATGCCTCCTGGAAGACACCCAAGGAGATGGATTTAAGATATATCCTCAGCATTTCCTGGCTGGTTCTTGGCTAGTTCATCAAAGGCTGAACTTCAGAAGCTCCATCCTATGGTTTGTTAGAGTCCCATTAGAAAGAAAATTTAACTCTAGCCTTGTGCTGTGCATGGGATGCTGATGCCTAACACACGGCTCTACATTTTATGTAGTCCATATGATGTCATCCTTCATGATTAAATAATGCCAGAAAAGCTACAGAATGGCCTGACAAGGCATGTTTCTTCTCTTTCTTTCATCTTCTGTTTGAGTCACTGCTTCTCCACTTCCAGCAAATGTGATTATAGGCAAAATATTTCCAGACAAGAATATACACCAGCTGATAGGTTAAAAAAAAAAAACCAACAAAAAACCAAAAAAACAAAAAGCCATCTCTGATTATTCTATCTGCCTTTGTTTCCAGAGTCCAAATGTCTTAATTAAAGATTTAAACCCTCCTATATGAAGTAGACTTCTCATGCAAGTTTGGTTAGTGAGATGTTTTTAGTAGCAGTGAGGTCATGTGTAATTTGAGCAAAGTAATACCTCGGTAATTTGAACAGTCTAATTTATCTCCTTTCTTCTTATACAGAGTGATGATGACTGCATCACGAAGATCTGATGGTAATTTGCCTAGTTCCCAACAACGCACCACAGACTCATGGAATTTAGCATGGAGTGCTTGGCCTCACCGCCACCACTTGCGACTCTTAGAACGCTTCCATCAGCATTGCCTGTGTTCAATCCTAAACATCCACTGGTCTGACTATGTGACCAATGTGTCTGTCCTTGAACAGGCAGCGGTCACGAGTATTGAGGCCATGCTGCTGAGAACACAGCTGCGTTGGGCAGGGCACGTCTCCAGGATGGAGGACCACCGCCTCCCTAAGATCCTGCTCTATGGTGAACTCGCCACCGGCTGCCGCAAGAGAGGAGCCCCGAAGAGGAGATACAAGGACTCCCTGAAACAACATCTCAGCCTCGGCCATATCGACCACCATCATTTTTCCACTCTGGCCTCCAATCGGGAGGCCTAGAGATGCACTATTTATAATGCTGCAGCTTCTTTTGAGATCACCCGCAGAATCATTTCTGAGGAGAAAAGACAAGGCAGAAAGAACCGAGTCTTGCCAATACCACCTCAGGAGACTTTCCGCTGTGCCTTTTGCAACCGGACTTGTCTATCTCGCATTGGCCTTCTTAGCCATCAACGTGCTTGGAGCAAGCGTGGGTAGAGTCCTTCCCCAATCTTCGTTCGCGAAGCCTAGCCACGATGATGGTGTTCATGTGTCAAGTGGATGCGTGTTCCAATCTTCAAGTTCAGATCCCTGTTTTTTCAGTGTCTTAACTCTTCTAGTTTTAGCTGTTTTGAAAAGAAATCCCACTGCATTGGGTTTGAGCAGCAAAGTTGGGGCAGGGGGAAGCTGCAGTGGTGGCTTCTGTGAGATCATGTGCGGTTTTCATCACCACAATATAAGAAAGACATTAAGCTCTTAGAGAGTGTTCAAAAGAGGGCAACAAAGATGCTGAAGGGCCTCGAGGGGAAGCCGTATGAGGAGCAGCTGAAGTCAGCTGTCTATTCAGCCTGGAGAAGAGGAGACTGAGGGGAGACCTCATTGCAGTTATAACTTCCTAGTGAGGGGAAGAGGAAGGGCAGGCACTGATCTCTTCTCTGTGGTGACCAGTGACAGGACCCAAGAGAATGGCCTGAAGTTGTGCCAGGGGAGGGTTAGGCTGGATATCAGAGAGAGGTTCTTCACCCAGAGGGTGGTTGGGCACTGGAACTCCCCGGGGAAGTGGTCACAGCACCAAGCCTGGCAGAGTTCAAGAAGTGTTTGGACAATACTGTCAGGCACATGGTGTGACTCTTGGAGATGGTCCTGTGCAGGCTCAGGAGTTGGACTCGATGATCCTTGTGGGTCCCTTCCAACTCAGCATATTCTGTGATTCTGTGAGCAGCAGCTAGAAGCCTCTCCCATGGCTAACATAGCCAGTGCCAGTTGGCTCCAAGGTAGAGCAGCTGCTGGCCAAGCCCAAGCCTGAGCCCACTGGTGATGGTGGTAGCACCTCTGGGATAACATGGTTAAGGAGGGGAAAAAGTTATGCACAAGAGCAACTGTGGACAGGCAGAGGAGTGAGAATACGGGAGAGAAACAGCTCTGCAGTCACCAAGATCAGCAAAGGAGGGGGAGGAGTTGTTCTAGGTGCCGGAGCAGAAATTCCCCTGCAGCCCATGGTGAAGACCATGGTGAAGCAGGCTGTCCCAGTGCAGCCCATGGAAGTCCATGGTGGAACAGATGGAGCAGGTGGATGCTGCAGGAGGCTGTGAGTCCATGGGAAGCCTGCACTGGAGCAGGCTCCTGGCAGAACTGGTGGACCCATTGGGAGAGGAGCCCATGCTGGAGCAGGTTTGCTGGCAGCAACCCCAGAGAGGACCCACGCTGTAGCAGTCTGTGAAGAACTGCAGCCGGTGGCAAGGACTCATGTCCATGCAGAAGTTTTGATGAGGACTGTCTCCCATGAGACGGCTCCCATGCTGGAGCAGGTTTGCTGGCAGCAACCCCAGAGAGGACCCACGCTGTAGCAGTCTGTGAAGAACTGCAGCCGGTGGCAAGGACTCATGTCCATGCAGAAGTTTTGATGAGGACTGTCTCCCATGAGACGGCTCCCATGCTGGAGCAGGGAAAGAGTGTAAGGCACCTTTCCCCTGAGGAGGATGGAGCAGCAGAGACAACATGTGATGGACTGACCACAGCCCCCATTCCCCACCTGCTGGGGGAAGGAGGGAGGGGATTTGGAAGTAAAGTTAAGCCCAGGAAGAAGGGAATGTTGGGGAGATGTTTTTAAGATTTGGGTTATTTCTCATTATCCTACTCTGATTTGACTGGTAATAAATTCAATTTATTTCCCAAATTTGAGTTTGTTTTGCCCATGACAGTAACTGCTAAGTGATCTCTCCATGCCTTCATCTCAACCCACAAGCCTTTTGTTATATTCTCTCTCCCCTGTCCAGCTGAGGAGGGTGAGAGGAGTGCCTTTGGTGGGCACCTGGTGTCCAGCCAGGGTCAATCCACCACACCCACTGGTCTGCAGGTTGTGGAAAAGTCCACAGACACAGAATCACAGTAATTAGTGGGTTCACATTAATTAACAGCCTGTTGTTAAATAATACAATGAATCTATAAAATAGACATCAGTTCTGCTTTCTTTCTAGCAGTGTTTTGATATGCAATAGAGGCAAAATAATAACATTTCTTTCAGCAAGATAGGAAGAGAAACACATGGTTGAGACAGGGCAGTGATGAGATCCTGCCAGAGCAGGAGGTCTGAGACACGTGCATGTCCAGGCAGCTAGGCAGCTGGAGGGAAATGCATTCACCCAGCCAATGAGAAAGACTATCCAAAGGTCAGGGGGTAGCTAAGCAACAGAAGAGAAAAAAACTCCATCACTTCCAGCTGGAAATAAAACAAACAAAAAAAATAGATTTCTGGGATTTAATCCCAGTATTGTCCAGCGGGTAGGCAGCAAAGCTATGGGAGCAGGCGGTGTCTGCCTTTACTGTTTGCAGAGTTGCTCTGAGACATTAGGCAAATGAACTACTTTTTGGCCTCAGTTTCCACATCTAAAAAATGTGTGTAATACACCTTACCACCATAGCAGGGCTGGGAGGTCTGCATTTCTACAGTGCTTTGAGACCCTCGGTAAAAGAAACTGTAGAAGTTCAGATTAACATAGTTATTTTCTGTTTATTTCCAATAGGTAGACACACAGTAGGAACCATTCTGACATGTGTTAGTGTAGGTGGAAATGACTCATTTGGAAATGACTGGAAGCTAGCTGCTGTAGACTGGCTGCTGCTACAGTCCTAAATAAATCCCATAAAACAGATCTTGAAGAATGAAGTGAATGTTGCTGCTTTGTTACTAATTAACTTAATATTTAACATGTGTACATCTTATATATACACATATGTAGACATACATACACTCCCTCTATTGTATCCATTCTTTATATTACTCATATAATGCACAGATAATGCCAAAGAGGGATCCAGTGTTTATTTCCTCACTGTATTTACCAACATCATAAGATGACCTAGAAAATACCATACAGAAATTTCCTGAACATTGCCTACATGGTTTTTAAGAGGGCTGTTATATCCTGGAAGTGTTTTACCATCACATGTATCATAACAGTCTGGACAAAAATGTAAGTGACAAAACTAAGGCTCAGACAAAACTAAGACCAGAAAAGCTAAGGAATTAAGATTAGAGTTTTATTCCCAGTTTCATCAGGGATCCTCTGACTTCCTAAGGGAAAGAGAAGAGATTACTGGGCCAGGTCACAGCTGGGATCAGCTCCTGCGAATGGCAGTACCCAACAAAAAGCTCATGCCACCTGCTCCTCATGGCATCTCCACTTCCTTACTTCTGCGTGGCACTTGTTCACACACTGTGCAAAGTAGTTCTCAAGTACTTTATGGCCTAAATTTGTATCTTTAGATCTGCACATTTCTCTTTAGGGTAGGGGCTGCAAAGTGTCTCCATGGGCAGGCAAAGAAGGGGACATAGTAAGTTGTAGTTACCATTTCTTTCCATTGCAATAGGGATGCGCATAGCAATTTCAAAGAAGTGGATGTGAGCTACTTCTTGCAACATTTTCTTCTGGCCTTGACAGCTCTCAGCCAGCACAGCACTACAGGAGAGCTACAGCATACAGCAGTATGTGGTAAACAAGGAGGCTCTTTTATGGGATAGCTCCACTGGGCTCCATCCAGGTTCCCAGACCTGCAGCACCCTGGAGACACCTGACCATGGTGGCTGCCCGCACGGCCCTGCCTGGGAAGGGGCCACAGGTGCCCAGTGGGGTTGGGGTTCCACTGGCCCCTCCGGCCGGGTGAGGCGGTGGCAGCCACCTACAGCCAAGAGGAGCAAGCTGTGCACCTGCCCACCTCGGGAACAAACAGAAAAGGGCACGTCAGCCCACTTGATTTCTGCTCACATCCCAGGCACACGCTCCCACACGCCATACAGTACGCAGCTATTAAAGCAACTGCTAAGAGACAGCTAGTCAGAGTTCCACTGATTTATGTCACACCTAACATTGGCAGAAGCAAACTTGGAGGTGGAGGCAAGGACGTTTCAGTGGCAGCATTTCAATACCAGATTTTAAAAATTAGGGCTTAATATTTCTGTAAATTGAAACAACCCAATTAGTCAATAGGTTAAGAGAGTTTTCTGGCTAGGAAACAACTGTAAATGCAAAGCCCTGCTCTAAGGCCTGAGTTAGGCAGCTGACAACATAACAAATCTCCCCTTACAGAGTGTCAGTGGGTTAAAATACCTAAGAGTGTCTGCAGATAAAGCTGCTAAACTCTGCTCAGAGCTAGCTCCTGCTACAGATCCCAGGGGAGTTCATTGAACAGACCTTCTGCCATTGTCCTTGCCAGAGAGGAAAATTTATTCTGTTAACTGTAAGACTACAGTTATTTTATCTGTATCACACTCACCCACTTTCATAGTCCTTCATGCCCCCATTTGAGACTCACTTGCACTGGGAAGGATCTCAGAGAAACTACCAAGCTACAGAGCTGGGATTATGTTTGTATTTTGAATTTATCATGAATATTTTTGCAGTTTCAAGCCCCATAGTGTCTAGAGATTACTTAGCATGCTTTGAAACACAGGGCATGGAGTAGCATTTTCAGAGGCACTCAATTTCCAGCCAAGTCAATGGAAAACATTAATTTCTTTAACTCTTTCTTACAACAAATCTTGCTGTAAGTTTTCAACTCCCAAACATCTCGAGAGGAAAGGAATGGATGCACAAAATGTGGGTCTGAGATCCACCCTAAAGGCAATGTAATCACCGTAGAGGATGTAATTGCAGAAACCTGAGCCAGCCTTTGACTGTGAGCACTCCCTGAACTGAAGAACCACCCCACTGAAAGCCTGTGACTGACTGTTCCACATAACTACATTTTCAAATATTTTCGGTAGCCAAGAGGTCACTCCCATTTTGGCACGTGAAGTAAACTGACCCACCCAGAGCAGTGTGAGTGGGGGACAGCTGGGTATATGATTGTGTGACTTGCTAAAATAAGACATAAGCCCTGGAAAACAGCTTAATATAATCTTGCAGGGGGTTGGTCAAGCCTTCTAATGAGAAACTCCTATTTCTCCCTTGCATCTGGCCAGGAGTGTGCTATTACTAATGATGAAAAAATATCCTCTCCCTTCATTGATTTGTCCTTGTGGTAAGCATTCAAACAGATGAGATTTCAGGCAGTGGCACTGTTTCCACAGCTTTTCCTTCTCCCGGAAGGTACACGAGGATGATCCGGGAGAAAAAAATGCTTTTCATTCCAGTGATCTGTGAGGGATAAAGAGATAAATTATTTAGAAACAAACCTAATCCCCAGCTGGAAAGCAAAGATTTGTCCTGAGAAAAGGCAACACAATTGCTAAACTTCTGCTGAAAATAATGAAAAACACCTGCGATGTAGCTCCCTAAGGAGGCTAATTAAGTGAGAAAGATTGGTGCTTATTGGAACTTACAGACTCTCAGCAAAATTTAAAGTGTTATCTTTCACATGACTTATTTGCTAGCTATTTTAGGAAAACATATTTTTCCTTTGTTGTACTGATTAGATGACAGATTGATTGCCTTTCTGTGTTACTTTGAGTGACTCACACATATCTATACCCTTCTAAATAGGTATGCACCAAATTATTTACACCTTCTGCACATCAGTGCCCAAAACTCCCATTCCTGTGTTCATCTGTGTGTTCAGGCTGCCACAGGAGCAGAGTTGAGCTTACAGATGGTCTCTTGTACGAAATATGCAATCATTGTAATTCCTTTTTTTTTTTTTTATTTAGGCCCCATACTTTAACTTTTCTTCCATCTAAAATGGTGGTATTTACCTATCCACAGGCTCTTCAAATAATTTTGAGCATGTGCAGAGTGCTTTGCAAATACAGAAAATAACAGTCTCAAGCTGGCAGAGTGTAATATTGAATGAATTAAATCACATAATGGAGAAGAGAAAAAGGACAAATGTGCAAGTCAGCAGAGTAATCCTACTGCTAATGCATACCTAACTGGCACGTTTGCAACATTTTTTGGCACATTTTTTTTCAGTTCACGGTATTGCTTTATTAGCTGATGCTTTTCTTACCTCTGTAATCCATGGCAACTCACCAAGAACATATGGTACATGATGAGCGAGATGAGGGACTGGCTGGTGTCGTGGTTAGAGGTGGATGAACATCAAGCTGCACAAATAGAAACTGTCCCAGTCCAAGACACAGATTTTGTATGTGATGTTAGTTAAGTCATTCGGACTTTTCACAGCTGGTCAGTAGTTACATGTTTATTATTTTCCAGGTGCCTGAACTTAGGCTTTGAGATTAGAGGAGGAATTGAAGAACTAAAGGCAAAGCAAGCTGGAGCTAGAGCATGCAAAGTGCTGTGAGTCACCAAGTGCTGTGGAACATGCAGTTCCACTCTAATATGGACACTCCAGTGACTCCTCTTCAGCTTCTGCTCTCCATTCCTCAGCTCTGCATTCATGAAATACAACTTTGCATGCAGGAAACACAGGTAGTGCCTTGCCATCTCCAAGGGGAAGAAGAAAACAGATGAGTTAGTATTTGTGAGGCACACAGTTACTATAGCAATAGGCAGCACAGAAAAACTCTCGAGGAAAGTAATTGTCTTCAATGCAGATAGTATGCAGTCCATAAGGCACAGAGATACACTCCAAACAATGAACGGGAAAAGCACTGAGCAGCTGCTCGTTAAGTGAGCATCATCCATCTTGTGCGCTGGGTGCGGCAAGGGTCCTATGGAGTGCTATGTGACCATAAAATTAACAGTGGTCCTTTAACACACACATACAGGCATTCTTAACCTTGCTGTTTCCAGATATTGAAGGCTTGACTTTGAAATCTTGTTGGTGAGAACAGAGAGAGTGCAGTACCTAGGTATTCAGATGATAGAAGTTTCGTGTTGTAGCATCAAGCTGTTACACGTCATCTGTGACGCTTAGGCTCCCTATACAGACCTCTGTTACTTGGACCAGGGAAATAACTGACTGTCATAACAATCCCTCACCCTTGTGATGTGGAGCAGTGGGAGGCTACAGAAATTTTGGCTTTCTTGGGGGAAGGTAATTACTTACAGAAAAAGATCCTCCGCCCATTTATTTCCCCTCTGTCCCTGCTTTCCAAATTGTTCATACACTTCCTCCTCTCCCTCTCCTTGCCCAGATTTCTCTCTGAATTTATGTGTGTTCCTGTTGTCAGCTTCACCCATCTTCTGGCTAATGCCTAGTTTCCCATCTAGGGCAACTTGTACAATTCTGTTAGTCATCCCAGCCAGTTTCTTAGTTGCCTCTCCTAAACAATGGGAACACTGCCTCCTGACTTATTGTAAGCTCTGTCTTCCTTGCTCATAATACTTACTATCTTTGCCAAGTCAGCTTCAGATTCTTCTTCCTCATCTCCTCTGATTCAGTTTTCATGACCACCATTAATTTCTATTTTGAAGAAGGAGATTCTCCTAAGAAGTCAATTGTAGCAATTCTGGCTAACAAAAATACTCAATATAGTGAGATGAATTAAAAGTCACATGTACTGGCAGCACTGCAAACTTTGACAAACATATTTTTACATGCTAAAAATACACAAATAAGTACTGAGATTAACTTATGTTACAGGGTATTGTTGCAAGTGCTCCATTATGGCAGTTTTCTGTGATTTCTGGGAGGATGCTTTGCATGTTCTGAGTGTGAAGAAAATCTCTGCGGATGCTCAGGCAGTTAGCTCCATGTCACTTTCCTTAAAGACATTTCAAGGAAGCAAAGAGGAGCACTTCACTAGAAACTGCAAACTACATAGCTACATTTGGGTTTATCGTTCCTGATGAAAAGTGTTTCCTAACACTCCCTGACTTGGCTCCTAAGAGCAGGTTGTCAGTTAGGTGAAAGGGGGAAAAGTGTCCTTGTGACCCAGTCCTTCTTTCCACCATGAGGACAAAGCCCTAAGAAGGTGAGGGTAGCCAGACAGGGTGCCAGAAAAGGCCAGTCTCTCATTGACAGTAAGGGATGCTTAGCGAACGGCAAGCACAGGGTTATTCTTCCCAGGATACTCTCTAGCAAGCTGCAGTTTCAGGACTCCTTCAAGTTTGCTGTACTTGCATTCACTGAACTGCCCTTGACAGACCTTTCTACCACAAACATAACCAAGAAATTGAGTTTTGTTTGTTTGAGGTTTTTTACTTACTCTTTTTCATTTTCTTTTTTTTTTTAACATGGATATTCTTTTAGCATCCAGGGCAAACCAGAACTCACAGCCACAAACTAATGTGCAATGGCAGAAACAGAAACTTTTTGAATGTGGAGACTGGCTGGGCTTGATGGATCAGTGTGCATGTTAAGTGAATACAAAACTGTAAACACTCAAGAGGATAAGGGAAAGAGGGATGCAGGGACTGTGAACTGACCTGAAGGACAATGAGAATGCCCCCCATAATGACTGAGCAGTTCATTATAGAAGAATAACAGAGAAAAAAAAAAGGTGCTTCTGACTACAGAAACAACCTCTGTGAATGCTTCTGGCTTTATTGCATCCAGCATGTCCAATCTGATGCCCTAGTCAGGATGTTGGAGGAACAGCCTCCAGAGTTTCATGTAACCATTCCAGCTGCCAAATTAATTTTTGCAGTTTACAGCTAACAATCCATCATACACTACTCAGTGTTTAAGTTCTTTTGTTTAGATCATTTGGATAATTAAAGTACCACAAATTCCATGGTGTCAGCTGGTCTCAAACAGACCTCCTGCTGGCTCTGCAATCTCTTTCAGAGATCAAAAATTAAAACAATGAATAACACTAGAAGGAGTCCAAGTAGCTCATATTTTATGTTTCATGCTTTCCTAATGACAAGGTCATATAGTCAGCAGTGTGATCAATGCAAATACAATATGCCTTTGGAAAAAGGCCAAATTCTGCCTGTGGAAAGGGCAATCAAGGGAACTCTTTCATAATAATGCACTTTATGGGTAGATAGCAGAGATCCCAAAGCTCTTTATCAAAAGGAACAAAAGACCAGTGACTCAAGGTGCCAGGTTAAAAAAACAAGTCTGTGGCAAATCCCACGTGGGCATGATGTCCTCTCCTTTGAACACACATCTCTCTCTCATGCGTACTATATTTCTGTCAGCATCATTTTCTGTGGCTCAGAAAGCCTATCCTCAGCAAATATCTAGAGCTAACAACTGTTCTGCATTTAGTTGACATGCACATGGCCACGGTCTGCCTGGCCAATCACTGCTATCTCTGCTAAGATGCAGGCAAAAAAAAAAAAAAAAAAAATCCACAGATGTTAAATTGTTCAGCTTGCCTAACCATTTGAAGTAATTAATTCTACAGACTATTTTTGACTAAGTCTACAAAAACTACATGATTCCTTCCTATTGCTTGTTCTTTGCTTATTGTATATATTGCATCTTTCAAAATCATTGCCAGGGCACAAATTCTGCAGCACGTGACACCCTCAGCAAGCAAACTCCCTGCTTTACTTAGTCTTCTCTGTGGCTTTTCATGATTCCTTCTCATCAGGAGTCTGTCTGTGCAAAGAAGATTTTGCAAGCAGGTAAGATTCCCTTTTTCAAAATATAGGTAGAGTGAAAAGAGTTGATGATAACGGTACAGAAGGATAAAGCAAGGCTGTAATGAAAAGTAAAAGGCTAGAGAAAGATGGACTGTGAAGTCCAACAGAGCTCTGAAAAGCCTCTGGAAGCAAATTAGGAGTTTCTGATCGTTTATAAGACTGCACAAAGGAACACTGGTGGATAGCTTGGGGGGAGTTATGACTTTTGGATCAGTATTAATAGGAATACACCAGCTCAGTACTTGGCTCTTTTTTTCTGTCCTTATGGTACACAGGACCCACAAAAAGCACATGGAAGCCAGAGCAGTGCCCCCACACTCCCGCGGACAGAGCTTGAGTTTAATACGCTCTGGTGACCTTAAAATAGGGATTCAATGCAAAAGCATGGTAGAGCTTGCAAGTAAATGCAACTGCCCATGCCCATGCAGTTGGTAGAGCTTGCAAGTAAATGCAACATGCCCATGTAGACAATGTTTGTAATCACATCTGCACACTCCTGGCTCTACTACTGTCCACAGGCCACTAGAGTGCAATTACACATTTGCATGCTACAGCAATCAATATGCTCACTCCCTAAGGATAGGCTCAAAAGTCCAACATTTTCACAGCTTTGTTGGCTGCAGGGCCAACCAGCTGCATGCCTGTGCAACACAGGCTCCCGAGGGAGCTGATCCCACTTCCCAGCCTCAGCCACAGCTGTTACCACTGCCCTTGCTACAGGGAACCAGCAGAAAGCAGCGGGGGCAACATCACTCACCAGATCTCCAACCATCCAGGGCTTTTGGGAAGGACTTCTGCTGTTTGCTTAGTCACCTGCAAAATCAGGCATTAAGAGGCCTGGACCACTTTCACGTTGCAGTTGCCTGCTGTGGGAAGGTCACTCACTGGTTGTTCATCTTCTCTCAGGACTTCAGTGCTAGTTGTCACAAAAAAAGGGTTGTGTGTTGTTTGCAGTGCCTCACTAGTGCTCCCAGAAGACACTATGCTCTGCTCTTTGTAGTTACCAAGTGACAAAACAGTTATGGGCACCTACAAATAATCAGTAATGCTGTTGCAGACTTTGGAAGGAAGCTGAGGATCAGAGGATCAGCTGGTGTTTTGGTTTGTATTGTCATTTTAGGATAAGTTCTGGAATCATGTGGATTTAGTTGGGTTGAACATAAAATCTGCATTCTTTGCTCTCAGATCATGAGGATAGACTACATAATGTGAATTTTGAAAGCTCACACACAGAAATTAAATGCAGATAATTTCCCTCCCTTTTTAAAGTCTCTCTTTTTTTTTCCTTTTTTTAATTTTTGCATTCACCACTGCTGAAACTTCTGTTCACTGGGCTTTTCCCCGAAATATCAAAAGGCTAAACTGACCACCCAGTAAGCTGGAAGTGGATGCAAAGGCCATAAATACTGGCACTAAGGGAAATCATCATGACGTTAGTAGTTTGTGGTCAAGATATAGTGCTCAACTTGAACAGTAGAAGAGAAGATGCAAAAATACTCTTCGTTTTATATGTCCTGGGTTAAGAAGCTCGGAACTAATGAAAAAGCATTTTTTTAAATAAAAAACCCTGAGGTCTGCATTCAATTTCTGTTTGATTCTCTTCACTGCTCTTTCTGGAAAGCTAATTTCCAGTCTTTAGCTCCAACATTAACGGTTGCCTTTTCCCACATTCTACGCTCTTTCATATGATTTCCTTTTCATAGGGCCATCTTCCTTCAGCTCTCTGCAAGCTTCAAAGCTGCTGAACCTGGTTCTCCCATCCCCATCCACAGAGCAAGGCTCATGAACATCTCATAAAGGGATATTTCAAACCTGCATCATTCAATTTGGGAAGTTATAGGAAGAAGACAGGAGGAGAGAATGAGATGGACCAGACTGGTCTAAAGTATATTTACACATTTATAAATATCTAAGGGAAACTTGGGAATCCTTTTTACCAGCTAATCACCAAGGGGCAGCTCTGCATGTAGAAACACGGTGTAGTCTTTGAGCACAAAGGTTAAACAGACAATGCTGATCCTTTCTGGCCAACAGGAAAACAAAGAGCTCAACAAAAAATATCCTTGCTCTAATAAATGTATCCAGTCCTTTATTAGCAATGGGGATCTATCAGGAAAGTGAAACAGGAGAAGCTTTGAGACACACACAACTCTGCAGAACTAAAACAACAAACAAAAAAATCCTATTTTCCTTGTGGAGCATGAAAGTCACCCTCCAAAGCCAAAGCTGTTTCATGATGTTATTGCACGTTCTCACTGTCAATGATTTATGCATGGAGTATCATGCTCACCAGTCTCTAGCAGATTGCCATGCAGAGCCCAATCCAGTAGGAACTTCATCCATCCATCCATCCATCCATCCATCCATCCATCCATCCATCCATCCATCCATCCATCCATCCATCCGTCCATCCATCCATCCGTCCATCCATCCATCTATCCACCCATCTCTCTACCCATCAGTTTAATAGGTAAAATAAAGGCTGCAGGTGCCGGCAAAGCAAAGAAAGGATTTTTTCACCACTTCCCATGGGTGGGCAGGTGTTCAGCCATCCCCAGGAAAGCAGGCCTCCATCATATGTAATGGTTTCTAGGGCAGACAGATGCATCTCTCCAAACCATCACTATCCCCTTTCTCCTTCTTCCCCCAGCTTTACCTGCTGAGCATTGTGCCATATGCTGCGGGATATCCCTGTGGTCAGTTGGAGTCAGCTGGGGTGCAAGCCCAGAGATGCAAGTCTGGGGCTTGCAGCATCTGCTAGTAAATTTGGATTGGCAGATTCCAAATTTTTTCAGGGGGACATTTGCAAGGAGGAGAATTTTTGAAGAGTTCCCATCACCATAAAGTGTTAAATACTTATTTGCTCAGAGTTGTCAGCAACAGGAAAGAACAATTCAGTTAGGGCGTTTGTCACATAATGCATGAAGCACCATGAGAGAACCTTGACAGTGTGGCCCCAGAGGGAGCCCTGCCTCAAGAATGAAAGCACTTCCACAGGATGGAGATAGGATTGAATAGAGGAAGGAGGACTGAGAGTATTGCCGAGGAGTGAGGTAAAAAGGCTCAGGAAAGGCTTTGCTGGGAATCACTGCTCAGGGGATTCTGAGCCCTTTCTCACAGCTGTGTCCTCTGCAAAGGGTTTGTGTACATGGGTGTAAAATGGGTGGGCCTGTGAGGCAAGAGGCTTCTCTTGCTGTATTTTGCTCCCACTCTGTCCTTATAAGTCATGTGGAGGAGTGAGGAGCACACACCACACTCGCTCACCTTCCGACGCCTTTCCAGGCTGCCTGAGTCAGCCCTGATGGTCACTACTGTGAGAGAGAGTGATCAGCTAAACATCCTCCTCTGTGTGACTTCCACAGCACCAACAGCACCTCATGCTGAAGTTACAGGAAGTTTAGTGAGCAAGGTGGTTGAAATTCAATGCTGAATTGACGCTGTGTGCACTCCCACCTGGGTGCTTCTTTTCACAGCTGACTATGTTTCTATCCTTGCAAGCCTTCCCTCTGTGTGCCTGTGTGGAACAGATCAGCTTCTCCTCCTATTGGTTTCACAGGAAACTGGGTGTGCAGAGCACTTTGCTGGGCATACGGAACCTCAAGTTACCACTACCAGGCCAAAGTTTCCTTTTTTCTTTTTATTCTTCAGTGGAAAAATCCATTGTTGAGGGCCAGGAAAAATATGTGGTTTCTGCAATAGCTTTCTGTCTTACAATTTTGAACCATTCTCTCTCTCCTGAGGCTCACAAGCCAGGTTTTCAGTGGAGCAGGATTGCCCTGGAGCAGAGTTCTGCTCCTGGCTGCTTTTTGGAGGATCATTTTAAGATGAAAAATAAGATGGTATTAATTTGAAGCAGATTGCCAGCTGGTGTCCACAAACAGGAGCTCATAGTTAGGTCCCCAGTCACCACAGCTTCTTTCTTTCACTGGATGGTTTATGCTGCCCAGTGGGGGAAGGAAAAGGAAGAAGATCTGTAGGAATGTGGCTGAAGTCCAGGTCTCAGAGACTTAAAAATCCTTAATTTCAGATTGCGCCTAGTAATTTTGCATTTATTCTGAGTTTGTACCTTTCCTGTTGAGTGTTATTTTCCCGCAATGCTGAAAAAAAGATGTGCAACTACGAAAGAGCGTCAGGCAGGTTTTCAAGTTTTTGTGGGATTTTTTTTTTTCCTTTTACCCCCTTTGAAAAGCAGCAGTCACTAGAATAAACAGCCTATTCAGTCTTCAGAAACATTTATCCTCTGACAGATTTTTCAGTGAATTTTGTGCTGCTTTGATTGGCAAACCACTGCAGTTTTGTGCTATTAGCCCTGATGTATACACAGCAATACACACACCCACCACACACCATGGAGATGCTTCTGTCTCATCACAAAGAGGACTGAGACCAAGGCTGAAGGTACAAGTTTGCTGCTGTGTAATATCCTGGGCATCCTCAGCAGCTGAGGGCAGTTCAGGTCTCCACATCTCAGGAAGGATGCAGCGGAGTTAGAGAAGGACAACTAGAACAGCTGAGAAGATGGAGAAGCTGCCTTAAAAGAGACTAGGAAGTCTAGTGTTCCCATTCACAGAGAAAAATCAAGGCTGAATGTGATCAAAGTTTATAAAACTCTGGAGACAGTAGATGAAACAGGAAAATGGAGACATTCATGAAACCCCACAATGCAAGAAGCTGAGAACAAAGCACTCAATGAATCTAGTAGGAGATCCACTTAAAACAGATTTTTTAAAGTCCATCTTTTCACAAAGGGTGGGGAAGTTCTGATCTTCTTGCCACAGGAGGGTGTGTAGTCAGAGAGCATCTGCAGGTTCAGAAAGGTATGAGATAAATTCATGGACAACTGGTTCACACATGGATACAGGAAAGGTATATGCAGGTCTATACTCTCTAGCACCCCAAACATAGCAGATGTGATTGCTAACCAAGTTCAAAGGGGAGTGAACCACCAGAAAGTGGCCAGGTTCACGCATCCTCTCTGAGCAGGATCTCCTGCCACTGCCAGAGACTGGGCAGTAGGCTAGCTGGATCACTGATCTAACCCAGTGGGACATTTTTCATGACTTGTGTTTTCTTGAAAAAAAATTATATATATATAATATATAAACACAATATACATGTATTGTGTATCACAGGCTCTCTAGTATCCAGCCAGTGGCCTGCCCATTGAGATTGTCTCCAGAAATGACAAATGTAATGATGATTTCTGTCCTTCTAGAACAGGAATAAGAGAATTTAATAACAAATAAATAATTGCCACAGCCAAGGCTACCTGAGTATTGACAGGTGTCATAATCACAGAATTGTTTAGGTTGGAAGGGACCTTAAAGATCATCTAGTTTCGACTGTTCTGCCATGGGTAGGGACATCTTTGACTGGAGCAAGTTGCTGAAAGCCCTATCTAATCCGGCCTTGAACACTTCCAGAGATGGGGCATCCACAGCTTCTCTGGGTGACCTGTTCCAGAGTCTCACCACGCTCATAGTGAAGAATTTCTTCCCAATACCTAATCTCAATCTATCCTCTTTCAGTTTAAAGCCATTTCTGCTTGTCATATCACATGCCCTTGGAAAAAGTCCCTCTCCACCTCTCTTGTAGCTCCCCTTAGGTATTGGAAGATGCTATACGATCTTCCCGGAGCCTTCTTTCTCTAGGTTGAACAGCACCAATTTTCTCAGCCTGTCTTCATAGCAGAGGTGCTCCAGCTCTCTAACCATCTTATGGCCCTCCTCTGGACCTACTCCTACAGGTCCATGTCCTTCTCATGTTGGGGGCTCCAGAGCTGGACACAGTACTTACAGGTGTGGGGTGTCATGAGAATGGAGTAGAGGGGGAGAACCACCTCCCTTGACCTGCTGGTCACTCTTCTTTTGATGCAGCCCAGGATATGGATGGCTTTTGTTTAGCTGGCACATTACTGGCTCATGTTGAGGTTCTTGTCAACCAACACCTTCAAGTCTTTCTCCTTGGGGCTGCTCTCAATCCATTCGCCACCCAGTCTGTATTTGTCCATGTTTTAATGCCAGTGTTCTTAAGGCTTTTAAGTTCCCACCTCAAAATTGGCTTGGAATTCTTTTCCAGTAAAAAGAATTCATTAATAGATTTTAGCAGATGCCTCAACTAGTCTCTGTTCTTAATGCAAAGTTACCTTAATTAAAAAGAGAGGCTTTTATAGTTAGGGAAAGATGTAAGTGGTATAGGTTACTGAGTAAAAAGACATCCTTTAACTGTCAGACCTCTGCTGAAATCCTGCAATTACGCAAGGTGGGCTCTTTTGAAAGGTTTCAGAGGAACACATATAGTTCTCACCATGAAAACATGCTTTCAGCAAACAAATTAGAGCCCCTGTGCTGCTGTTGCTGCAGAGGAAGGAAAAAAAAAACATAGTCCTTTGGGGGTATTGGTGAGAAAAGGAAAAAAAAAAGAACACCAAAGCAGATGCCCTTGGAGAGACTTTTAGACCAAACCCTAAAAGTTTGGTCTTCTCATTTCAAAAGGTTCATCTTTTCACTGTGCACCAGGAAAACAAAAAAACCAGGAAAGAGTGAATCAGCAAGCCCCTGGGCCCATTGGTCTGCTGTTAAAGCAGTATCCAACCACGTGTGCTATATAGCTGCAGTGCATCTGCACTGATTGACACATCTCTAGTCTGTATATTTATTAGAGTTTACCACATTTTTTCTAATCAGCTTCTCAACAGAAATGTGGGTTCTGAGTTGCTGTTATTCACTTCAGATCATTCTCTGACTTGGGAGGGTACAAAATGACCCTACGAATTGCGTGCTGCAGGGCAGGAGGTCGTCATTGTTATTTGTCTACAGAGTGTCATTCTTTGTTGTTGTCATGGTATTTTACCAGTTGCACAAATAATTAGCTCCCTGTAGACGTGGTATTGCCAACTCCAGCAATCTTTAATGGCTTAATTAACAGATTCTTAGAACAAGAAGCCCGGTGTTCTTTGCCATTGTATTTTGCCATGTTCAAACAAACTTGGAAACAAGCAATTGACTTAAAAAAGGCCAGCCATTAAATGTATTGTTTCCAAGTGATATTCTGTGGCAGGTTTAATGGAAACAGAGGGAAATGTAAACTTTTGGATCTAAATCAGAAACAAGGATCAGTGCATCCCCTATCTTACAAACAAGCAATGCTTTCGAAAATACGGACTGCATTCAGTTCCTCATTAGTTCCCGTCCCTTCCTACATAATAAAAAACTGCATGTTTAGCAATGCTTCACTGTGACATATCTATATGTTTTATTGTTATAGAGACTTCCGCAAGATACTCTTCCAAAATTATTTTTAGCTTGCTACCCTCATGTTCATTACAGGCAGATCAGAACATGGCCACCTCCCTCATAAACAAATCAAAACAAAGAAAGGGCAAAAAAACCCCAAAACATGAGTCATACCTTTGCCTTCCTGAAAACATCAAACCCAATGTTACACACTGCTGCCTTCATAAGGGCTAAAAGTAGTTAATCTGTCTTTGGACTAGGTAGCATGACATGGAATTGCTCGCCAGTGTATTCACAGCCCAGCAGAGTCAGTTGCAGATAAAACGAATAGACCCCTCACCTCCCTAGTAAGCTCAAATGTCTGCTATCTGTTCCAGAAAATACATCTTTGTCTGCTGTAAAGTACATGTCACCTGTGCCCCACTCAGGAGCAGTAAACACTTACTCATTGTAATGGAGAGGATGGCCTCTGGCAGATTAATTGCTCTGACTCCCCTTCACCCTAAGCAAAACACAGTTTCTCATTTTTTTCTGGGTATGTTGTTTCAGTACTCTACCCAAACACTTGGCAGAGGGACAAGTCCCTGAGATACTCTTTAAAACTCCAAGACAAAGCTCCTAAGTTTACTTAGTATTTCTGTAGGCTTGCGTTAAAGAAGTGCTTTACAGAACTATGTCTTCAAGGAATCCTCTCTATGATTTTTTTAAAAAGTTTTCACGGTGGCCACAATTTGAGTTACTTATGGTCATATCACTGACCTTGAGTGGGCCTGGCACCCACGACAACTGAAATGCTGTATGATCCATTCCTGTCCTGAGCTTACTTTTGCGCAATACCAGGACTAGCATAAATCACAGCCACCCAGTTAACTTTTGATAGCACTCTAGGAGAACTTGCTTGTCCTTTCTGGATGCTTGGCAGGGAATTCTGGGAAGACCACGGAGGATCACAGGCAGTCTAAGGCATTAGACTGCAGCTACTCTACAAAGCAGTGTAGTATGCTCACTTGACCATCTCAGGCAACCAATCCAAGCTACAGCAGGGTTTTGTGTACAGATGGCAGCTAAAGTAGGGCAACACCTGTGCTCTAGCTCAAGTTAACATTGCAAAGAGAAACACTTTTGAAGTAATAGATAAAGGAAGTTTGAGAAGCCATATGGTTAAATGATGACAAAGGAACTGGATAGTAGCATTGGGATTATCTATCATCAGCCCCAAGCAGGATGTGGTTCAGTGAGTTACAGGTGAGCATCCATGGGACTTATTTTACTGTTCTGCAGAATAGTGCTCATCTTGAAGAAGAAGAATTAGGGAAGGCTAATATAGCAATGAAGGATTTGTAAACTTTTTTTAAACCTTTGGGTGGAAGGTGCACTGTCACTGTGTAGTATTTGCTTCCAATTCTCAATATTGTGAGAATATGTACATGGGTAGCCTCAAGTGAGGATGCTTTCTGCTCACTCTTCAATGACAAATGTCAGTTCCACTTTATCAGGTGAGGATGCTGGCATCCTCTGTAACACAAATCCTCTTCCTAGCCTTTGCACACCAGCAGAGCAGGATGGGCTCCAACATGACAAATTCAACAACTCTTTGCCTCTGGTCCCTCACAGGGAGTTGATTGTCTAAGCAGTAAGAGTCTGAATGATGGAACCACACCCAAGGACACCACTCTTCCAATAGCACATGGGATAGAAGGAGAAGCTGATGTCTTCCCCAGTTGTACAGAAAACCACAGAGGCTGGGGCAGTGCTTTATCCCCACCCTTCTCTCTTATGCGATTGTGTAACACTTGTTTTGCTATCAGCTCATCTTTGCTAATTGCCTTTCTGTTTTCATCATGGTTTGTAGCCACGCCCTGGGGAGCTGAACTGTAGCCTCTGAGCTTCATGTGATTCAGCAGAGCAGTTTTGTGTTCCTAGTTAATACACATCAGAAATGGACACTGGGGCAGCAAACCAGACCCCTTTCTAGGGGGTCAGAAAGCAGAATGCTGGCTCTGCCAAGGGAGCATTTCATGCCCCCGTAGGCAGTGGAAGGATGCCTCATACACCTCTGTGCAAGGCACGTGCTGCAGAACCCAACAGCAGTATGGTTTTTTGCCAGTCATGTGAAACATCACCATATAGCAACCAAAAACATTGGTAAGGGCGCCTTACCAAAAGATTGGTAGTCTCTGTACCTTGAAAGCATATGAGGAAATCAGCATGTGCAATAGGAAAATATTAAACAAAGAGGATGCTGGATGTGTAGGATGGCAGGATTCAACTCCCCTGGCTGGTCTCTACATAGCCCTATGCCACCAGTCAGTGTATGTCAGTACATGTCAGGAACATCAGTGCAGACATTCCTCTCCTCCGGACAAGCAAACAGGCATGGCCACCAAAACAATTGTGGGAAAAGAGAATTTTTTTTTTTTTTTTTAATATTACTTTGAGATCTGAGGACCACAGGATCATTTTGAGAAGATTCTGTCCAAAGGGTGGCTGGTCTCTGTGGGGTTCCCTGCCAGAACTCCCCAGGACCACTCTTGGCACAGAGGGTGCAGCCCATGGCCTAACGGTGCTGTTCTCTGGGTGACCCAACTTCAAAATCTTAGTGGCAGTGTAACAACTAACAGTGTTGGCTTACAGATGCAGAGAACACCAGCTGGGGCTTCTATGCCAAGGACAATGACAACTTCTGGAAGCAAGCAAGCTTCCTATGAACTCCGTAATGTTAAAATCCTCTTATAAAAACAAATCAGCTTCAGAGAAAGCCTGAGGGCATATTTCAGAGCACTTTGGATTTTAGCCTATTCCAGCCCCTACTGCCAACTATCCACCTGTCCTGCTAATGTGCTTCATTATGAAGCTAGGTAATGAGCATAGAGCTGCTTCACTGTCGGATTACAACTGTGAGGGGACAGTGACACAAACTTGTTATGTGGGTCAGAGGGAGGAAGCTCCATATGGGGGTTTTCTCATTTTTCATTCAAACACAGAGTACTTACCATTCCAGTGAATTTATCGCCAGTAGTAAGAAATAGGTCCCTTTTCCTCATCATGGGGAAGCTAAACTCTGGTTCAAAGGACTTGCCACAGCGGCTCTCAGAGGTGATGCTTCACCGACATGAAGGGGTCTCTGGATCTTGCTGTGCTGCCTCAACAGGGGAACGAGTGGACTTATCAGGGCAAGAGGAACATGCTTTTTCTATTATGTTTTCCCTGCACATTCAAAGGCAAAGACTTTAGATACAGAGCTCAGAATGCTCCAGCAGTCATAGCTTGCCTTTTGTTCATGCATGGAAACTACTCAGCTGGCACAGGACCTTAAGGTCCAACTGCATGGACAGGATACAGCAAGATCAAGCTTTGGCCAAGCGCCTGCTCCCCACAGTTCCACTCACCTTCCACTGTTCCCCCTGCTGCCTGAAGAGATCCCTGCAGGTCCCACTTACCTGTGTCAGTCTTTCCTAGGCTGCTTTTTGAATTTTCCCTTTTGCAAAGGAATGATAGCAGGAGACACTATAACCCTTTACCATACTCTACAACATGTAGAAACTGATCCTTGTAGTGGTTTATGGCTTTAAAAGCTATTGTGCTTTCAGTTAATTCCTTGATTGCAGCTGCCTGAGTCGTTGGTGACTTGTTTTGATTTTAGTGGCTTTTATTTTATCTTCCTTGGAACGGCATTGCCCAATGGTAGGCAGTTTACCATCTAAATGGACTAATTATAAAAGGGTTGTTATACCTTGCAGTCATGGTGGAGAAAGAGGATTTGGCTGATTTTGGTGAGTAGTCCAAATACTATCACATCAGGTTTGGCAGGTCAAATGCAGGAAGGGCTGCCTTTGAACTCCACTTAGCTACTGAGAAACGCCACTTTTGATGGTGCCATCAAGGCACCATCTCCTATAGATTTGTAATAAAGTTTGGATCTGACCTACTGTGAAATCAAAATGCCAGAGTAAGTTGACTATTTTCAAGTATGTTTCTCATGTAAGTGCTTACCTTAGTTTAAAAATAAGAGCTAAGCTGATACTTTAGACATTTTACATTTCTCTTGGATTATGAGCTTTTCACAATTATAAAAGTCAACTGTAATATAGTCATGGGAGCACAATTATACAAAGCTGGTGTAGCCAAAAAGTTATAAATAAATAAAATTTTAAAAATAAAAGGATTATACACATGCTCTATTTCTGGTAGCAACCAAGAATAATAGAAGCTGAAAATTGTCAGCAACTTCTACAACAGAAATCAGAGTCTTCAGGAGAGGCACACAAATACTGAGACTTTCAAAATGAGAGGTAACTCCGAAAAGAGCTTGATCCCAGTGCTTTTCTCCAGGGCACATGCAGGCTGACCCCACAGGCAGCTCAGGTCTCCGACAGTCAGCAGCACTCCAATTTCAAGGTAAGAGGTTTCTTTTTCTTACACTGTGGTACTTCAAATGGGATTGAGTTTCCTCTAAGCTTTATGCTTGATGGAGCGAATGAATGTTCTAATTGTTGAAAGATTGGCTACTGACCATTGTAACAACTGTAACAAAATTTAAAAATACTCTGAATCATAAAATAGACAAAGCTTATACTCAGGCTGGCTTTAATGCCACCAAACAGATTTAGTGCTAGCTGTGGCTCTGCCTTTAAATATCAGCTTGTACCCAGCACCATTACAGAAATACCCCTCTCAGAGCCCAGTTCTCCAGCAGGACCATTCTGCTGGAGAAATGTTGGAGAGCAATGCTCAGACAGAAATAAAGGGCCAAACTGCCTCATAAACTCATCATAAGCCCTTTGAACCTAGTTATCTCCTCATCCTTTGTACGCAATAAATCTTATGTCTAATGACTACCACTTTTCAGATGGATGTTAAGTATGAAATGGCTGGGACATGCTGAATGGTGACATAGGCAACCACATACCCTGCATTTATACCCACCACCCATTCACCCTGGCTGGTGAAGCCTCAGAAGCCAAAGACTGGTTGTTCACTTCCCTGGGAGGACGTTCACATACGGCAGTATCTCTGCTTTGCCAGGCTGGCCTGGTGTCATAGCGGGCTCAGGACTCCCTACCCAGCAGGACAGCAGCTCCCACGAACACTCGCCCAAGCCCTTTTACAATTGCTGTGCCAATTATTTCTCACCTTACTGGGGCTTTGTGCGGGTTTTAACAAACGTCTTACAGCTTCGGTAGTCTTTGCCCATGAAGAGAGAACTATCTTCACATGGAAGGATAAAGCCTGAGACTCTAAGCTTTGGATTTTCTTTTACAATTTCACGCTAACTTTTCATAGGAAGAGTGAATGAGCCCCACACTAGTTTCCCCTGACCCCTCTCGGTCTTTTGCCACTCTCCCCTTAATGCCTGGGAGAGTGAGTCCCAGCAAGAGCAGGCTGGAGAGGGCGGCTTTGCCGGCGGGCTGGCTGGAAACTGCCTTTGGCACAGTCTGGGGCCAAAGCTATTTCTGCCCACCTGCCAGCAGCAAGATCATGAGCCATGAGTGTGTGTGTGTCTTTGCCTCTCGTCTACCCAGATGACAGTGACTTATCCTTCACTGCTCTGAGACTTCTGCTCACTCTCAAATTTGTTCAAAATTAGCATATGAATGTAAAAGCTAGGAGTGCTTGCGTGTGAGGGGCAGGGAGGGTAGGGCTGCAGAGCCGTAATTGTGTAAGCATAATTCACTTTGGAACATAGGCTAAAAATAATAAAGCTACATCATCACATTCTTTCACAATGTTTCAGAAGAACTGGAGTGGTGCTTACAGCTGCAACAAATCTCTATTAAAACCAAAGGGAAGTAGGTGAGGATGGAAAAGCAACCCCTGTGTACTGCTTGCTCTGTCAGGCAGCAGTGGACCAGGGTGCTGGAGCCCCTCGCCCCATCCCACTCTGCACAGCCCCACTTACGCATCTGTGGCAGTACTGGTGCTGAACAAAATCCTCACCTCTCTGCTCCGGATGAGCACGCAGAGACCTTATTAAAACCTCCTCTCAGCTGTAGGGCTCCCCTGCCTCCTAAACAGGTTTTTGAAGCCAGCTCATCAGCAGAGATGAAGCCAGGTGTTAATCTGTGTTCCCCCCAAGCAAGCTGACTAATTAGCTAAGTTCACAGGCTGGTTCTCTGGGCGCTCTGCGTGCATTTGTATGAAGGAGGATCATTCAGGACAGGAAAGATTGTAGGAACAGTAGGACTGTTCAGACCAAAGCTTTGTTAAAGTTTAGGGTAGACGAAGACAAAATCATGTGTTTATTCACCCCTAGATCTGTCTCTTTTAAACCCTAAGATGACTATCCCTGTTATTGCTAACTTTTAGCATTTTGTGCTTAGGGAGCCTATGCTCATGGAGGTGGCTGACACCTACAAGGAAGGTTCCTGCTGCAAACAGCAGATACACTGGGGATAATATAGGGAGAAAGAAAGATACAGATACAAACAGTGCTGCAATGAGCTGCTGAGACTGTACCTGTCAGTACAGCATGCAGTGGCCTCAGCATACCAGGAGCTGAATCACTGCAAAACACTGTGTAGTAGGGTGTAGACACGGGCTAAGTAGCATCTCCTTCAGCAGAGCCTGCAGAAAGAGAAGGGAGAGGCTTTGGCCATAGGGACATGGCACAGCCTTGTAGGAGAAACTGCCTAGCTGAATATAGACCCAGAGGTCATCTGCTAATGGCTCCGCGGGCAGTTCAGAGTTGGGAATCCAGCTCTCAAGAAGTGATGAGCAGGAAGGAAAGGGTACTTTTGTGTCTGCTCCCATTTTCTGACCACTTCCCATGTGTGGAACTGCACTTGTAGTGTCGAAGGGGATGGGAGCAGGGCTGTGGCTGAGCACCTCCAGCACCAGCTGTGGCACTTGTGCTTCAGGATTCTGTTTTCCTTGTTGAACATTTGCTCTACCTAAGATGGTTAGACAATTTTAGGACAGAATATAGCTAATTCCTTTCCTGAAGCTATGTTTTTCTGTGGAGACACTCATGTGGTCCCATCCCCTCAGCAATAAGGGATACTGCTGTGGCAGAGGCATTTACGTCCTTCATTTATATCCCATCTCCTCGGGTGTCTTTACGGCAGGTTGGTTGGTGCAAAGGAATTGAGCACCCTGCTGAGTGTCTGTGCTACATGGGACATGAAGGAAATCAGGACAGATGCTTTCTGGTAAGGAGGGGAAGAAAAGGCTGACAATTCATGTGGTGCAGTGCTGTGAGGGCTGCAATAAAAAAAGGAGTCAGCATTTCTTTCTGACAGAGCCATGTTCCAATGGCTAAACAGGCTTCATAGTCAAGAAAAAACCACATTGACACTGCAGTAGAAAATAGTGACTGGACACTTTTATTATCTCATTAACACCCTTTCCCTTCCTCCTTAGGATCATTTGGCTCCAAGACTGGCAGCAGGGTACAATAATGTTCCCAGCAGAAACAGCTGGTATGGAGACGGGATGTGTTTGCAATGGCCCGAGAGGAGAGGCGTCCTCCCCAGGTGGCGGCTATCAGCTGTAAGCAAACGCCGCACTGCAGTGAGGCGCTCTAAGAAAGGGTATATAGCAAATGAAAGCAAAGTACAACTTAGCAAATGGAGGATTTGTAGCTGAACCCCCCTTTTTGGTATAGATGGAAGGGGAGGGAATAATAAACAGCCCTGTTAAGCTAGTCTGTTGTCTTTAAACCAAGGTAATGAGGCATGTGGGTGCTTTGACAAGGAGCCAGAAACTGCATTTTGCCACCAATTTGACTTCTACCTTTTTTGTCTCTCTTAAGCTGACAGTAAATTCCTCACAGTCCACTGAGCATATCAAAATGGGGCTCAGGCTAGGTCTAGTGCCTTTTAAAGTACGACTAGGAAAATAATTCACTTAATTAAATATTTCCAGTTGTGGAAACCACCCTCTAGGCAATTTGCACCATCTCTTCCCCCTTTGCACACACAAACCATAGAATAACAATGGATATGCCCATTTTTACCATGTACACAGCATTCTACTCCCTCACTCCTTCTCAGCTGTCCTCCCTAGGGCTTCTTTGACAGCAGGGAAGATTATTCTAGTGACTGGGTCAGAGAAGTGTGAGGGTCAGCTCCTGGCTTTGCTGCCCATTTGTTTTGCAGCCCCAGATAAATATCTTAACCCATGTTTGAGACAGTTTCTACATCTATATGGCCAGGAGACAAGCAGTGTCCTTCCACCCCCACTCTTCTCATGTTAAGTGTCCACAGAGCAGTTTAGACCTCCTTTGGTAGGAGATGTTAGACAGAAGAGGATTAAGAGTTTTTTCTGGCCGGAGCCCTGTCGGTCTGTTCTTTGGATAGGATAGCTCTCAAAACCCTGCCTTAGGGGTACTGCAAGCAGCACATCCCCACCACCTGATCGAAGGTGCTCAACAGTACCAGGGAGCCACTGGCAGTCTGCAAGGGCAGAGTCTGTGTAGGAGGACAGAAGTCCACAGGAGAACAGACTGCAGTGGGTTGACCCTGGCTGGACCCCAGGTACCCACCAAAGCCACTCTATCATTCCCCTCTGCAACTGGACAGGGGAGAGAAACTATAACGAAGGGTTCATGAGTTGAGATAAGGACTGGGAGAGATCACTCACCGAATACCATCATGGGCAAAACAGACTTGAAATGGGGATATTAATTAAAGTCATTACTAAGAGAATCAGAGCAGAATAAATAAAAGTAAAATAAATCTTAAAAACACCTTCCCCCCACCCCTCCTCCTTCCCAAGTTTTACTTCCTCCCCCCAGCAGTGCAGGTAGACTGGGAATGGGGGTTGTGATCAGTCCATCCCAGGTTGTTTCTGCCTCTACTCAGGGAGGAGAGTCCTTCCCCTGCTCCAGTGTGGGGTCCCTGCCACAGGAGACAGTCCTTTACAAACTTCTCCAATGTGAGTCCATCCCATGGGCAGCAGTTCTTCACAAACAGCTGCCACATGGGTCACTTTTCCACAGGGTGCAGTCCTTCAGGAACAGGCTGCTCCAACATGGGTCCTTCACAGGGCCACAAGTCCTACCAGGAAAACCTGCTCCAGCATGGACTCCTCTCCCCATGGGTCAGCAGGTCTCTGGCAGGACCCTGCTCCATCATGGGCTTCCCATGGGGTCACACCCTCCTTTGGACACCCACCTGCTCCAGTGTGGGTCTCGCCCATGGGCTGCAGGTGGGTCTCTGCACCCCGATGGTCCCCCGTGGGCTGCAGGGGCACAGCTGCTCTACCATGGGCTGCACCACGGGCTGCAGGGCATCATCTCCGGCACCTGGAGCACCTCCTGCCCCTCCTTCTGCTCTCACCTTGGTGTCTGCAGTGTTGTTTACGTGTTCTCACTCTGCTCTTCTCTGCCTGCAACTTTCATCTGCCCAATAACTTTTTTTTTCCTTCTTAAATACGTTATCACAGAGGCATTACTCTCATTCCTGATGGGCTCAGCCTTGGCCAGCAGCGGGTCCATCCTGGAACCGCCTGGCATTGGCTCTACCAGACATGGGGAAAGCTTCCAGTAGCTTCTCACAGAAGCCACCCCTGTAGCCTCCCCACTGCTAAAACCTGGCCACACCAACCCAATACAAGAGACCCAGTCCTTTTGTACAAATTTGCCTGGCAATTTAGAGAACCTCACCATGAAAAGAAACTTAGGTTTTGCACAGAGACAAGCCTCCCAAAAGGAGAGCATCAAATCTTAAGCCCTCTTGCAAAGTACTTTTTTTAGATCCACCTGCAGTAACATCACAGCCGGATGGAAAACGTAACCACTGGGCTTCTGGATCACTTTCATGAGATGAACACAAAGTTTCTACTGGACAACAAAGATGTTAGTGAACTTTCAACAACCACCTCTAACTTGCAGTACTTGCTGTGCAGTAAGATAAGCTCCTCTAAAAGGTGCCCTGCAGTGAAAAGACTGAATCAAAACATACTTGTATCTCTGTGCACAACAGCTGTTCAGTGTATAACCCATACCAGGTCCCCAGGCAGTTCCTAGTGGCTGTATTTGGTCCAAGGGAGTGTCTATGCTACCACTGGTATCTGATAATATATCTTACTTATGACTGAAAAAAATTCCCCGTCTCTGTGCATTTCACCCGCCTCCTGCTGGGCACCACCACAAACATTTACAAATGGTGGCTTGTAAGTGAGGAAGGCACAGCAAGTCACACATTAGATATGCTTGTACTGCTCCCAGGCTTGTTAACTTGCTCTCCTCTGCAAACCCTTCAAAGATGGGAGATGCTGTCTCCGGCATCCCCCTTCACAGTAGCACAGCAGGTAGGTGATGTGAGCCCAGCTGGAGCTTGGGGACATTACGTGCACAGCGCTGCTCTGGGGGCTGCTGCATGTCAGGTTTGAAGGTAGCACCAAAAGCACTTTGGGGCATCCTGCGCTGTCAAAGGATGGTGTTCCTCAGCAGGCAGGAGGCACTCACCTTGGAGTTTGCTCACTCCTCGCGATGAGAGCAATAGCCAGCTGCAGCACAAAAACTGCATTTCAAACTGCTTCCTCAAAAGCAAGGGAAAAAGTTGGGGGGGGGGGGGTGTGTGGGTTTTT
>VXAY01001702.1:1244504-1337425 GCA_013399855.1 Oxyruncus cristatus
TTTGTTTTGTGGGTGGTGTTCTTTTTTTTTTTTTTTTTTTGGTTTGGGTTTGGTTTGGTTTGGTTTTTTTTAATCTATAATGAAAACAAAGGGGAAGTGGGAAAGCCACATTTATGACCTGGGTCATAACATGACGGGCATTTCCTGACAGGGTCTTAAGACACCTGCTTTTCACTGCAGCACATCTCCCAGGAGTTCTGGCACTCTTGCTGATGTGTTTTGACAAGGAGCTGTGCTCCTTCTGACACTATAAACTCAGCAGAGGCCAGGGTAATCTCCTCACCTGACTTCCTGCCTCCTGCAGGCCACAGAACAGCTCGAGTTCTTTCATATCTGAATTTATTCTACATGAATACAGTCTGTAATAACCACTGAATTTACCTTTAACAGCCCTCAGAAATAAAAAGCCCTCAGAAAGACACTGTTCTGCTGTTTAAGCTCAACAGTAATTATTTGATTACATAGGACATTTCAGATCCTTGCATATGCAGCTTTTATGACTTGTCCTACCTGTCCCTGGTTCTGCGAGAGTTTTAAGTACTGTAACTGATGCTATATTCTGCCTCCATAAGGAAAATCTGAGTCATTTGGCAGACCACGAGAAGCCAGTTGTGGGTCTCAGCCCAGGCCACAGTGAAGAGATGTCAACATCACAGGGTGCTACCCAGTGTCTGTCCCACAGCCTGAATTGCTGGGGACCCCCACTTTAAAGAAGACCCTTGTTACAGAGGTTTATGTAACACTTGCATAGATGCCTCTGGTCTACAGCCCTGTCAGTGTGATACCTATCACTAGCAACAAGCTGAAGCTATTTTAGGATCCAATGGGGAAACAAACCTTTCAGTGGTCTCATTGCTTAATTTCTCTCTATTGCCTTAAGTACGCTGGCTAACAGCAAAAATGGACTTTGGGGAGTTGCCTACAGAGGTCTGTAATGGTTTGCTGCTTTTTCTTTTTATTTGGATGCTATTTTAAGTTGTTCTACCTTTCCTGGACTGCCCAAGAGGAGCTGTGTTGTGCACTTTCATCAGCTGATTCTGGGAAATGTCAGTTATGCTGTTCTTCTGTTAGTAATGTGTTTCTTGAACAATTTAAAAATAGCACAGTATGAAACATTTCCATCTTCTCTCTTCTGGAGGAGAACTGAGGGGGAGTTAACTCTTTTCTGCTTCACTGGAGCAAGAAGTCATACAGCGTTCAGGTACTCTGGGGCTGGAACCAGCTACTGGTGCCAGCAGAGGCAACATGACAAGGGCACCTGGTTGGAGCCAGAGCTAAAGAAGGTCCCTGCTATTGTTGGAGCTGCCAGCAGTGCCGGCACGTGTGGCAGATGTATTGGTGCAGGACACAGCAGGACTGGGCATCCGAATGTTGATCTGTCTCTGTACTGCTTTTACAGCTTGCTCAGAGGGCTTCCCAGCCAGCAACCATATGGCAGTTGATGCTGATCACTCATGTTAGAGCTCCTCTCTGTGAACTAGACAAATGTAGGCTGTGAGTATCTCCCAGGCATCCACCTCAGTCCTACAGTACTGTTCCATTTTCACCCCCTTGTTGGAGCACCTCATCACTGGCTTGGTCTGCGCTTTGTGTCCACTGGCATCTCCTTCCTCAGCTGTTCAGCTTCTTGTTAACTTCCCTTTATTTATTTAATTTTTTTACTTTCCAGCATCTTTTTTCTTTCTTTTTTGGTCCTACCCGTGGCTTGTTCCTTTTTCCTACCCCATCTCTGACATTTCCTCCAGGGACACCTTCTCCTACGCTCCCCATCTGAAGGCAGCTTGAAAGACAGTCATCTACACTGCCATCCCAGGGAGCTTCTTGGCAGCAGTCTGCTGTGATAAACCTGTATGTACATGTGTTAGAGGCAGAGAGAGAAGAAAGATCCTTTTATCACCCAAGCAGTAGAAGCATATATTCATCAGTCACAGCTTCCCTCACCCATTTGCACTTGCTTCTTCTGGTCTGTGGGCCCTCTGGGACTACTCTGGTAACCCAAAGGTTGGAAAATACTGTTTCAACCACAAAATGCAGTTCCCCTTTCAGACAACAATTAACTTTTCCCCAGTGCCTGTGAACAGCCTAGAAACATTTAAACAACTGGTCTTGGCCTCCTTGTGTAAGCATGTCCACGCTGTCACTCAGATTTTGTCCTTCGTGACTCTTGCCTCCTCTAAACTTTCCCTGCTGAGGGCAGCCTCTTCCAGATTTGTCTCCCCCTTGGTGTGACCCAGGTTTTCCAGGTGCAAGTGGTCAGTGCAGCCACGTAGCTGCAGGTTGCCCACATCATCTGGAGCTGGAGGAACAGTAGAGTTGGTAGAGTTGGTAAGAGCTTACTGGCACCTGCTGGTAGAGTTAAGGGGAGAAACAGTGATGCAGGTAATTACAGATGACTTATCATGGTTCTGGCCAAGGTTTAATGCTGCAGGAAGGGCTACACAGGAGAGCATTTTCTTAGGAGCTCACTCCATTGAAGTGAATACAAATATTCCCACCAGTCTCATAAGTCTTGAACTGTGGGGCATCTCTTTTCACGTAAGTATCTAGAGGCACAGCAGGGCTTCAAAATGCTTCCAGAATGGTGCTCTCTCATTTCGTTTTCTTTCTATTCTCATGGGTAAGTATTACTTGTTGGAGGTCACCCTTGCTTTCTCTGACTCCCCATAACTGCTTAGATTAGATTGTAATAAATCACGAGGGATCTGCGGTGTTTTGAACAACTTCAAACTTTGGCGTTGTAGCTGAGGTCTTGAATGCATTCTCAAGCAAATCCACTCGATACTGGTTTCTGTTGATTCAGCAGTGATGTCGTATCAAACTTCCTTGAGCACTCCGACAGAGACTTAAGTTTATTAAAAGAAGTCTGCATAGCAGAGCCAAGTTTAGCTGCAGCCAAGTTATTCAGTAAGACAGCAAGTTGAGTAGAAAAGCAGAAGGACAAATCTCACCTCTGTGCTGATGACTGACTTTTGAGACTGCAATTTCTTGGTCTGAAAATGGTGCCATGTGCAAGGGTCTGTCCTGAGCAAGAACTATCTGCACCCACAGTGTCCCAGGGTTTCAACCTTAGCTCATATATGGAAGACACCTGTGTGCTTTATTTGTCTCCACTTGAAAATAACACTGAGCAAGATGCATTTTCCCCCAAATAAAGGCCCTACAGACATCAGTGGAAACAGTAGTGAATTTTGCAATAAAATGCTTTCCAGTGGGAAAATACTAAGTTGTTAATATCTCTCAGAAACACCCTATTTTCCATGATTTTTCAAGTTGCTTGGCAAGCAGGCTTTTCAAGTTGCTTGGCAAGCAGCATTGCACCAGTATTACACATGGATTTTCCCACAAGTTTCATGGCTCCTCAGGAACCCACCAATACTTGCCACACTTCCCCAGCCCTTCACTGAAAGATATGTGATAGCTGGGAATTCAGGGCTTTTACACTCCCTGATGAAGTGTTTCCTGGGAGATATGAACTCAGGAAGCCCTTGACAACTGTTGACTAAAACTGGCATGGTCCTTGTCATCTCCACCACTCTCTACAGCTGAATATCTGCACTCAGACCTCTCCACGGTAACAGCAGAGATCACGTCACTTCGAAGCAGAAGGTCTGTGTACCCCAGGTCTGTGAAATGTGTCTCACCAAAGGGAAAACAAAAAATGTAGCTATGTCTGCCATCACATTTCCAGCGAATTCTGTTTCCTGGGCAGTTCTGGAAAGAGCATTTTCATTTATGCATTGGAACAAAACCAAGAACAAGGACTTCATACAAAGGATAAACCTTGAGTTTCAAACAGCCCTTTGCACAGGCATGTTCCCTGCCACGCTTGATGCCCCCTGCGCAGCCAGGCAGAGGGTGGGATCTCTTCACTCCAGCTGAAACACTAGCGCTTCTCCAGAGGTGTGGCAGCTATATGGAAAGGGGTAAAGGCAAAATATTTTTAATGATTTTCTATAATGCATGTAAAACAAACTACCAGGATTAACTCAGCCACATCTTTCTAAGAGCACAGCTTTGTTTTCCTAGTAGCAGCAAGTTGTGCTGCTCGAGTGGGTTGAATTATGTTTTAAAGGGCTCCGTACCTGTTTGAAATTCCTTTAGAATACCATGCTCTGGTGGCCTTCCCAAGTGTCCTCCTCCTCCCAGTGGAGGTGACTAGTGGCTGCTGCAGGGCCAGGGCACAGCCCCTGCACAGAGGACCCTCCTTTTGGAGGATTATTGCACAGCCTTAGCCAAAGCACTGTGGTGCTGCCTGCCAGGCTCTTCGGCAGTGAATTAGCAATAGCATAAGCCTCAGGCAGGGAAGTTGGGTGAAATTCAATGTTTATTAAGTACAAGCAGAATGACCCTGGGCAGCATAAAATATTATCTTTTTTCCTTTACTGACACTTGCAGGAACAGTTAATACTCGGTTTGGATAGAGCTGACGACTCTGCTGTTGCTCACCGTTTATCATCTCTAGATTATTATGGTTGCAAATCATTTGGCTGATTTCTCTTTTTTCCTGTTCCACAGATGGCAGTGTCCATGAAGCATGACACCCTTGCAGGCATCTGACCTACTGTGAGGCTGGAAGCTCAAGGACCTCTGGGGATAAAATGACCCTCGGTATTAATTGACCTCTATAATCATGAACTGATGTGCTGTGGTTTGCACGGTCCTCCCCGATACAACCCTGTGCCTGGGTCTTGGCTTGCAAACTGTGCTGCTTCTGAGAGGAGCCTGTGCCCGTGAAGGGTCAGCACACCCTACAGTTTAATTTTATTGCCGTGCTACTTAATGTTCATGCTTCAGCTCCAGTTCAACCTCTTCCAGGGTGGGGCTCTAACGCACTTAAACTGTAGCTAGACTAAGGCAGCACGGAATAAACCCACCACTGTAATTTTATGCAAAAGGAAACCTGCAGAAGCTGCACTTCTCCAGCTGATGTCCTGGGTTTTTTTCCGACTAACAGAGCTGAGCAGCTACTGCAGCTGCAAATGAGGGTGTTTCCAGTCCCAAGACACACTGAATCAATCAATGTGCTGTTCTCTGCTGCCTTATTAGCAGTTAAAAACTAAGGAAACACAATGTCTTCCCCAAACACTTGCCTCATGCCTTCCCCTCAGCGTAGCAACAGCCCCCACCACAGACGAGCCCTCCTTACGGCAGCCTGGGGGGAAGTGTAGGTCAAATTCTTTTTGCACAATGAGCTACAACTCTGTGATCTTTAATAGGATTATTCTGGGGGAAAAGGACAGGACTCAGCCTTGTGATTGCAGAGCAACTTATGATTCATGGATATTAGTGTACTGTCTGGGGACATCCTGGACACTGCTGCCGCCTCCTCCTCCCATTAAGATCTCTTTGTGTAGACACATGGAGTTTGTTCAGCTGTCCCTAACCTCAGTCCCTGACCCTACATGGCCAGCACTGTCCAGCTGCCTGGGGCTGGGCCAAGTCCAGAGCAAGGATGGAGCAGCCCAGTGAATAACAGAAGTGACCAGCCACGCACTCTCTGGGTCTGTGCCCTGGGGTTAACTGTCTTTTTAAGTGAATCATAGTACAATTCGATCTTATCTCCTTCTATCCCTTCAGCTCCTTTTGCCTTCCAGCTCTTCCCAGAAGATTACATCAGTGACAACATGCAAGCTGGCATGTGCTGCAGCACTGGTGACTCTCAGAGGCAATCCTGGGAATGATTTCTCTTTTCTCCTGCATGCAACTTTGGTGGTACTTAGAGGACCTCTGCTATTTTTGAGGCCCCTTTGTGGTTGAAATTGGGTAACAAGTTTGATCATAAGAGTGACCAAATGGGTAGTCCACAAGATCCCATGAAAGTTCCATAAGAAACAGGTCTAAAACATACCTAAAATTAGGTGAAGTGGTGTGATGTGTTAGGAAGCGGGGCAGGTTAACAAGACAGAGACAGAGCATGTGCAGAGGCACATGCCCCTCTCCCAGGGGCATCCTTCTAGATCACCCTCACAGCCAAATAGCCTATTCCAAATCTCAGTTAAAAGCTCTTTCCACTGTTTGTGACAGGCCTGTACTGAAGGATAAAGACCCAGGCACTGCTGAATCATGCATTTGACACCTCCCACTGTCACTAATGCACCATACACCACTTAGGAACGAAGGTTCAGGGTTTCTAGAAATAGAGTGAAATAAAATATCATGTCATCTGCCTGAAGATTCAGCAGCCCACATGTTCTCCCACGCATGCTGCTGCAAAGGTACCATGCCAGTGCTTTGGGCAGTCCTTGGGCTGCTCCTTCAGTAGCAGATTAGATTCAAGCTCCAACTCCTGAGCAGGAGTGTGCTTCAGAGACAGGGGCTCACATCAGCAATATTTATCAGGGGCAGCGGTCCTTTCTGCACCGGGAGAAGCCTGAATGGGTTCAGGACAGAGGAGTGTCACCAGCAGTATTATAAGTGCAGCTTCTTTTTTCTCTTGCAGGAATGGGATGATCTTGCTGCAACCAAGCCTGAATTAAAGCCCATCTTCTCAATATAGCCCACCCCTTCACTGCAAATTACAAACGTTGGTAAATAAAATTTCTAATGTACCCCAGTAGGGAGAAGAGTTTATTCAGAAAGTGTCTATTTATATAAATCTCTGCAGCGCTCAGATACCATGGAAATTAGTAAAGAATAATATCTTGCCAAGTCTGTTTCACTGCAGTTTTATGTATTGCCAAGCTGTTGCCAAGCTTAAAACTCATTCAGTGTTCTGCCCCCAGGCTTGCCCCAGTAAGCAGCCATATTTTGGGACCACATTGCATTTTCCACAAATTTCACCATATTGTTTCTAACCACCTTTCCTTTCCCTTAGCCCACAATTCCTCCCTGCCCAGTACTCTCCAGAACAGCAGCCAGGTAATACCTATTCCCTCATATGGCTCCTGCAGACTATTTAACATTGCATATCTCATCATTGCTCAACAATTCTTTGTGCTATCCGCTGATACCCTGCTGCTGGCTGTCCTTTATTAGCAGCACTTTGGGCAGTTTTAAAAATGGCTAAGTCTTTGTCAAGCCAAGGCAATTTGAATGATCTTTGATGAGCCCTTTTAAAATATTTTACTGAGACCCAAATATATTCCACCTAATTACATACCCCTTGAATCTACTAAGCTTGCAATTCTACATGGTAGATTCATTTAAAATTCATTTTGTTGAGGCATATGTGCATTTGTCAGACTGCTTATCCCATATTCTGAGGAAACTGCCTTTTAGGCAGGCTTCTATTGCTGGGAACTCTAAAGACCGAAGTCCAAAAGTGCTTAGTTCACATCCAGCCCCTGTAGTGGTTCACTCATCAGAAGTGATTTCATCTCTGTCTGCAAACTTCATGCTGCCTTCTAATGGGTTGCAGGCATGTAGAGACTCTTGTCTTCTGCTCATTTTATGTGATCAATCAGTTGTGATTGTAAGCTCACAACCCTGATACTAACCTTGCCAGAGTCCTGGAGGAATATCTGATTTCTCCCCCGGCCCTGGCAACTGCTGTGAAGCTCAAGTCAGGCAGATGGGCAGCATCCAGAGGACCTGCCTCGGGGAATAAGGACTAGGCTACAGCTTTACATGGATGGTTTACTAACATATTCATCTGATGCCAGAGAGGTCACGCATCATTTTCGTTAAGCACTTGAGATATTAGGAAAAAGATTCGTACTGTCTGTAAATATGTACAAAATATGAATTATTCAGCATTGCTGAAGATTTTACTTTGGTTTGGTTTTTCTTCTGTTTTTTGTTTTTCCTCTGTTATTCAGGGAGCAGCCCAATTCTAAAAGCTTTCCAGATGTAAAAAGGAAAGGAATACCAGAATAGAGATGAATAATGGGTGGCTTCAGCTTTAAACAGCCACATTACCAAAGCATGTGGCAGGTCCTAGCCCAGGGCTTGCTGGCCTGCTGGCCATGAGTACCTGCATGTTGAAGTGGCAGCTGCACACCCTGCAGGGTGAGAAGGATTCATCTGCCTTGCACTTCCCTCACCTTGCAGATTCACAACCAACACCATTGTGTTTGATCCCTGAACCTGGTAACCTATTCCATGTGCCAGTATCCACATTTACAGACTTTCCTGAAGCAGGTATCTTTGTACCCTGCAAGGTCATAGTTTGTCAAGAATGAGGGTATCCTAGTTGGGAAGCGATAGAAAGACCAAGAGGATTGCAGAAGGGAAGGAGCTTTGCTGATAAAGGAGTGCAGATCACAAAATACTCAGATTCTGAACACAGTAAGGCTGACCAATTGGTGACAAAAGGAATCTGCCACCACACAGACAGTGACTATGATGTACCACAACCAGCTGTGGAAGATGACCTTTAAAATACTCCAAGTCCTCTGTTCTGTCCTTACAGCAGTTCAGGGGCTTCTGTTTGAATAAGCAGCTTTGTGGGTAAAGACCAAATCTCTCAGCCAGCTACGGCAGTGAGTGGTTAATAGGACAGCTCCAGGCCAGACACCCCCCGGTGCGCTTCATACCTGCCCCAAGAAACAAGGAGCATTCAGCACTGCAGGGATATGTTCTTCAACACATGCCAAATGCATCCCCTCAAACTACTTACAGTGATCTATTGTGGCTTCTCAAACAATAAAAACGAAAAAGAAAGCTTTCATGTTGCAGGCACACGTGAATGCTAGAGCATTTGGGCTATTAACCTTCTTACTTTTGGATGCTGCAAACATTTAAAGATCTGCCTGGCTAAGCACCCTTTCATTAGCTCATGTAGCTGGAAGTTAGTGGAGATAGATGAACAAATTAAACATAATGCAATTAATGACTGCAAAGAAGGTCTAGGAAAACTGCTAAAAACCAAGTAGCTTTATTTTGCAATTTCTAATCAAACCCAACATTGATTAAATGTTATTTCTCAAAAGTAAGCAAATTGCTCTGTTTTGTTTTGGTTGGTTGGTTTTTTTAACAGCAATTCCAAAAACAATTTCCACCACTCTTTCTACGAGGCAGGTTTGGAGATTTTCAGTGTTGCCTCCTAAGTCATTGGCAAAACTAAAATTGCTTGCAAACAGAAAAAGACCAAGGTTCAAAGGGTTAATGCTTGTAGCATAGTCAAGTGATGACAGGAAGGACCTGAGAGGGTTTAAATACTATGAAGAGCAAGGAGCCAATTAGCAGAAAGGACCAGGATAGAATTAGCTTTCAAGGGTAAAGATAGGAAAGGAAAATGTGGAGTATCAGGAAGGACTTCCTGGCATTGAGATATGCAAAATTATCTCCCAAAAGTAATGTGGCAGAAGCTCTACTACTTGGTACATTTAAAATTAAATTGGACAAAGCGATAGTGAGTGAATGCAAGATAACAGTTCTGTTCCAGCAGGAAGACAGGCTCAGGCTATTTTCATCTTCAATTCCTTGGAGCTGGCTGTTAGCATGATTGTTTCCAAGCAGGAAACTAAAAGTCTTCACACAATAGCAGGTAGCAGAGAACCATGCCTGTACCTACTACTAGCTTTGACAATTTTAAGACAGTTTACCAGACAGATCTATGAAGAACAGGAAAAACCATGAGGACTGAGACTGCTTTTGAACTCTATGCTAAATCAAGAAAAATCCAACACAAAACAAAAAATAGGATATATACACACACATATAGTAATGTCATTAGTTTACTATGTAATAGACTCTCATTATAACATCCTAACTAGCATTTACACCTCTGGACTATCCATGACATTCCCCTAGTTTGCCTTGTAAAAGAGATGCATCACCAATATTTTCTGGACCCAGTTTAAATTAGTTACTTTTTGCAGGAGATGCTGCAAAAAAAGCTGCTCTGTTGTGGCACTGGAAGGGTCAGGGCCGGGCTGTGATGAGTTCCACCACTGATTTCCTGAAAAACCCAGAATTGCTTCCTCCACCTTCCCCAGGGTAACCCTGATAACACGACAGTTGGATGGGACTGTTTGCCAAGTGTGCTTTATTTTACATCTCCTCTCAAATTTTTCTGAAGACAAGAATCTTTCAGCTAGGGCTAAATATTAGTCATGCACAGAAGCAGGGACCTCAGTGAAGTGTGGTCACCAAAGTCACAGCCTACTATGGTGAGAATCTAATATGAGTATTTAAACTCCTAAAGGTTAAAACTGCTCCCTTGCAAAGCTCCTCAGACAGGTGCTGAGTTTTGGGCAGCTTTAATGTGGTGGTGAGCCAAGAAGTTGGTTAAGAGGTGGGAGGCAGGGATTGAGGGCAGCTTGCTGCAACCACCCGCTGCAGCACCCGATTGAAGGCATGATGTGATACATCCTGCGTCTGGTTCTGTACCTGTTGCAGTTTTGGTGGAGGGGCTCTAGGATCTCTGATCCAGCGCTGCAAGAGAGACAACCCTCACGAAAAAAGGAAATTGTTGTTGAAAAAGCCTGCCATAACTCATGAAGACAGCAGGCAGCTTTGAATGGGCACAGCTCCCAAATAACAAAAGTGACCTCGTCGTTTAATGCATTTCCTTCAACAACAGGAGGGACCTACAAGGCCCAGCTGTGCAGTGCAACACACCGTCATACAGCCAAGTGACACTTATAAATCTGACTTCAGCAAATGAAGCGATCCATTTACTGCCTATTTCTGCTACTGCTGAGACTTGCACATGGGTAGTACAGGATGGGAAGGAAAAGATACAGTGAGCTACATTTGTGCTGTTGCCAGTGTCTATTATCACAGCAGAGGAGCATTGTTTAGGTACAAGTCTGGGTCTTGAGATCTCGGCCAGAGTCATCCCAAAGCTGCAGAATAACTTTGATCAGCAGCAGCTCCCAGGGACCAGCCAGGCTGACAGCATCACTGACTTTACAGGGAAAGGCCTTGCAAAAGGAAGTATATATTTTATGCTTGACAAATGTCACAATTAACAGTGATTGTCATCGCTTTTTCCTCAATCCACACTTCTAAATCTCAGGCTCACATTGCAATCTGGTTAATGCTCAAAAGGAAGAACCAGTCACATGCACATACACTCCTATCTGTTTTTCTGGGAAAAAGTCACACAGTTATAACAGGAAAAATGGGACAAAACTGAACTCAGCTACAAGCCCTGACAAGTAGGGAGAACTGTGAAACTGTGGGACAGTTTTCACACAGAACGGACACAGCCCTGTCTTGTACTTCATTCAAAACTAGGCTTCCGAGAGCCTTGTGAGGACACTTCAGGCAACAGTCGTGAAGGGATTTCAGAGGATAAGCAAATGGAAACACAAAAAATAGACATAAGCACTACTACCCACCTCTGCTCCATTTCAATTTCCTAAAGCTGCACAAAACCATGCACGAGGAAAGGTGGCTTTCTTAGCAGAGGCAGTTTTGTCCATAGCGTATCTGTGCCTGTTCTCCTAGAAAACCAACTGGAAGTAGCTGGTACTATGTTCTCCATTTGGCTTTCATGGCTGAATGATTAGAAATACCTATTAGTCACATATACTGGCACTCTTATTACCTCTGCAATTAATCTCATTTCTTCTCCTGGCTAAGAGATTGCTTTCTTAAGCAGCTGACTGTACCCAATTAAGGAGTAAGCGGTGTATATGAAATCACACAAGTTGGACTTTTCTTCCTTCTCTCAGGAAAGGTGATTTTAAACGAAAATTTATATTAAGTGAGGTTGGAAGGAAATTCATCCTGCCTTTTATCTTAATGGTTTTTTGAATGTCACCTTTCCATTTAGATCCTCCTGTGATAATCATTGACACACAAAGGCTTTGGCAGCTCTTTTCATAATACCTGTCCCTTCAGGCAGCACTCTAATTCAGGGAGCTTGAGTGTCTATGGAAAGAAAAGCAGTGCTTATTAAAAAGAGCATACAAACTTCATCCACTCTGAGACTCATACATTACCCCCTGGTGAAAAGGATTTCCAGTTCCCCTTTATGGAAGTGGAGCCTCATGAATACAGAAAACCCAGTGGATCAGTCTGTTAGTCATGCCATGTCCCCTAGCCTTCCTCCAGGATAACAGCAAGCCTCAATTAGGAGCAAACTGAATTAGTAAAACATCGGCACAAATGATCAGACATCAGATATCTATGCGAGACTTGTTAATGAAGCACAAAGAATTTCAGAATCACAGAATGGGTAAGGTTGGAAGGGACCAGTGCATCATCTGGTCCAATCTCCCTGCTCCAGCAGGGTCATCCTAGAGCACATTGCATAGTATTGTGTCCAGACATCTTTAATATCTCCAATGAGGGAGACTCATAACCTCTCTGGGCAACTTGTTCCAGTTCTCAGTCACCTGCACAATAAAGAAGTTTTTCCTCATATTCCAGTGGAATTTCCTGTGCATCAGTTTCTGCCTGTTCCCTCTCATCCTATTGATCAGCACCACTGAGCAGAACCTGGCTACATCCACTTAAAACCATTCCTTCAGATACTGATAGACATTGATAAGATCCCCTCTCAGTCATCTCTTCTCAAGGCTGAACAGGCCCAGCTCCCTCAGCCCTTCCTCATAAGAGAGATGTTCTCTTAATTATCTTTGTTGTCCTCTGCTGGATCCGCTTCAGGAACTCCATGTTTTGCTTGTACTGAGGAGCCCAGAACTGGACACAGCACTCCAGATGTGGCCTCACCACGGCTGAGTAGAGTGGCAGGATCACCTCCCTCAACCTGCTGGCAATGCTTTTCCTAACGCACCCCAGGATACCATTGGCCTTCTTNAGAGGCACTTCATCACCTTTCCAGGGATTGAGGTGGGGCTGATGGACTAGTAGTTCCCTGGATCCTCCTGCTTGCCCTTTTTGAAGACTGGGTTGACATTTTCCTTCTCCTAGTCCAGGCACCTCTCCTGATCACCAAGACTTTTCAAAGATGATCATGAGTGGCCTCAGCTATGGTATCTGCCAGCTCTCTCAGCATTAGTGGATGCATCCTGTCAGGGTCTATGGACTTGTGGATGTCAGGTTTGCCTAGGTGTTCTCTAACTCAAACCTCCTCAACCAAGGGAGAGTCTTCCTTCCAACATTCTTTTAACCTGGTCTTCTGGGTCACGGACTCCTGAGAACTGATCTTGTCAGTGAAGATTGATGCAAAGAAGGTGTTCAGTAACTCTGGCATCTCTGTGTTCTCAGGGCCACCCCTCCATTTACCAACAGGCCCATGTTGGTAACATGTTTTGTTTCTGATATATCTGAAAAAGCCCATCGTGTTGTCCTTGACATCCTTGGCCGGATTGAATTCCACATGGGCCTTGGCTTTCCTTGTCTGATTTTGACAACCTTTCTATACTCATTTCAAGTGGCCTGACCAATTTATTTTCATCTGCAAGAGTGCATCCATTATGGTCACACGACATTACCAGTCCTGAAGGAAATGACCTCTTTGGATCTTTACAAAATCTGCATTCAGGTCCTTCTTGAAGGTAATTTTCCTTCTGTTCCTNACAGACTAGTCCTGATCAACTTCTTGTCTTCCATGTGGGTAGAGATGGCCACCAGAAAGAGGCACTTCATCACCTTTCCAGGGATTGAGGTGGGGCTGATGGACTAGTAGTTCCCTGGATCCTCCTGCTTGCCCTTTTTGAAGACTGGGTTGACATTTTCCTTCTCCTAGTCCAGGCACCTCTCCTGATCACCAAGACTTTTCAAAGATGATCATGAGTGGCCTCAGCTATGGTATCTGCCAGCTCTCTCAGCATTAGTGGATGCATCCTGTCAGGGTCTATGGACTTGTGGATGTCAGGTTTGCCTAGGTGTTCTCTAACTCAAACCTCCTCAACCAAGGGAGAGTCTTCCTTCCAACATTCTTTTAACCTGGTCTTCTGGGTCACGGACTCCTGAGAACTGATCTTGTCAGTGAAGATTGATGCAAAGAAGGTGTTCAGTAACTCTGGCATCTCTGTGTTCTCAGGGCCACCCCTCCATTTACCAACAGGCCCATGTTGGTAACATGTTTTGTTTCTGATATATCTGAAAAAGCCCATCGTGTTGTCCTTGACATCCTTGGCCGGATTGAATTCCACATGGGCCTTGGCTTTCCTTGTCTGATTTTGACAACCTTTCTATACTCATTTCAAGTGGCCTGACCAATTTATTTTCATCTGCAAGAGTGCATCCATTATGGTCACACGACATTACCAGTCCTGAAGGAAATGACCTCTTTGGATCTTTACAAAATCTGCATTCAGGTCCTTCTTGAAGGTAATTTTCCTTCTGTTCCTCCTACAGTGAAAAAACAGCAGGTACTGCCTTTTTTTTTTTTTTTTTAATGTATGTGTCTTAATGTGCCTGCTGAAAGACCCATCTAAAAATGCACCCTCACCAACAGTAACAGAACTCTTTCTTCATCCTGTCTTAACACACTTCTTTACCATTCGCCTTCTGCCATGACTTCTGAAAAACAGAGCAAGCAAGCAATGGGGGGCAGGCAGCAAATCTTTTCACACTCCTTATCCAACTTCCTATCATTACAAAAACAAGTTTCCAGAGATGAGTGCTGACCCAAAGAGGTCAGTGAATCAAAGGGATTTGTTATTCCTTCAAGCAATGGTGTGGTCATGATGGCTTCCCCCTATTTCTCTTCATAGCCTCACCTGAGAGTGATTGCTTTGATCGTTGTGAGTGCTGTGGGCAATTAATCTGTGGGGCTGCTTTTGGCAGTGCCTCAAAGCACACTGTACTTGCAGGGCCCCTCACTGGGCATAAACTGCTGTAGCTCAGTTGCAATGTGATGGTCTGGCCTAACACACGTAAGAAAGCAAGCATAGCTGCATGTTGAATGGAAAGATCAAGCTGAATTGCAACATAATCCTCCTCTAATACTGATGTGGAGGCACAGTCACAGCTTCACAGGGTACAGACAACCAAGAGCACAGAGTTGCTGATGAAACAAATAAAACAGCTCTGATGAGCGGAGAAATGCCAAACGCTTCCATCAGCAGTTCACTTAGGCGAGCTCTCAGCACACAAATAAACAGGTGCCAGGTGCCCCCCCAGAGCAGTGGAATGATATCAAGAAAAAATTCAGGTGATGGATGGATGGATATCTAAAGCGTTAAAAAAGAATCTATTTCCTTGCACCACTTCAGAGCAATAAAGGAAGTATATCTGACACAGAAACTGGCCAGCAACACTGGGACTGCTGCATTTCTGCCTGCTTCCTGGCCATTTCACTTCATCAGCAAGATTTTCATGAAGGTCAACACATTTTAATAATGTCATCCTGGCCAGAGAACAAACAGTTTCCAAATTTCAGTAATTGCTTTGTAAAATCCCAGGCTAGCATCCTTGTCCATTCACAAATTTGTCATTTTGTGAGAGAACCTTAAGTAGGGGTGGGAGGCTTGATGATAAGCTTATGATAAAAACTCACTAGACCTTGCCCTCATTGCTCCTTGCAAGGAGAACAGAGCATTTCCTGCCATTCCTGCAGAAGTAATGCATGGGGTGAAGCTGGCCCTGCAGCAAGGCAGCCCTGTGCTGCTGCTCTCACCTGCTGCCCCACAGGCCTTGGGGTGCCTCATCCTGGGCTGTGCCAGAGCAGTTCCAGCTCACCTCTGCAGCTCCAGCGGGTTGGCCATGTGGGGCAATGGGTTCCCCACATATGCGGGTTCCAGTCTTGCACTTGTCACTCCATTTTGTGGCATAAATTATGCCAGCATGTTACTATCCCTCCCTATGTAGCTGTGCCATAGCCTTTTCAAAAAGATTTGTTGCCAAATGCTTTCCTTTTTTCTTGGTATTAACATGCTGTAAACATCCATTTCTCAGAAATTGTCATCAGCATTTGATCCAGCCTCAAGCAGAAGGTCACCATCCTGCCCTCAGCAGCAATGTCTCTCTAAGAGACCCGCACTGAATATTCAGCCTGACAAGTTACTCTTTGGGGTATTTGAAAGGATTTTCACATGATCTGAGATATGAACCTCATGTGGTTTCACCATTAACTCACCCACAAGTGGCATAACTACTTCAGTTACTGGTGAGAAGAAGCACAATCTCAGTCAGCAAACCCAGGAATTTCACAGGTGGAAATAAATCATCCCTCTCCAACTCCACTCTCAGGAGAGCACAGCTGTGAAATGCCACCTTCAACATTTATCCACATGGAAGACATTAGCCCAGTTTTCTGAACTAGCTGTCACCTTGGAGCAAGGGAAAGAAAAAGCTCTCACGCCCAGACTGGCAGACATACAGACTTACTCATTAAAAGCATTGATACCTAACATGTCAAAATGGCCTGTTTTTCTTACTCACTTGTATTTTGTTTTATTACAAAGCATGACAACAGGAATAAAAGACCTTGTTTGCCCTCATTCGCGGACCAAAGACACTTGAATAAGCTTAAATCTTCCCATCAGGTGAAACAAATGCATACTCCGTAAGTCCCATTTACAGACCAGTTTGAGGGAACAGGAGTCCTTATTCTTTTGATGTACAGCTTGCATTATGTTTACGTCATGTTTGAGTTTAGTCTTACAGAGCCTAATAACTTCACTTATAAGGTATTAGATACAATATTTAGTTTAAATCAACAAAATGTGCATAAATTGTTTACAAATCTTAATACTGCAAGTCCAAACTCATACAAATCTACTTTCTCCATTAGCAGAATGGTATAAGCATTCTCATGAAAAGAAGAACATTTTTTCCAACCTTTGCCTTTCAATATAAGCATTTTATGCAATATGTATGCACATATATAGGTGTATGCACAGGTATATGCAGGTGCAGCATGTTACGGCATTGCTGACACAGGTTAGCTAACAAAGGATGCCTGCACCTGAAAATTGCACAGGGACTGACAGCTCTCTATGTTGTCATTCTTTCTCCTAGTGTATGTTTTGTAGACTCTTAATGAAGCAGAGATCTAATGGGTGAAAAAACCCACCGAAACATCTCTAACTGTGGCATTAAAAATGTGATGTCTCAGTGCACAAGACAACACATCGAACCCAGTCATGACAGCTATTCTGCCTGGACTAACACCATGTGTCTTGCATGACCAGCTGTGTCACCTAATAGCTAAAAGATACTTCTCTGAGAGATGTTGGAGGATGGTCGTGGGAACCATTTTCATTTCCCTGCCTGCTGATGGCTGTCAGGATGCAGGTGGGTCCCTTAAACTGGCTCACGGGGAACTGCTGAGCAAGGCTCTGACTGATAAAGTTGCTAATCTTGACATCCCTTCTGTTCAGCATTGAGCTCATGGTGGCTTGGGGTTTGAGCTACTGGTGCTCTGCTGGTCCAGAGAGAGGAGAAAGCTTTAACAATTCCATTTGGAGGCCCCTAATTTTTCCTCCAGTGTGTACAGCCTTTGCTTTAGTAGGGATGTTTCTCTACCCTCAGGAAGCACATTTGGTTATTGATTTTGTAGGAGACAGTAATTTTTCTAAATTATGCAAAGAAAAGCAGGGAAATAGTTAACAAGCTCAGTCTACCAAAGTGGAACTGTCTGGGGCAAGTGAGGGCTTGTTCATCCTTCCACAGCACAGCTGGGACCTTCTCAAAGAGAAAAATCACAAGAGAGCTTTGTTCTGAAAGTGGAGGCACCCTGAGCATAGAGGCTGCCATGAGACTGAACACCCATCCTCTTACATTCAGCCTTGTTAAAGCTCATTTATAAGCCATCAAGCAAAAAGTGAAAGCATCTTACAGCACTACACTATGGAAATATTGGGCATATTCCAGAAATGCTGAAGGGTTGTGGGCAGCAGAGCACGGAGGGTTCAGCAGATGCATATCTAACTGAATTGCACTTGTGGGAAGGTAAAGAGGATGAGGCCTGGGGGGCAGGATACCATCCAGAGGGACCTGGACAAGCTCAAGAAGTGGGCCCATGTCAACAAGATTCAACAAGGTTAAGTGTAAGGTCCTGCACCGGGACTGGGGCAACCCCCAGTATCAATCCAGGCTGGGAGATGAAGGGTTTGAGAGCAGACCTGTAGAGGAGGACTCAGGGGTGCCAGTGGATGAAAAGCTGGACATAATGGACAATAGTGGGGCCAGCAGGATCAGGGCAGTGATCAGCTTCCTGTACTCAGCACTTAGAGAGGATGGTTGGCATTATTTATGGCTTGCACTGATCTAACATCTTGCTGCCAAGGAGAGAAGTTCCACTTTTCCCTCCATGAAATGACACCAGCCCTGGCAGCCCTCTGAGCTGGCTCTGCTCCCTGAGTTGGCAGAGGCAACCTTCCTAAGTCCCAGGGGAGCAGAAACCGGGAGCAGGAGGACCCCTTGACTGGGAGCTGTGGCAGAGGGAATGGAGCAGATTGCTATTAGATCACATCAGCTGAAAGGTGCAAATTCCCCCTTGGTGCTACACAGGTGAGATGAAACCTGCCTGAAACACTTTGATCTGGCTTCTTGGCATACAAAAATAACAGAAAGTTGTTATGGCACTATTCTCCCTCAGGACACCTGCCTCAAACACTAGGTAAGATGGGCTGCCTAAAATTCTGTTTCATTCACTGCACAGCATCCAATGTGTTTGGCAAGAAACATGTGCCTAAGAGACATAGTAACGAAGAACGATTGGAACAACCAGGCACTGAATCTCAAAGTTAAGGCACTTTCCCTAAGTGCCTTAATTTGGAGTGCTTCCATTGGGAAATGTGTCCTTTTACATGTAGCTCTTAGGGTAGTTTTGGTTTTATTATGAGAAACTGCATGTAAACAGAACAATTTACCAAACCAACACCCAGTTGTGCATGAGCTTATTTGTGAGGGCATTGCTGTGGCCCCCTCTCTTGCAATAAACAGTCGGGTATTTTATCTCATTGATCTAGTGCTGCTAGGGACATTTTAGGGAGAAACAGTGCTGCCAGCATGTCCTATAGCTCTGGTGAATGGGTTTGAATGTTCATCAGCTCAGCATCTTGGTGTAGGTCTTGAGGACTGAGACTTTGAACTGAATGACTTGCAATGACAAGTAGCATTTTGTAAGTACTTCTGTGGACCAGACCTCAGTTCCTGTAAGTGCTTAATTAACCTATTTCCATGACCTAGAATCTTTCTTAAATCTCTTGCCTGTGAAGAATGTGAACATCTCAAATTACATCAAAACCAAAAGAGTTTGGATTATTTCAAACCAAATTTGGTTGGGTTGCAAGGAAAAACTCATAGCCGGGGTGCAGTCTGTAGGTGCAATAGCAGAAGGCAAAACTTGCCAGGGCTGCTCAGCTGCAGGCGTCATTCCCAGAGCCTGCTCTCCCTCTTCAGCCGCTTGTCTCAGTACAAAGTAACACAGAGTGGTTTTAACACATCAGCACACACCCCAGGATTCGATTCATCAGCAGAAACTCAGCCAATGATGAAGTACAGATTGGCACAGGCACATCGTGGCATGACAGCGTCAGGCTGGAAGTGGGTGTTCAGAGGGAATGGTCAGCCAGCGAGTGGTCTGGTGACAGGAAGAGAACCCAGCAAAGCACCTGCACCATGCTCATGCCCTTAAGACTTGTCCTTCTGGAAGGCCTCCGCAGCCCCACCAGCCAGGCAGGACCTGCAGGTGCCGGGCGTGGATGAGCCGGGCACCAAACAGCTGCTACAGGCATTTGCTGGATGCAGGCTTTCCCCTGAGTGACATTCCATGCAGCTACAGCTGGTCCATAACTGGGGCACAGCAGGCGAGTCTGGGGTGCACTAATGCACCAGCAAACACCTTCTCCAGGGATGCTGCTGAAGTGGCTGTGAGCAGCCTTCCAGCTTCATCCCATCACCACGGACTACGCTGCTGCTAGAAAGCTACTTTAGAGGTATAACACTATATAAAAATCCTTACCAGGCATCACCTATACTTTGATGCAGTTTATATTTAGAAAAGCCGGATATCCAAGAATCATGTTTTTGCTTGTGATCCTGGTTTCTTCCTGCAGTGATGCTGTGACTTGAGTCTGGGGGCAGCAGTCGGAGACTCTCCAAGAGCGTTGGTGCTTGTGCTGCCTGCTCTGCCTGCTCCCAGAAGTCTCTGTCTACCTCCTTGGCTGTGCTGGCTTCCAACCAACAATGACAATACATGTCACTGGTTTTTAACACAGATGGAGTATTTATAGTTTAGGGCTTTTGTACTGTCTTCCATAGCTTAATTAGCAATATAATTTCCTGTAGATCTCCTTGTACATGTGGGAATGGAGGAGAATGGCAATTACTGTGGAAAGCCAGGGACAGCAGGGGAAGAGGAAGAAAGAGATATACACATAGAGCCATTTCTTTGCAAGTGGTGTAACACAGAGATGGCTCTGAGCTGATGCCAGCAGAGGGGACTGTCTATGGCGGGTTTATGAGGGAGTAATGACTCATTTCGACTTCAGGAAGGTTCCCATATTGCATAGGAAGAAATCTCATACATATTGAAATAAACTTGCTTTAGTCTGCATTACCAGCACAGCTTGCATTACCAATACTTTCACATTTGAAGAAAAAGGCTCCAAACAATACCATAAAGGAAATCTGAACAGCTGGCACTGCCCTAAGATAATCACGTTACAATAAGGTTCAAAGGCCATATTGTCTAAGGAGCTGTACAAACACAAAACACTGGATCTGTGCACTGCATATAGCCTATGGGAAGGTACAGTGAGGGAGGTGAAGGGAAAAATGAGAAGCAGTGATACAAGGAAGGAGGTCCAGAGCAACGAGTTCTTGAGATGCACTGCTCCCATGGTGAAATCAGCCTGTGTAGTTCTCCTTTCCCTGAACAGGCATTTCTCACAGGAAACCCTTTTCTTGTCTCCAGCCCCGTCACAGGCAGCCAGACTTAGGCTAGTGCATTGCATGTTTATATCACTCCAAAGGCTTTTCTCCTGACCCCTCTGAAGTGCATGGGCTGCAGAGAGCCTTCCTATCAGAGCTGAGGGTCTGCTGTTGCAGGGAAAGGGGCTGTGACTGCACAATTCAAGGCTGTGAGTTTGGAGTTCCTACACCCCTTAGCACGGCAGCGCTGATAGAGCTGTGCTGCTTTCTTGGCTGGTTTCTAGCTCAGTGTTGACTGAGTTGATTCATAAATCCTGCCTCCCCCCAAAAATGAGAAAAATCTGAAGCTCTCATCTACATCACTATGAGAAAAACCTTTATAGCACCACACACACATATATATATATGAATTGCCTCCCACAACACTCCTCTCTCATGAAGTGGATAAAACTCTTTCCTCTTATGAGAAGCCATGAAAAAGGAGGTGGAAATAATTAAAATTATCCAAAAGTCACCATAGCAGCAGAGTTTTGACAGCAATCCTGCCCCCCTTGCCTTGTTGCTCAGCTTTAACCTCTGTACAGACAACTTCTTCCACAGCATCCCTGGTCCCTGCTACAGCAGCTGCCAGCTGAGTTAGTTATTTTAAGCAGTTCTTGCTCAAGCAGTTATGTATTTTACATGCCTGTTTTGTAACCATGTGCACAACAAAGGCACAGTTACCTTCACTGCAACCCTTTGCATCCTCCCAGGTGTCATTTAGAACAGGGGAGGAAAACATTCAGAGAAGAGTGTAAGAAAGGTGAGCATCTGCATGTTTATGAATGAGAGAGAGAGAGAGAGAGAGAGAGAGAGAGAGAGAGAGTAAAGCCATGCTTGTCCCCAGGCATTGTTTGTAAAACATTTTCAGGATGAAAATGAAAAGGCAGTTGTGGCACAGGTGCGAGCAGCCTGTAGCAAATCCCCGAGCTGGGCTTGGGCAGGAGCACTGAGCTACAGCTACAGTTTTCTTCCACCTTCCAGCTCATGTGACCCACATGCTTTGTGCCTAAATCTTGGTGTGATGCCTGCTGTGCTGCAGACAAGCGAGTGTACGTATAGATATATACACACACGCATATACAGAATAGTGTGTCCTGGGACCTCCTCAGCAAACCAGGGACTGCCCTTGCACTACTCTGAAAGGATCAGAGACAAGCCACAAAGCTGAATGATTGCTCACCCTGCCCCAAATGCTCTCTGCAGCTGGGCAAGTGAAGGGTCTCGGCCTGAACATGCCGCCCAGTTTATGCTTTGAATGGTGTGTGTAAACTCCCTCTCCTTCTCCTCCATCCCTCCACCCCTGACCACAAAAACACCTCAGCCAATAACATTCCAGAGCTATAGGCAGCTTCCTGAAGCACAGACAGGGACTGATGCACTTCGGGTATTTGGGTGCACATCAGGCATGGAGCTGGCACTTGGGCATCTTTAAGCAGCAGCACAAAGGCTGCAGATGCCTTTGGGAGGGCAGCTGGGCCATGAGCAGCCCACACACCTGGAGGAGGGCAGGGTGTGCTGGGGATGGGAGGGGGGTGGTGTGGGTGGTGTTTTTGCCTTCCTTCAAGGAACTCTTTATATAGTTGGTTACATAAAGCTGTGCAATTTGGCTCCTGTTGGGAGAGAAATGCGGGCGTAGGAGTAGTGGTACACCAAACCCGACTGTAAAAGTCATCTGTGAGGTTTGGGCTTTTTCCCTATCGTTCACCACTAATCTCCAGAACAGTCACTGCTGGATATTTAATAAAATAGAGAATAACTTAGCAGTAAGTCATGGCGTGCCTCTAAAACCAAGCTGGCAGCTGGAGGACAGCCACCCTACAGTTTTCCAGCCATGCCCATGCCAAGGCCTCCCAGGGGCAGCACTACAGCACTTATTCCTTTCCTGCATGGGGGGACCAGGGGCAACAAGGTGTCACAGTGAGCTTGGGGCAGGCCATCTGCTCCCTTCCCTGAAGAGCTGAATTGCCAAGGGGTGAGAGAAGTGAGGGCTTGCTCCACTCCCTCTTTTTTTCCCAGTGCTGGCAACTCCTTGGCCACAGGGAAGGGTGAGCACGTGTTTTTGGGCTTGGAACAGCAGTGGAGAAAGCATGTGGTGTGTTTTGTGCCCAAGATGAAGCCCTGCTCTGCCGTGCCACTGCACAGCACTGCTTCTGTCTCCTTCAGGAAATGCATTTTCCATAATGAAAATCAATTGTGTTGAAAATAGTGAGGGAGCCGTGCAGCTCAACATCACATACAGATGAACTTGTAATTGCAGACAGTGCTGTGCTCTGAGCCAACTACTCATTACACGGGTCACTTCTATCCATCATTATCCACGAGGGGGATTGTACAGTGCAAGGCAAGGGCGTGGAGCGGCTGGATTCTCACAGAGATTGCCTGGCACGGGTGCGGGGCTCCAACATCTGCTGCAACAGCAAGGCTGGAGCGGTGGTGAGGCTCAGGCAGAAACATACAGGGCTTTCACTTAATCATCCCTCGGGCTGGTCCCACTTGGTTGTTTGACATCAGTTTTAGCTGGTTATCAGCTTTGTAGCAGGTTAATGCTGTTTCTGATGTCTAGAGCTCCCAATTTCTCACACCCAGCAGGTACCTCACCTTTCAGTACATAAAGGGGGCTTATGAGAAAGACAGAGACATTTTACCAGGGCCTATAGTGAAAGAAGGAAAAACAGCGATTTTAAGCTGAAGGAGGGTATGTTTAAGGTGAGGGTTATAAGGAGGAAATTCTTTGAGGGTGCTGAGGCATTGGAACAGGCTTCCCAGAGAAGTTGTGGATGCCCCACCCCTAGCAGTTTTCAATGCCAGGTTGGATGGAGCTCTAAACAACTTGGCCTTGTGGAAGGTGTCCTGCTTACAGCAGGGGGCTTGGACTAGATAATCTTTGAAGGCCCCTTCCAATCCAAGCCATCCTGTGACGCTACCCCCACACAGGTACCCATTCAGCACATGTTATCCAGGCACAAGCTCCCAGGCATCATCTAATCCTTACCTGGGCTGGAGGGTCTCCACAGCAGACAGAAGACGTGCCCGTGCACATGGTGCCCACTTTAACTCAAGGGATTCCCAGCAGAGGCACTTCCGTATGATGTTAGAGCTTCTCTTCTCCCAGGTGCTGGCTTTCTTGGTCCTAATGCACTCTGAATCATGCCAAACTAAAAAACAAAAAAAGATGTGGAAAGGGCAGATCTGCTCTCAGACCTTGTATGTGGCTCGCTGTGAACGGGCAGCAAGCAAACAGGCCACAAGGCACAGTGGTGGGGTCTGCTGGTGGGCAGGACAAGTAGAGGGGTCAGTGAGGGAGGTGGATACAGCTATCGGGTGGGACAGAAGCAGGCTCCCTAGATGGCAGTGAGCATCCTGGCCGGCCAGAGGACCCTTGCCCAGGTACTTCCATGACAGCAACAAACTAATCTACCTTGAAATATGAGGCATTTTCCAAATACAATTTTTTTTTTAATGAAGTAAGGCATCCAGGCCACACCCAAGAATCATTTTCAGGGATCATTTTTACAGATTCAGTGACAAAAGACAGAGTGCTGGAGAAAGCTACAGCCCAGAGATTTCCAAGCCTTCGGCAAAGGTGAGCGAAGAGCATTAAAACCAGGGTGCAGCAAGAAAGTTACTGTGTTGTTTGTAGGAAAGATCCTGGGATGGCAAGAAATACAACCTGCTCAGCTCTGCTGTGCCTGGAAGGGAGAGCCAGGGAAGGACTTAGCAATGGGCTATTGCCAGCCTCACTGCACTGATGCCTTTCCAGCTCCAGGGGAGAAAACAGCCCCAGTCTCACTGTAGATGTACATAATATACATTGATGGAGCAAAACTCTCCATTAATAGCAAACAGCAAGAATGACAAGAAGAAGGAAGCAGTAGTAGAAGAAGTAGTATCTAATTGCTCTTATATGCAAGTGTTGCTTCTCCCAGAGAGCACTGCTGTCTTGTAACCTGCAGAGAGATGAGCTGCTACCAGTTTTGCTTTCTGCACCTCTGAGTGACAGACAGGGCTTGCGAATGTGCTGGCAAGGACAGAAGATGCAAATGGCATTGGCTTTCTTCCCCAGCAGGGGTCAGGGAACACAGACGGCCAATTGCTCTAAGTGCTGGTAAATATGAACAGCACAAGAGAGAAAAAGTTAATGTACTGCAGCAGTGACAGTGCAGGGGAGGGGGAGCTGATGTGTTCCAAACCTCTGATGTTCTCACGGTGAAAAACGAGGAAGGCTGGAGCAGTTCCTGTTGCTGGGGAACATCAGTAAGGTCTTTACATCCCTGTCAGGCACTGCCAGGACGTGTAAAGTGTGCTCGACTAAGTGGAAATTGTTTTCTACAAAGACATTGTTTCCAGGAAGTCAATGTAGAAATGTACGAAGACATTTCTACAATCTCCTGCCTGCATTTTCTGGCATCCATGTCAGATGGAGCAGGTAGGCTCGCAGGTAAGCTTCACAAGGGCACAGGTCCAAGCTTTTCTTTCCACAGCAGGAGAGAATAAGTTGCTGAACTCTGTGCAAGTTCACGGTAACTGCTCTGAGCCATCCTGTGAGACCTGCCACACCAGCAGAAGGGATGCAGGGTCCAAACAAGCTGCGAAGACTACTTGGATCCTCATCAGCCTATATTTGTACTACAAGCGCAGTATGGATACATGTTTGGGTTGCAGGAGTTAGACATGCATTTCCAAGGACCACATGTGGAAACAGCAGCCATTTCATTCTTGACATTACCAAGGAGCAAGGACTCTGTGCCCTTGAACCAAGGTTTAATCTGCGATTTTGTTTGAGCATGACAATGTACTATAGTATATATACACCAAACACACTGTAGTAAAGAAAGTGATCCATTATGATCTTTTAGTAGTTTCCAAGACTAGCGTCTGCTAAATCAGAATTGTATTAAAAGGTAAATTGCACTTTTGAGGAATTCACCTCTGGTTCACTTTGACATAGGGGGATTATTGGAAAGAGGCTGCAAAATTATACTGGAGCTGCCCACTCCATCTCTTCCAGCTTCTGAAAAGACAAAGGTGGTCTTTCTCCTTCTCCTTATATGTTTTTTCCCCAGTATCTTTGTCTTCCATTTTCTTTCTATTTGTTCCCCTTCTTCTTCTGGCCATGGGATCACTGATGGTGAAAGAAAATAATTGGGTGGGCGGGTGCTTTCTTGTTGATGTCTGAAAGGACATTAAAAATAATGCAAAAAAAAAAATCAAATCAATGAAACCCTTTCATCCCTGCCCTGCTCTGCAGAGGGAAGGACACCGTCGCGCAGGGTCCCGGGACGCACGGCGCTTTGCCGGCCGGCTCCGCGCGAACAGCTGGGTACTTCGGTGGGATGCCAGTGCCATCATCGGAAGAACAACCCCAGCGGAACGCCGGAGCGGAGCGGAGCAGCGAGGGGGAAGGCAGGCGGGGCTCAAACACCCGCTCGCCGCACGCACAGGCACTGCGCTCACGGGGCCCTCCGGCGGGGGCTGGAAGCGGATCGATCCCCCGCTGCCCGCCGCCCCCGGGCCTCAGAAGCGGCCCCGCGGCCGCGCCCCCACACGGGCCGGCCCCGGGCGGGCTCTGGCGGCCCCTGGCGGCCGACCCGGGCCGAGAGCGCGGCCGCGCCCCGCAGCCTGCGGCGGCCAAGCCACGGCAACACGGCAGAGCCGCCGCTGCCGGGAGCAGCTCAGCGGCCTCAGATCATCTCCCCACTAACTCCAGTCGGCACGTTCTGCCTCGGAAGCTCGGAAAGAAACCCAAGCCACTTTCTGATGACCAGAGGAAAATTCACGTAAGCTTATCTAACCAAGGACATCTAGAAAGTAAGCATGGCACAGTGCTGCTGGAACTCAAGTATTCTTTCTACACAAGAACAATTTTTTGGAGGAAGACCACTTAAAAATATGATACAGGATCATCTTTGGCAATATTAGGAAGCCAGGAGATAGGCATCACATTGACCCCAACCAGGTGTACATTGCTGAAGCAAAGGCCCTGCTCCCAGTTCCCAGACATCAGCTCACAGAGATGGAGTCTTGGAGTTTGTGAACTGGATTTCTCAGGCAAAACTCAACTGGAAAATAGATTCCAAACACTGACTGAGGCTCCAATACCCCAATTTTTACCAGTTGCAGTCCTGCAGCTGACACTGACAGCAAGAAACAGTGGACTACAGCATAAATCCATCTTCTCCTTTGCCATCCCTAAATCACTACTGGCAGTGCTGCTCATCCTTTTTTCAAAAGTGGCAGCTGAAACCTCAGCTGCTTTTTGTAAGCACATCAGTTGCAGAACTTTTTATCTGTTCAATGAGACTCACTTGCTTACATTAAAGAGGACTTGTTTTCCTTCAAGAACACTTGCTATATTTGTACACTCCTCTCACTCATAAATTGAGGCCTGAAGCAGCTGAGGGTCAAGTCACCTTGTCTAATGCAAGCACACAGAAGCAAGTTGCAGATGCTTGTTCAGATTTTTTTTTAAAAAAGGAAACATACAATTTTTAGTTTGAAAGACACAGAGAGCTGACAACCATTTTTGTTATAGGTTATTTTTTCAAACTCAGAGGGACAAGATGATGATGCAGTTCTCTGTACTAGTGTGAAGGAATTTGAAAGAATGGACAGAGAGCAGTTGAATATTTTTAAATTAGTATCAAAGTATCAAAACAAGTGCTTCATGTAAGCACAGTGTTCATCAGGACTTCACCCAATGCTGCACTCAGCTATCAGATCAAGGGCTGCAAAAAGTTAGAAATCACTGATTAAACCACACTAGGTAAAATATTTCCCTGGGAAGTATGATAAATGAAAAATTACTGAGCATAAAGACAGTACAATAGTGTTCTGGGCTTTGAAAAACATTCAAGAAAAGGGAAATGAATGATAGAAAATGCTTCAACAAAGACAAACCATTTTAACTGTAGAAGAGAAGGCAGGTGGCACTCACTTATGTAAAAGCATGAAAATGGGGATGATGCTAGCAGTAAAATAGGAATAGCTGAGATTATCCTTTCTACTACTATATCTACGTAAGAGATAGTTTTTAAACAAAAGAATCCTCCATCAAAGGGTGATTTGAATAAACTTAAAATAGTCCTTATAGGGAATTTGTGAGAATGACATCTTAAGTGAATGTAATAGTGCAATAAATGACAACAAGTGAAAAAAGGTTTTTTTTATTTCTCAGTGTTTCTCCACTGTCAATACTGTCCTTTTGCTGCAACATGTTGCAAAAAACTCTCTGCCTTTTCCATTTTAAACAGCTACAATATTTACAGGCTGTTTCCAATAACACACGCAGACACATACACACTCACAGACACGCAGGAACACATATCCCTATCCCTGGCAAGGTAACCGTTTGCTGGTAGAGGCAATATATATTTTCATTGTCCATTAAAAACCAAAGCCATTCTCTCATTTATGCTCTACTCCCCTCTCGATTTCCTAACCAGCAGCTACTGTCAAGCTTTGGGGGCGTCTGCAAGAAGTTACATGTCCAGCTATTTGATTGCCATCTTTCAAAGTTGTGGCCTAAGTGTACCAGGATTATCTATTCAAACTGTACATACCAGAAGTCATAAAAATTGCTCATATTCAGATGTTCGTGACCAAGCGATGTAGGTATATTCCCAAAATCTTTTGGGGCAGCCATCTTAATCACCTTCTTAGAAATATGCATATCATGCTGGGGTAAAACAAGTCACATGCGTTACTTTCCACCAAGGTGTTATGTACCCACTTTTTTACTAAGGCACCAGGAATTACCAGTATAATTTCTGAAAGAGTCCAGCGTCACTGAATGTACTGCATTAGATTATCAAATAGCAAGCCAGACATGAACAGAATAGATGCCTATATAATAGGTATAAAATTCCTTAATAAAATCAAGTACATAAAACCTGTGGTGGTACAACCCCAATCCAATATAAGTTGAATAATATTGTTAATGGCAAGAAATGCAATCTACCCAGCTCCATTTTGTCAATGGAGAGTTCTAAAATGGAGAAAGGTCTTTAAAGCAGTGTTTTTGTATCTATAGTCCTAGGTTGTATGGTGGTGTGTGCATTATCAGAGAAAGCTGAATCCAACTGTAAGGCATCTCTTCTCCCCCCTTGCCCAAGTCCAGACAGGCTGCTTGCCAAAGCAACTGAGCCACAAGTCCTCATCCTTCACCTCACCAGTTATCCAGGCTTCTCAGAGAGTTCTTCAGTCCCCAAGGCATTGTGAACATGAGATGAGGAATGCCTCCTGGTAACTGCACACCTGACTGGAAAACTGAGATCACCACGCAGACATGCCAGATGTCCCAGGCAAAGCGCCTGTAGCACCCCTTCAGCCTACATGGAATTACCCTGGAAAATAACCATCATCTTCCCACAACTCTGAAACCATTTCACATATGCTAAACCATGAGAGAGATCCCCAGAATCCATCACTAGTATCATACAGTGCAAGTAGCACAGAAGCTTCGGTGTGATCAGTGGTGTCACATACACAGTTTGAGGTTTTTGCTTTAATCAGAACATTTTAAAAGATTTCACAGGGAACTGAAATGGGAAGAGATTTTTAAAAAAATAGGTAGTAGCCATTTTTACTAATGAACATAATCTAAGTGGTGGGGTTTTCAGGAATTTTTCTGTAACTGAGTGTTTTAGGGGAGAAGTAAGTCCTGACATAGATACCACCTTTAAAGAAATCTGAGAAAAAGAAAATAGATTGGGATCTACCTGAAAGCTACAACAGTGAGACTTAACTGGAATGTTCCTATGGCAAGAAAATACCGCAATGCAAGTAGACAGAATAAAACATTCATCTATAATGGGTTTTCATGAAAGAAAGATCTATAAAATACTACTCTATGGTAAACTCAGTGTGAACTGACAGGACAAGTTGGAGTGTACCCAACTTTTCCATCCTCAAAAGAGGAGAAAAATATTACACATCAAGACAAAATCCAAGAAAAGCAAGCAACAGATGAAAGTATCTCCATCTAAAACAGAGGTTTCCACAGACAGATCTATGCTGTGGGGAATTAGAAGAAAACGAACACGTTTTTGTCACTTGCACACTGGAAACCAAAGACACAAGCCAACAACAATCATAGATGAATCTTAAAAAGTTCAGGAAAAATTTTAAAAAGTTGATTTTCCAAAGCCTTATGGAAGAGTGAAATTTCAATTAGGTGGCTTCTGTTGAGCACATCTGGAATAGATATGAAGATTATGAGAATGGCTTCACAACAGATGTTTGCTCAGTATCTGAATGAAGGTATTAACCTGTTTGCTGGCCACATTAAAATCCATCTCCTGAAGGCAACACACCAAAAGCCTTATTATTTAAAAAAAAAACACCCCAGAAATATTCATCAATTCTCTTTGCCCCTTAAGAAAACAAAAAGCCTCTCTCTTTCCCCATCTGCTGTTTGCTGATCTAATTCCAGGCAGTTACATATGCTCTAAAATTTCCACGTCAACAAGCCATTAATTCCTATCATATCTGTTATCAGCAATGGACATTGTCCTTATCCTGCCCTCAAGAGAGTAATTGTTCAGAGCCAGGGTCAACATACTGAAAGTTGCTTCAGTCAAGTTTAAAAAAAACCCAACCCAACTATGTGTTTTGTTTTTCAGTCATTTGTTTACCTCAAGGCTTCAGTACAAGAAAAAAAAAAAAGGCAACAACCATGCAACTAATATCAAATGGGAGCTTATTTTCAAACAAACTTCTCTTTCTAAAATGAAGGAATATTCTTAGCGATAGAGAAAACCTAAAGGGTTAGTTAATTAAAAGGGTATTTACCTGAAGGGAAGGACATAGAATAAAACCTTAATTAAAACACCTTCAATTCAAAACTTACACATTTTCTTCATTCCTGAAGACAGCAGTACCAGACCACTAAAGGTTCATCTACTGTACATTTTCAGATATGCAGGAGATGAATTCAACTACACTATAATGTAGTTGAATTCATCATATGATGAATAATTTTGTCGTCCAACATAGCGTTAACTGTGGCAGATCCAGAACTGTGCATTTATACCATGACTGAATGGGACTGCACATGGATAAACTGAATAGTAATATGCAACTGCAAGATGCACTTGTATCTTGAGGACAAGTTTGCATAGTATATGACACAAGCAAGGTCCCAGTATCATTCACTGGGAACGGTATCTAGAATTGACTAGCTACCAGGTACACACTTACCCTTTCACGGCTAGATGGCATACAGTGACTTGAGCTGGAATACTAATGTTTCCTAGGTAGCTGTTCCTTCCTTTTTTTTTTTTTTTTATCTTTTTCTTATCCCATATAATTTCACTCTTACATTAGGTACATAATGGACAATGTTTCTCCGATGTCAGAGAAATAATTACTATAACCTCTGTGGTATATCAGAAGTCTCTTCTGCTTACAATACATACAAAGAAGTGGGGGTGGCTGGGAAGAAGATGGCTGCTCCCAAAAGCTAGGACTGTATGCAGTTTCTCCACAGAGTCCTATGTAATTACAGGTCAGAAACAGGAAACAATCACAACAGGTACGTTTTTTTCTTACGGATTAAGAAAAGTGAATCATAGGAATTGCAAGTCAAGAACAAACCAGTTTCCCTCTCACACTCCCATGATAGTTCTGAGTTACTTGTTTCCCTGAATACACACTTTTAAAAAAATACAATAAAACCTAGGATATGTAACACATGAATAATTCAACTTCACAGTTATAAATACTCAAATTACACTTACATAGAATATATAACCACAGAAAATAAAATTCAAGTCATAGAAAAGAATGAAGACTAAAGGGAAAGAAAAGGCAAGGTGGTAAAAGTGATACAAGTTTAGGGCTGTGCCTTCTATAAAAGATCTTTAAAAACAGAAGTCAAGTTTTCTTGCATTCTTTTTTTGTTGTTGGGGGGGGAGGTTGTTGTTGCCATTTCTTCTTTTTAAATTGGATAGAATCAAAAAAACCTTCAAGCATCCATGAAGAAATCATGGACCTGCACCTCCCCCAACAAAACTATAACAACCGTGTCTGCCAGAGAAAAGCCAATGAAACAACACAGCCAGCTCTGGGTATAAAGAAGCCAAGCAGCTATGGCTAGTGAAGGGAGGACAGATGAAAGGTCATATATTGGGGCCCACTTTAAAGCTAGACGTGTTGTACACGTTTGAGATACCACTGCCACCACAATAAAGTCTGATGTAGTACAGGGATACTCAGGTGCTTTTCTATGTATTTGTTATTTTACCATTTATTGTGAAGAGGATGCAGCAAATGCACTTGTACGAAATACAGAACATAGAACCAAACCCATGGCACAGCCCTTACCATCAACATGTATATGGAGAGGGAGGGGATTAATCCCAAAGGCAATTTAAATAATGGTATTTTATATACTTATATTTATATATATAAATAAATGTTCTCAGCAATCTCAGGGTTGTTTTTAGTGCATTGCTGTAAAAAAATTAGTGCAGTTCTCATTAATGTTTAGCTCATAAGGAATAAGAATCTATACATCTGTTCAGTCTCTGCTTGCCACACCTGAAACCCTTACACTGTTTCACCAAACTGAAGGTTTGTAGTCAATTTCTTTAAAATAAGGTGGATGAATTCCACACACTCTGTGACAAGACATGGCAATTTTTGGCAAAACAATTAGAAAAATATGAGGTGCTCTGATCTTAGAACTGAAAAGTTTGTTGATTTAAAGCATTACGCAATGCATAACAAAATTTATAAACAAAAAGATATGTCTCAACAAATCTATCCTTCATGCAAGTGTTTCTTCAGCAGCTAACAACTTAAAAAAATTTCTTACACTTGTTTATTTGGGGAAAGGGACTTAGACAAATCTGTGTTTCAAGTCCTTTCCTACAACCGGACCAAAGTTTCATGTCCCAGGAGCTGCTTCTTCTGGACCCTTCTCTCTTCTGAACCATTGGAGAAGGGGAAGTTTCAGTCTCAAAGAGATTTACACTTCAGCCCCAAGTTCAAGGACGCCAGTTTCAACAACAGCAACGTATTTATCTTCAATCTGAACCAGCAGGATGGTTTTATCTATATGTGACCGACTACTTGGATCTCTGCTGCAAGGCACCCAGCGGTGAATCACCTGGGGGGGGAGAAAGAAAAAGTATAATAAAATGTAAGCTCCATTTGGAGAGCTGCCTTATCAAAGTTGTGGCTGATAATTCAAGACTCTTACAGGGCAAAAGGAGCAAAAATGAAAGTGCTATACTGACTTAGTTGTTCCTTTTTCAGTGACAGCATATCTACAGACAAGCTACTTGTTTAAGTCTTGCTGAAGATCTGCATCTTAAAATCACAGGATTGTTTAGGTTGGAAAAGACCTCTAAGAACAATGAGGCCAACTGTGAGAACAGCTTGCTTACCTGAGAACAGCCAGTCTTTGATCCAGATTTCAGCAGGGACAAACAACTTGACCCAAAGCAGAACCAAACAGTTCATGCAAAGTGAGTAACAACTGAAAAATGGGCACATGTACAGATCCGGGATATTTTGAGGCTATAGCTGTAAGTCTTAAAATACCTTAATGTTGTGCAGCACATAACGGCACAGAACTCCAGTTTATCAGGAGTTAGGTGTAAACTATAGTCTCCGAGTCAAGGCCTTTGCCCTTATTTTTTCCCTACTCTCTGTGAATGCAAGGTTGATCTTTTGAATTAATTTATTCAAAGATAATTTAAAATTAGAAGTATTACAAAGAGGAAGGATTTCAGAAATAGAGCTACAAACTACTCTCCCAGACTCCCTTGGATCTGCAAAATTCAGGTACTTCAATCTGCTGCTCCCAAGGATCCTGCCTGATATTGACCATGAAAAGGTCCCTTTTCCACACAGGCCCTTGTATGACCTTGCGTGTCTCTGCTCAGGTGCCTCCACAAAAATATACTCTTAAATTCTGGGTGCCCCAAAGAAATCGTAAGGATGCTCCAGTAACATGGTTTTAAATATTGCCAGCTCCACAGAAACAGGATTACCTCACATCTGCCAGCTGTGAGAAAAGAACCCTTAGTTCAAGACAAGGTAAGTTAAAAAGCAAATAAAATTAATTTTTACAAAATCCAAGACAGTACAGTTTTCAAGAGTTCTAAAGATACAGGCAGGGAAAAAAGGACAGAAAACCATGAGTGATCTGTATCTTCCAAGATCAAATCCAAGAGATCCACTTCATCTTCATTAAACCCAGCTGACAGCTGAGTATTTCTTGAACACTGGGGGAAAGAGATTGAGCTTTGTTCACTGCATGAGATCTATGCTGCATTCACAGGGAGAGCATTTCAGCCAGGGAAGCATGGCATCTTTAGTTCCCCTTTGATGCAACAGCATATTTAAGCTGTTCAAGTCTGACTTTAAAGTGTGTCCATATAAACTTCTAACACAGCTGGGTGGAATGAGGCCAGGAATATTCTATCCCCAGACACACAAAACATTGCCCAGCAAAGTCCCAGGTACTACATCCTTGTTGTCCAGCTTAAAAACTGGTGCCTTTGAGATAGCTAAGGGCTGATTCCAAAGGCATCAATATCATGGCTCCTTGAAAACATGCAGAAGTTGTACATAGATCAAAACTCACCACAGCCGTACCTGCACACTCACTTTTACCATCTCTTCTATCATGACTGGCAATTATTTGGTCCCCATAAATGATTGATAACATGCAAAATAATGACACTAGATAGTCAAGAGGTGATAAGAATCTCTTGGGAGGGTAAAGGTTCTTCTACATGCCAGTATCATGTGTCATAGGAAGATTATGCTGAATATACCTTTATCTCAAAATCTGGAAAAAGCAGCTACATTACAAAGAAGACTGCTAAATTTAATTTCCTTGAAGAAACCTTATCATGTCTTTCTGCCTTATATATACACTCTACTGCATACTTAGCAAAATAAAAAGCAAAGTTAGGAAAAATACTTTTTTCTACATTGCAGCAAAGTTTTAAACTCCTGAGTGCACAAGTTCATACTGAGAGCACTGACATAAGGCTTCATCAGGTAAACTGCTTGATGAGCAGCATCTCAGCAGGTAAGAATCATTTCTGCCTATTTCCAGTGAGGACCACAGCTGCAGGATCAGAAAGGGAATACTATCCTATGAGCTAAAGACTTGACTGAGACTAGTATTTTAACCACAGGCAGTGGAAACCATGTCATCAAGTTAAATCCTCTCCTTCTAATCACACACTGGATAATCTGGTGCTTTCCCCTTTCCTCTTAGGTTAAAAGATGCTCTTCTAAAAAAACCTGACAGTATCCTACACCAAAAATAGTTGAGAAGCATTCAGAACAGCAGCTTACTCTGACCTTTAAATCCTCTTGTTTTAATCTTTCTGTAACATCAATCACTGCACATGTCAGTGTGCTGCAGTTCACAAAATACACTCAAACTCCTGAAAAAAATTGTCCCATGATACCAGACAACAGGACATATTTCAATATAACCCTCTACATTCAGTATCTTTATGACATTCTTGATTTGCAATAGTATGTCTAAACCAAACATAACAGAGAATGTTTACAACAGCATTCTACTCCCAGGAGTTACCTACAAGGTAACCCTACTATCTTAAGAGTGGACTGTTAACTCTGATAAATTCCTTCCATGAATAATTGTATTTCCAGGGCCCTTCCTTCACAAACATACACCAACAAGGTAAATCCAGCATACACTGTGTTACCAGCATATCGCCATTTCTTACCTGAAGTTTGCAAATACATCCACAGTGATGTGGGCTTTCAGATGGCAAAATCCATTCCCTGAATCCAATTTATAAGTAACGCCTCCAATTGAGGTAAGCAAAGACATTCCTTCTCAACTGTCAAAACTGCCATATTCCAAATGAAAATACAGTTGTATTGATGAACCAATGCAAACAATGTCAGTGACTCTTCCCTTTTACTATTTATCACTGAAAGAATACTCACTGGAGCATCTTTATAGACACAAAGGTTAAAAAAAAATAAGTGTACACCTCAGTAAAAATCAAAAAGCTTCAAAGATAGATAGGTTTTTCCTCATTAAAAGAGCCTAAACTGGGAGATAAGTTTTCTAATGCAGTAAATTTTTATAAAATGCAGATGTTAACACCCCTAAGGAAAAGAGACATAATTTCAAGTCATACGCTTGCACAAGTTTTAAAACAGATTTCCTTCTTAAAGGGAAGAAAACACTTATGATATTTAATAAAGAGACATCTAAAGACAATCTTGCTTGGCTTTTTGATCAGAATAATTTAAAACCAAATACTGTTAATCATTCAATTTAGGAGCTGTTGGTAAACTGACCTTCTGTATTTGCTCAGGGATTTAAAGAAAATGAAAATTGGATGAATGAGTGCAATGCCTGAGAGTTCATGACAAGAGCTGGAAGCAGGCAGGAAGGAGAGGTGGTTGACAACATTTGAAACACCATCCTGCATCTTTTCCATAAAGTTACAGAAATCTCCCTCCTTCAAATTAGGACAGCAACAGTGACTTCAAGGACAGCTGCTGATCTAACTTACTAGTACGTCTATCTTTGGCCTTGACATCTAGGGAGACTGCCATAGAACCAAGACACTGCCTTAAGGTTAGCTTGGCAACTTCTAAGCAAAACTTACATGGCCTTCCATGCCTTCCTGAGGACTCCAGTCTTTCCAGCTGTTTCTTCCAGCTTTTAGCCGTATCACCTCATCTGGCCACTGCAGCTCTTTCCTTTTTGACACGTTGATCCCTTCCAGTACTTGACTGGGATCCATTAACTATAATTAGGAATTGAGTTTTGACTGTTAGTTCAGCCAAAATTTAAAAGAAACAGATAAACTGTAATTTTTGCATACTTCCAGATAACTGGCTTTAACCCACTGAAATTGATTTCCGACCCGTTTTGATGTTGGAAACAAGCTCCAGGCTAGGAAAAAGCCTGTGCAGCACTGAATTTGGAAATTAGGCTGTGGTTTCAGACACAGACAATATGTCAGTTCACTGAAGCAACAGCTCTGGTTCCCCTTCCCACTTGTTTCAGTTATACTGGCTCACAGCAGGGTCTGGGGAGCTGGCACAACGTAAGCATTGGCAGCACACAACATAATAGCAGGGAAGAGTTAAGTGATGATGAGCTGTTAAAATTGGCTCATTACTTCTTACAGAATATATTATCTTAACAGACATGGTCTCAGAGAATTTACTGCTATGCAAAAGTATTTATCTACTAGCATGGTTAGACAAGGCTCACTCTGTGTTTTGAAGTAAACTGGTCTTTCCACAGGGGAAGCAGAAGAAAACTCCTGAAAACTACTTATTTAAGAACTCCATAATATCCACTATCCAGGGGCACATGTCCACTTTGCCTTTATCCTCCTCACACAGAGAAAGTAAAACAGCTTCATAAAAGGGCCCTTGCCTGCAAACTAAAGCTACTAAGCACAGACCTGAAAATTTACTTTGTTAACTTTGCCCACTATGATGCAGTTTACTAAGGATTACTCTAAACTGAGGTAATATCAGCAATCACGTTTGTTATGATCTAGTCTATTAAATACACTTCTTCATGTTTTCCACTAATATAATGTGAAAGACATGTATGTGGGGCTAATAAAAGCTAGGAAAGCAAGAATACAAGTTTCTGGATTTTCAAAACAAGTAAGGTTGCCAGGATTAACTTAGTCAATCGTGTACTGTTTGCTGCTGATTCAACCCTGACATAGCAATAACCAAGGAATAAATACATGTGGAAGTGAAAGCAAGTATATTCACACTTACTTTTGTGGAAAATCTACTTGGCTTCAAAGAAAAAAGCTAGTTGCTTTGTACTCTGCAAATGTTTAGCTTTACAGGCCGCAATGTATAAAGGCAAACTAAGTATGAAGTGGAACTGAGTTCCGCTGATGTTCTCAATGCAGCAAAACATAAATAATGTAAACCAGGAGCATGCAGAAAGGCTTCTTGTCCAGAAAACTTTTTCCTTACATTAATTCTCCAACCATAACCACACAGAAACTGTATACCCAGACATTCCTGAATGTGTATGTATTTAAAAGTAATGATTTCAACAACATATGAAGTAACAACTAAAAAAAGCATGTGGAAACATAGGTTAACTTGTTCTTCTAGACTATTCACCTGGATTCTGTAAATAACGTCATCCTTTTTGGCTTGCATTTGATTTGCAGGGCTTGCATTGCCACCTGACTGAGTTTCAGCTGCATTACTCCCTCCTTCTGTCCCTAGAAAGCCCACAAGGGCATGCTGTTTACAGGCTGGGATGCTTTGGCTGGAGCTGCTAGAAGAGGGCAGTCCATGCTGCACGCTGACCCCAGTCTGGCCAGTAGGTTCCATTTGGTTCACCATAGATAGGCGGGACTGGATGGATGATGGGAGGTTACGAAGGGATATCTGACTGGTAGAAGAGCGTCGACAAGGCACGAAGCCTGTTGTGGATGTGCGAAGAGATGAATGACGACTGCCGTAGCAATAAGATGAATGGCTAGCTACTGAGGCACGGGCAGGGGAATGTCTGACAAGGCTGGACTGCACAGAGTGAGAGCTGTGACTGGTGCCTAAAAGTAAAAGATACAGAATTAGGAAAGTTTGATAAGGCCTCCCACACACATTAGATTGCTGACACACAAACATTATAGTGCACAGATATACAAAACTGATTGGTCTAATCAACATCATCCGCAACAGCTGTATCGCAGATCTCCGTTGCATTTCACACAGCAGAACAACTGAATACATTCTACTCATCTTGGAATTTCATATTCTGTTCAATTCACAACCCCTGCCAGACAAGTAGCTTGAAAAATGCTTCAGTCTTGCTCTTTCTGCCATTTCTTCCTTAATATTAAACACTTACTTTTCCCATACTTAAGGCAACAAGGCAGATACAGATGTTCATGTTTTAAAATACTGAATATTCTTTCTTAATATGCTTGACTACACATTCAAATTTTGGGTCAGAAAATCTGTCAGAACAACAGCTGTTTTAAAACAAGTTCAGAAGAATTTAATGCATTTAAAGTTAAAAACGAATTGCAGTTCATGAGCATCGGTGTCACTGCTTTTCCTATAATAAGTACTTGCAAATACCTCTCCACAGAGAGACAGATCTAATTATGTTCATTCAACTACATAGATGCACGTTTTCTTTGTGAGTAAAGGCAGTCTTCGAAAAACTTTCTCAGCTTTACTGTTTGTCACCCCCCTAACTACAGATCACTACGGACCCTTGAATAGGATTCAGTTAGAATACTACAGAAACAGACAATTCATTTCACTGTATAAATAAGTAATACAAGACATTCACAAAAAAATGACAAGTTTAGCATTTGCAGACAATACAACTGAAGTGAAGAGATCCAATGTGTAGAGACATGTTATAACAAGTTATTTAATCTATTTTGTCAGCATTATACCCCTTTTCCTCAAATCTGTTTGGTAACCTTGCCTGGCATAAAATAGTACTGTAGTCTGAGACAAATCCATCAGCTCTTAACACTACTTAAAATCACATCACTTTTGTTTGCTTTTCTTTTAACTTGGGCCAAGAGCTGAAAGGTCAGTTCTGCCTATAGAACTGAACTTGTATAAAGTTGTTCCTTTGTTTTAACTTTACCTAGAGTGGAGGGATGAGTTGGTGGATGAGCCGCAGGAAAAGTTGTGGGATGAGCTGCAACAGGAGGGTGCTGTACTGCTCCAGGTCCCTGCCCTGTAGTTGCATTCCCTCCTCCTTGTGACATGCTGCTCTGTGACTCATTGATAGTTGCATTATTACTTGTGCAAGAAGCTCCACCTCCAGCATCTGAATCTTCAATATTTCCACCACTATTGCATCCAGCTCCGCAGCCTTTCCTTAGTCTGGAAACATAATACAATTCATACATTAAGTCAGGCCTCCTCGTATCAGGATTCTATGAAATGCCTCATGACAAGCAAAAAGCTTTACTCAGCACAATCCACAGCACTCCCCAAAATCAAACTTGACTTCATTTTTTCAGAATATGCTTTGCAAATATAAATGCTGTTTTCTAAGAGATTGCAACTTTCTTCATGACAGCTATCCCATAACAGTTATTTATGACAAGTCAAATGATCATATAAAATAGCTTTTTAAAAATTATCCCACCTCTGAAGTACAATAAAGTGATAAAATTCTAAATCTAAAATGTTGGTAGAACATCCTCATTATTTTGTAACAGTTTAGTAAAATTTATGCTACTTAACACAGTAGTCATGCATACTGTTATACTGCAAAATATTCATGTACTCAGAATAGCAGGAAAAGGTTTGTCGGATTTTTTTTAATCTATTTGCTTTCTGTTACCTTCAGTAATGCAGTCACAACTGTTTGAAGCACATATTGAACATTCAGACCGTAGGTCAGCCAACATTTTCCACTGTACATAACCACACAGTTTTTTCACATTGTTTACACTAAAAAACTTCAGATGGACACAAACCACAGCACATTTGCTCGTCTCTTCAATTACTACTTCTTATTTTTCTTTTCTTTCTGTTGCACTCAAACACAGTAACCAGCCCTTTCCAACTTTGTTTGCCCCAGGATCCAGAATCCTGAAGCATACACACCTTGGATCCAAATACTTTCTGTGTCATAGTTTCACCCATTAGTCTATTGAGTCTGACAAGCAGATGGTGGCGGGAGACAAACACCTCGGACTGCAGTAAATGTGGCATACTCTGAGGTGAAGCAGCACGTTCTGTTTTGATGTGCCATAGGTGTCTAAGTTAAATATGACTATCAGAACAGCTACACGACAGTTCGGACTATGGCACCAGCTCCTGGAAGTGGTAAGAACTGGGATGCACATTTCTGAATGTCCCCACAGCTGCCACTGTTGCTTTTGGAGCCACAGTCACAGTGGCCAGAAATGCAGTGAAAGTTCTATGGCCTATAAAACACAGCACAGCAACAGTTTGTACTGACTTACCCAGGGGTCATGTGGGGAAATGATTATATTATTACCATTTGGTAATAATAATAAGGTATTTGTTCTGATCCTGACATTCAGGGTTATTTGTAAGTACTCGTGAGATTTTGAACAACAGCTAAAGCTTGCATTACTATGCATGAGCATACCCTAACAACATTAATATTGGCACTTTCATGCTAAATTTGTGCCAGACAGGAACCCTACCAAATAGTCCTGATTCTGTAAAGATGGTATTTTAGACTGCAAAAGCAAAAGGTACTGAAAAATACAGTACAGAAGTTGCATTGTCTCTGATTATGAGACCTAATGTTAGAGCTGTAGTTGTGATTCTTGCATCTAGACTTCTTCTTCTTTCCTCTGAGCTCTCATTTACATAGTTTGTGGTCTCAGCCTTGAAGATTCATCCTGTACCAAAGCAGTTGCCACATGCTACTGCTGTGCCCAGAATAAAACTCAAGGTGTATTTATTTTTATGGGACTGACTATTATAAGTTATGCTGTGTTGGGCCTGTTGTACGGGACTAGTTAGTGGAATATGAGAGCATGAACACGTACTAATGAGAACTCATTTCCTCAGCTTACCTGTGCCATGTAGACACTATGAAGTTTCTGATGTTTCCTAAGCTGATGGCTCCCCCAAGAATGTCCTTTAGCTGTTCATGACTATCTGAATAGGAAGTAGTCAGAGGTGAGACATAGATTGGGTATCCAATTGGCTGGTCACAGGAGGAGTTAATCATGTTCCTCAGAGCTTGTTTAGCATTTTGGATACTTCCTCTCTCTGGATTACGATTACGCAGGAAGACAAGCTCCTGCTGTTGTCCTGCCCACAGGCCACGCACACACTCCTTATTCACCTGCAAAAGCCAAGTAGAGAGGCTGTGTCAGAAAGTGAAGCAACGAGAGCATGTGGTGACTGCTGTGCTATACCAGAGCCTTCGTGAGCATATGCAATATTGCTCGGCAGAACTGCAAGCATGCATATGCACTTCCTTAACAGGCTGAGCTTAAGGACACACTCTGCAACAATGACAATACAGCAAATCTAAGAATGGGATGAGGAATAAGATATTTTAAGTCAGAAGGAACTGATTTTCTGATACAGTACTTGCACTGTATGAGAAGAAGCAGACCTAGCAATAACAAAACAAAGATTTGAGTTCGACTAGCAGTTTGGTACAGTTATTAAAACACACCACAAGATACTGTCCCACTGTGAAATGTGCACAAAGCTTACCTTAATGACCCTGAAACTGAGATACCGCTTATTTAGCATAATGATTTTATATTCATTGGTGCCATCATCCATCACGTGACGCAGAGCAAGAAGGGACGGAGAATTGGAAAGAACTGCACTCCGCCAAGCAGGGTCCCCTTCATGTGCTATAACTAGATTTTCTTCATGGGTTGTTATAGCTTCATAAAGGACAGAAGGATCATCATATTCATCTGGAGAAGTGAAGTGATCCTGTTTCCAAGAACACATGTTCAATAAGATATGATTAGCATTTCAGATGTACCTACATGTAAAACCCAAACATTTCAAACTCTTGAAATGATCAGTGCATTACACAAAGTTAGCCATCAAAAATACCAAATACCTACTTTAGAAGATTGAAGATAACCTCTTTTCCAACAGATTGCTTCTTCTTTTAACTTAAAACCAAAACGGTCAAAAGTACGTGCCTATCATTGATTCAAGTAAATTTCTAGGTGAATTTTACACTAGATTTGTATCTATTTATATTGCTTACAGAAGCATTTTAGTTTTAGCTTCTGTTCTTATTCACAAGCCTCCAACTGTAAAACACACTGAAGCAAAGCACTGATTATTCACCAGGATTGCATAACATGAAAAGAGCAATAGGAAGAAAAACAATATTTACTATTAAAAAGTTCACATTGACACTTGATGACAAACTATTTCAGCATCAGATACTATCAAGACAACTTACATTACTACCAGTCAAATAGAAACACAAAATCTACGAGTTCAATTCAGTATTAGGTCACATTACTTTCTGGTTAAAAAAAGATTGTGGTTAATAGCCAAATTTCCAACACTGGCTGAAGCCTGGATATGCTACTGCACTGCAAGCAAATAAAAACCTTTCATAGATTAATACAATAATGTTCAGAAAAAAACCAATTTTTTTAATTGTTAGAGTGATCTTTATTTTTCTCACTTTTCATTCCCTGACTTAATTCAAGCCCATTCTGCACAGTAACCCTCTGAGAACACTCCAGAGCTGTTGAAGTGGTACTTCTGCTGGTTTCAACAATTATTTTGTAATTATTCTGCTTTGCTGTACTCCTGAACTCCTAACATACACATTCTGCTAAATTCAGATTTTGTGTTACATGAAAGAGTTGATTCAATCACTGCTAGCTGTGGGGGACTTCCATACTCTGCAATGAAGGCAAAAAACCCCCTTTAATAATAATTTAAAAAATGCAATTAAGATGTGCCTTTGATTTGCCTATGATTTTCAACCAATCTATTTTTCTAGAGTACCAATGCTTTTCCCTCCTAACAGAGTGCTGATCACTAAGCACATGCTATCTTGTGCTTGCTGAGATGAGTCAATACATTCACTGTAATGAATTTGAGATTGTTCATCTTCACCCTAATTTCACTATAAAGATCCAACTCTAATTTCAACTTATTGAAAAGCAGAACAGTCACCATCACCTGAAACCAGTGATTATAACACTTCAAAGTAAAAAGAACAAGAAAAACAACTCCCATTGGAAGAGAGGGCTGTGCAGCTTTGAATGCATGATAACCTTTTAAGCCAATTACATATGTGTAGAGAGGGAAGAGAGAGGGAAATTATCAGAGAAGCTGTTCATGAGGGAAATATCTCTACATAGGTATGAAACAAGGCTTGACATGTTCTCTGATCTACACCTAATGTAATTTGCAAGCTCTGAGCATAAACGGCATTCCCTTTTCCCCTGTATCAACTTCCACAAGAGCTATAATAAATCAAAGGACAAGATATGATATTCCCTCGTTTTCAGCTGTCAATCTCTATCACATGCCTTTTGTTATCGTCCTCTTTTTTCTCTCTCCCAGCCACTTATTTTTAAAAGAACAAAAGAAATAAAAAGAACTGGACACATCTTTCTGTGTAATCCCTTACCTGATGTAACTTAAGTGACATCCGAATTCCAGGAACCACTACTTTCCTCAGCAACTCCATGTCAGCAAAGATCCATTCATCTCTAATTGAAGATATACGGAAGTCACCCTTAAACAGGGCATGCAGGCCGTACAAGAAGGATTCCAGATTACTGTTGAGGGGAAAAAATAATGAAGAAAACAGCCCAAATACTAACAGAAATACAAACATATCCACAGTTATCATCACTGAACAGAACAGAAAATATTGAGCTGTACAGAAAGGCACACAATTCCTCTCTATAAAGATAAGCTACAGGATAAGACAGGGAGAAGAGAACATATGAGTAAAGATGTGCATGTAAGCAAAACCTGGACATTACATGTCTACGTGCTCTGATCAGGTAATGAACAAGCCATATGCAACAGTATGTTTACATGGACTAAAGTAAACAGGAACACCATAAGGATTGCCTGACTTCATTCTGAAGACTTTTAAAGAGAAAACTTTTCAAGGTATATAACACATTGGAGGATATGTAACTTCAGTTGTGCATGCTTCAGTACAAAATAAAAAGGCATTGTTTTCAATTACTATCTTATGAGTGAGAAATCAAATATGCTGTGATCACTCTTGCAACTGCATATTTGCAAGACTTTCAGGAGGCAATTGATGGGTACTTAGAAGAATTAGTCAACAGCTGCCCTAAAAGTGTAGAACAGTCACCACCCAGCTGACCAATAGCTTCTCCATCTGATTAAGCTTTTTATTTTCTTTTTGAACCACCACCTTCTGATTTCCTGAAACATTTAACTATATTTTACATTGGATTTCTAGAGCTGAAGCTGTCAGTCTGCAATAAAGAGGTTACCATATCACAAAAGAGTTGAGGTGAAGAAATTTTGTACAAAACACAACCGCTTGCCACAGAGCCAGCTAAACTGTGAAACTGATTACAACAGTCTGATCTAACATCCACCAAGATATGAGTTCTCCATTTTAAGAAACTTCCCTCTTCTTCCCCCTATTTCCATATAGGGCACCTACTTGGTGCAGGAAATAGAGCCTACTTTTAGAACTCAATCAGTTCTTGGGTTTTTTTATCTTTATCGGTTATAATTGATCCTTACCCATACCAGAATTCTCATCTTGCATTAGTTCAATAAGACAAGATGCTCAGATTCAAGTTCTCCCTCGCTTCCTTTTCTTTGGTTATGTTTCATTGGCTGTTGTAATGAAGACAAGTTACATAGCAAATCTGTCCAGTTTAAGGGAAGACGTTAATTATCCATTTCTTTTAGGAAAAGGTACTCATCCTAACACCTAACCTAGGAACTCAGAGGGATTTTGAGGATGGGAAGCTTACAACAACAGTATTTATTACCTAGACATATGATGTGAAGCTGTTCCCAATGCTCTCCGCCCCAGAACACACAGTCCATAACACAATGTCACTAGGGGTGAGTCTTTACTTGAATCCAGTGGCTTATAATAACAAAAGAGAAAATAGTAAGTCAGGTGAATGGAGTAAGGAAATCACCACTGAAAAAGACAATTCCGCCAGAAGGAGTAAAAGACCCAAACACGTAACAGTTCACAAACTCAAGTGTGCATATGTACCTACCGTGCCAGTTACTCTTAACAAAACCAATCCTGTTTGAAACTCTCAGCCAGAGTTTTGCAAATACGTAAGGATACTTGTAAAGGCAAACACACGTATACTATTATTTGAAAGAAGACAAATTGTAAGCTGAACAGATGTATGGTACATTCCTCATGGATACTGTGTATCTTGTAAGCAAACTATTGATGAGCAAAATTGTGGGGTTTAGACAAAAATACTTTTACTGAATACAGTGGATTCTAACTGACTAGGAGTATTTAATCCTGATCTAACCAAAAACTTCCCTGGACTACAGCTTTAATCTGGAGAAACTTGCCCTCAGTTCAAAGCCAGTAGTAGCTGTACAGTATATATAATGCCCTAGAAAATGGCATAATTCAGTTAAATGATTAATCTGATTTTCAGTACATACACAAAATCTTTCACGACCATGATTTGGAGGGAAACAATTTCCTTTGGCTCTTGTTTGTCATTTGACCACAGGACACTAAGTCTTACACCCGTTAAAATGGGCTTCCTACTAATCTTTTACCTCCAAAGCAAAACTGAACTCTTTAAGTCTTGGATCTTTCGTTAAACACCTAAATTCCAATTATATTCCTGTCCTTTTAATCTCAGTTAATTTCTGCTTATTCTCAAAGGCAACACTAATTAGACTGGACCACACACAGTTATTTTGTAAACAGTAAGAAGTCAAGGCATTCCTCTACAACATACTCCGATTTTAAAGGTGTAAAGATTTTGGAGAGAAGAAAAGGTTGAACTGGAGAGAAGAATAGGATGATTATTTTCACAAGCCAACAATTCCAGCGGTCCAAAGGAACAGTACAGTATGATCAATGAGAAAGAAGCAGTCAGTCCTATAAGCTGGCAACAGGTATTTGGGGTTTTATGGGGTTTTGTTTTGGCACTTTTTTGTTTCAAGTTAGGCTTGATTTGTGAACGCTGACTTCTAAGCACAAAACAGCAATTCTGTAAGCATACTGTTTTGTATGTAGATAAATGCCTAAGATTTAACTGATTTATTTGAGCTGGCAAATAAAATTCATTAATTAACTGATTAAACTATAAGTTACTTATGGAATTTATTAAATTCTCAAAAGTAGAAGACCAAAACCATTTCAAGGAAAATACTTGGATTATACATATTTATTTCAAAAATCAGCATTGAACCAGCCAGTAAGTCAAACCAAAGGGAAAAAATGAGAGTATCCTAGAATAGTGAATGGCTTTCCTCACATGTCCATACTTACCTTTTCTCTTCGAGAGCAGCAATATTCTATCCAGTTCAAATATATCATACAGAAGCTCTCTCTTGAGATCCCTGCCAGACGATGGTCATAATCCTCATCAATATTGGGGTTAAATGTTGGGTCGACATCAACATAATTGCGGTCTGTGCACAACCGCAGTCCTTCCTGCATTGTCTCGTTAGCTAACCATTCCTCTAGCTTGGGGGATGTCGTGACATAATAGATGATTCCCTAAAATAGTAGTAGTTAAGAATATGAGTCATTGCAATAAAAAACCCAGTCAGTGATCTTGATTGTTTCAAATTATTTGCATTATTTTCCTGGCAACGAATAAAACTGACACACAGTAGTATTTATTTATCTCACAGATGCAACATATTTGCACAGAAAACGCAGGTGGTATATAGGAGTATTTTTCAAAGATTGTCAAGATTTCTGAAGCCTATACTGAAGGAATAAGGAAAGAACTAAAGGATGGGACAGGACTTTCACTGTAATTTTTGCAGAAGACAGAAATTTTTATCTAGTTAACATGGAAGATTTGATATTAAATTTCTAAAGAATTCTAAACAAAATAGTACTAAAACACAACATTTTAAGACCCTTGTGCTGGAGAATACCACAACTTGTGTGCTATGTCTTGTAAGTAGGCAGTAAGTGTCTTGGAAATATTTTAACCTGAAAATTTTCAGCTCTCTGAAAGAGAGTACCTTATGAAAGATCTCAGTTAGTACGCTGATCATCTGAAGGGATCTGAGGTCTAGAGTCCTCTTAAAACTGCAGGTCAAGACTTACTTTCTTTTTTATGACTCAAAGATGAGTTTGGATAGGTTATAAAGACCAAAGAGCCTGGTTTTCTCTAAGAGAAACAGACTATTTAGCTTTTCATTTACAACACAGCTATTATAATTTGGGTTATAGTTTTTAAGTTTCTATTCCAGCTTCAGCTAGGATGCATCCTCTCTGATCTAGATGCAGGGTCATTATCCTATTCATGCAGCATCTGAGTCACCATCAGTACAACAAACTCTGCCCATCTTATCATCACCTTCTATGATCCTTATATGTCAGACATCAGAAGTTCAAGACATTAAGCAGCTTCCAGGTGTAATGCAGCCTATCTTCCCCTGAGGGTTGTACTGATCTGAATCATACCTTCACATAGTAAGTAGTGAGAATTTTCCGGAGATCAAAGACTTGAAGCATGGAAGCTGCGCTGTTGTCAGTGATGCTGTAACCCTCCAGAACATACTTTGTCACAAGCACTTCCCAAGCCAGCCAACGCTGCCCAAAGGCAGCATTAAAGGAAAGCATGTGAGGAAGATGGCCTGGTTCACAGCAACAAAAACCTTCATCTTCCTCCACACCTTCAGTGATGGCCTCTACTTCTCGTTGCTGACAGTAAGTTCCTTAGGAGAAAATAGGGAAAAGAACAAAGCGTTGAAAGCTTTGTACGATTGCTGTAATGTGAACTAGTGTTTAAGAGTTTAAAATTCAACCCATTTCCAATTACATTTTTTAACACTAAGTGAGCCATCTGCCAACAAACACAAAAGATTTGGATAGCTTAATTTATCACTCTAAGATCACATTTGAGTTTCTCTACGAAGTAACTATGGCAGGCATGTTGCAGTAAAATGGAAAGACAGACTTAGCATCAAGTGACAGGAGCATCAAGAGGCCCTCCAGCCCATCTTCAAAGCAATTAATTTACAGGAAGGAACTGAAAATTACTTTTGTTTCCAAAGCAGAAGCCAACTTTTTAGTACAGACAGCTAAGGAAGTGTAAGACGCTCACCTCTGAATTCAAGCCCCCTCAGCTGGAAGGTGACCAAGCCGTTTCCTATCTCTATAAGGTGTACTAGTGCATTGAGGTAGTCAGAGGCTAGGATGAAGCAGTCCCCAGTACTGTAGTTTCCCCAGCGACCCAACAACAAGTCTCCACATAAGCTGTGCTGAAGGGAACGGGTTAAATGTTCATAGAAGATAGAATTCAGGTTGTTATCATCTGAACCTGTAGGAAGATTGAGTTTGGGTTATCTGAATCTGTAGAAAAACATCAAGCTTGAATATCAATTATCACTTCACACTGAATCCTACATTTTTTGAACAGCAATGTTGTTTCAGGGTCATACTCCACTCCCACTTCCCACTTTTTTAAGGGAGAAGTACTCCAAATGAATGCCAAGTGACATTTGTACCAATTTTTTTCTTAGTCACTCCTCCATTTTCCAAGTTAATATTTCAGTTCCACTCATGCATCTCCCATCAACCCATTCAAGATAATAAAGTGCAACAGCAAATGAGCACAGAAGTATCTCAGTAATGACTGTACTGGTCTCATCACCATGACATTGAGACACCCTCAAATAATACTTGGCACTTTTTTAATTACTCAAGAATAGAAAGTAAAACAGCTTAACACATACTACAATTAGAAATAAAAAAGTAAAGCAGGAACACAAAAGTAAGGGTGATGTTAAAAAACTCATGAGAGAGTATAAAGAATAAAGGAAGAGAGATGATGAAAGAGAAAGTAACAGAAGACAGAGCAACAGAAAGTTTGGGCAGGGTTGGAGAACATCAGAGGGCAAACTGAACATGAATCCTATAAAGATCCCATGAAAGTCATTTACATTTGAAGAAAATGCCACTGTAAGAAAACCTACCCCTCAAGAAAAAAAAAAAGAAACCCACCAACCCACCCCTACTTCCCAAAAAACACCCCCTGAAAAACCAACCCCACAAAAACCTCCGCATCACCCACCAAAATCAGACTAGGAAAGGTACCTGGATTCCGATCAAGCTGTGAAGCCAGTCTAGTATTTGAATGATCCACACGCTTTGTGCTGAAAAGAATAAAGCATAATTAATACAAAATATACTACTGTAAGAAAATCTAAGGAAAGAAACTACTAATTTAAAAACTGTTAAAGAATATTCCCACAAATAGTTTCAAAAAGTTATTTTTAAATCATCTTATATGCAAATTTTTTGCTCCTCTCATGTAAAAGTATTTTCTGCCTGTGATAGCATTATACTACCTAATAAATTTTGTCCACAGTAGATAGCCATAGAATAATCTTTAACTTTACATTTAAGTGCATATATTTTGCTAGATAGATATAAAGCTTTAGATGTGAGAAATAAACTTTAAAACAATTAAATTAGCACAACTAATATTCCAGTAGACTTAACGGAAAGAGCAATTTTCAGACAGTTGTTTCATTGTCCAAAGTTATCACCATAACTCTTTAATCTAAGATTTGGAACATTGTATTTAAACTGTTCTAATGTTAGAAGGGAAATAATAAATACCAGAAATATCCACTCATTTTGCCCTATGCTGCTACTCTATCAACAACAGTGAACTTCAGAGAAATAAAACAAAAGGAGGTAAAACCTGAAATGAAGATTCTTTGACTACTGATCCCACCTTGATCAAAAAATATTTACTTTAAAAGATTCTTATATTGAGTTTAGCCAGTTTTGCTGTGAGCTAAGCAATAATGAACACAGATAAAATACACTTATGAACTGCTCCCCCAAACCCTTTTATACATAAAACCACTTTCTGATTAAAATTGCATTTCACAATAACATAGTTTTTATGTTTAAAAATCACCAGGATGGCGTACCTCTAAGTAGAAATTAGTTTAAGCAGCTGAAGGAAATGTTCCTAGTGTAAAAAACAGCTACTACGGTATTTCAGAAATAAGTTAATTGAAAACATTCAGTACGATACACTAGTGTTCTCTGAGGGAAAACACAGCAGAAATTGAAGAGGAAAAAAAAAAGCCAACAAAATCACAAACCCAACACATTTAGACATATTTACATGATTAAAAACAAATGTCACAAACTTTAAAGATCTGATTTCACCTACTTGTAATCTCTTTCCCAGAATTTGACAGGCCTGGCATATGAAGTGATGAATATTGCACTTCCCAGAAAAGGATTCAGTGGAGTCGAGAAGAAAGCTGACACAGCTGCTTGGACAAACAACATGGCAGAATCTGTAGGATAAGAGAATTAAGGAAAGCAAAGCAACAATGACTTTTTTTTTTTTAAGCTCCTGGGATATTACCTGATATAGACAGCAACACCAATTAAGAAGAAAACAAGGTCTCACTGCAAAGGTACTTTGCTGCATAGAAATTCAGAATCTCCACCAATGAGGGGATTATTTTTGTTTTTAAAAACTGAAATAGATGAAAATTTGTCACTAGACATGGTAGTCATTCAAAAATTCTATCAATACTAACTCAACAGTCCATTCCAACAGGTCTACAGAAATTTAAAATGCAAAACTCAAGAACTAAAACCATAGTGGCTCATAAAAGGGAATGACTGTCAGAAGAAAAGCTGTGTCATTTTCAGAATGAATTCTGCTCCATGTTTCTTTTTTGCCAGCATTCTTTCATGCCAGCATTCTATTCCTGCTTTATCTGCTACTGTATAATTCATAGCATTGTAACAAGGCAGAAAGTGTGCACAGTTTTTTTGTAAATACTCACTAGACAAACCTGTTCCTTCAGTAGGTTTACCCAATAATACATAATCCATTATAACACATTATTCAGAAGTTATAAATACACAACCTCAGGAGAAAACCTGCATTTTCAAAGGATACGTGGCACAGCAAAGGGCTGGGCAAAAGCATGGAAGGCAGATCCCCAGGTGATCTGCCATGGAGCAATGTAGGTATATACAAATCTCAATTTATAAAAGAGTTCCCAAAGCTACGGAAAAAAAAAAAAAAAAAAAGAAAAAAGAGAAAAACAATTCAGTGATTTAGCCAAGAACCAATATGCTTTGCAGAACACAAACATCCTGAGGAATTTACTGGTTATCCTAGAGTTCTTAGTGGTTCTACCAGAAGCCTTCAGACTTAGAAAAGGGATGTATCTACAAAAGCAAGTAACATAATATGCTTCATTGTTCTACTAACAGAAACTCAGGAGATGTTTAGAAAGTTACATATGGTTTCTCAAGCAAACAAAAATGCTTTGGGAAGGAAAAGTCTGAGCTGCCTTACAGCATATCAATTACAGGACAAGTAAGACTGAGGATCTGCAAAATTACATATCGGTTAGGACTAATCATTTTCGATAACCTGAAACACCTAGGAATAGAGGTGAAGTTACCTTGCTGAAGAGTATGGACATGAAGAACAGATCTAGCAGCATGGTCTCAGTAAAACTTTTGTAATCAAAAGTAAAGAAGAGCACTGTGAAAATAACAGTGACATACTGGCACGTTGGGCTACTGAATGATGAGCGCAGTAACTTCAAGCCAGCTATTGTGATCATTAAAGCACCCAACCTGTGTAAGAAATTCACACAAAACAGTTACTATCTGCTGTCCAAAAGGGGTTTAAAGACCACGTAAGTTGTTGCTGTCATGAAATGCCAATCTCTTCAAACTCAAGGTTTAGATTTGAGTTTGTTTTTGGAACTGGGGGGTGGCTGGTTTGTTGGTTTTTTAAAAGACAACTTTGGATTTGGGCTTTTTCTTAAACAGGTTACTAAGTCTTTTTAATCAGTATTCTCAAGCCCATCAATGTTCAAGGATTAGCATTATTTGTAAGAGTACCACTAGTAAAAAAAAAATTAAGAGATGAAATATCCTTGTATTCTAAAGAGAAACTTGGTCTTTAATTTAGGTAATGAATACTGAAATGCAAAAATGCTAGATTAATCATCAAGAGAATGTTAATGAACACTGGGTTATCATTTCCTGCATTACTACTAGTAGTTTTACTAGTAGTAAAAGCTACTGCTCTAGTTTTTATTGGGGGAACTGCAATTTAATTCTTTTTCAAGAGACAGTAACTGACAGATCAAAGAGTTATGAAAAATAAGTTAAAGTAATATAATGGCAATATTCCTCCCAAAGGTCTTGTAGTGACAGTGATAATTCAAGGTAAGAACTTACTAGATACAAGGATTAAAATTAAAAAAGCCACATATCCCACACACCCCTCAAAGAAAGAATCTAATACCCAGCTCCCCACTTCCCCCCAGGTACATATTCAGTTTTGTTTCAAGATTCATTTTCTCTTTTGTTTTAACTCAACAGAACTTCAAATCCAAAAAAGTCACCTGGTTACTGTTTCTTGAAGGCTAAAAATTGCAGGGCCTATTACTGAACTCTCATTTGCTGAAACAGTCAGATACAGTGCTCAAGGGACTATAACAAAGGCTCAATTTAAGAAGCAGTGTGCAATTCCATCTGCATATGGATTATACTTAGGGGCTAGAAGGCCTGGGGAATTCCTTGATGAGAGACGAAAGCTGTAGAGAGGCTGCAAGCTGGCACACCAACTTGGGGAACAACTCTGAAATTTATGTCTGATAAAATACCAGAACAAATCACTATCTTGAACTTGAGTCTGGTTAATCATATTATAGACTCTGAAGATAAACATGGAAACTTATCACACTATTAGATAACTCTACAACCTGCAGTCCTTACAGTATGTGCTATGAATGGAATGATTTATCTTTGTGGGCATTTTTAGTTTAATACTGTAATACTACATTCAGTTTAAGTCAGCAAGGTGACTTGGCTTTATAAGGGCTTTTACATAAAGAAAAGTTTTATTTATTCCTTGGCTTAGTCTTAAGACAATAGCATTAACTGTCTTCACATTAAGGCCAGAACTCACTATTTAATTTTCCACCACAGCAGACATACTCAAGATTACTTGATCTCCTTTTCTACTTACTCAGTATCCAGTTTCTTTGGACTAGCAATATTCTTAGCGCTGCTACTAAGCTCATTGAGGACTATCAGTGGGTAGATAACATTCTTCTCTACAAAAAGGAGCCAAATGTGAAGTTTCTCAAACCACATAACATGCGCAGCATCTATCAAGATACATTAAAAAGAAAAAGAAAAATCAGATAGCACTGTCAAATCAAATTCTAACAGAATGAAGATTTTTGATCCAAATAATTTAACATTAACTGTATTCTCACATCAGATTTTCACAGTTTTATTTAACCAAAATAAAGAGAAGAGTTTTTGCACTGTTCATACAACAGTGAAGTCCCCACAACCTATTGCAACAGTACAATTAACTTGATCTTTTCTGCATCCTCTGGGGAAAGATTTCATGAAAACATAGGTTTTAATACAACCTGCAAGAACATGTCTATGCAGATCAACTCCTAAGACTGGTCCTTTGGTATCTTTATCCATTAGTTGGCCACCTGCATTTTTTTTCTGTCGTTAAAACATGTCAACAATACTTATAAAAACCAAATCCATGCCAAGATGAAATCTCCACCAGCATTCACCACACCTAATCCTCTAAAACATTTGAAAACTTACTATCTTGAGGAAATACCTAACAAAACACAGTCAATCTTCATGAAAAATTCTTGAAGCAATCATTAACACAAATTTGGCCACTTAAGATTCTGAAGACTGCGCTTTAGTGGAACTGCTCTGGGATAATGTTAGCACATGTATTACCAACATCAGCTAAGAGATGCATAAAACATGGAATGAAACCATGAGGAACTGAGAAATTAAGACACTTATAGATTAGATATAATTAAAATCTCTTCTCTTTATTATTCTTGCCACCAGAGTTTAAGTTTATTAAAAGGCCAGCAACTACAGCAAGTTCAAAAAAGTGTTATGAATGACACTTACTTCGGACTTCAAACTGATGGTATTCCTTGGTTTTCAGCAGCGGGTGAGAAAAGCAATGCCAAGGAAGTTGCTTTCGGAGTTGAGGCAGAACATAATGGGTCACAAAGCCTACCGTACCCACCAATGCATAAAGAACATAACTTAAAATAGGCTAAAAAAAAGAATTGAAGAAATTAAGGTTTGTTTTTTATGAACAAAATAATACACTAACAATGTAATACTTTTTCCAGCATCTAGGCAAGTGCTCCTGTAATACTAAGTTGGGAATTTATTTCTTCATGAAAGACTGTACTACCAACTTTAAAGATAAAACAAGAAAACCTGCAAGAAAAAAAAACTCTGTATCTAGCAAATTTTCCCTGAGTTGAAATGTATTTTAAGTAAAAATAGTACACCAATCTTCCTTCATAGTCCATTGCTTCTGACCCATATGCATTTCATTTTAAAAAGGTATTATTCTCTAAAGGCTGAACCCAGTTTACATTTCTGTCTGCTGCATAAAAGGAGGTATAAACATAAGCAAAACCAAATTATTAATTTCATATTCTCTTGAGAAAGTAAGAAGCCTCCCACAAGACCAAACCCTTCCACAGAAGTCAGAAAATACTGCAATATTAACATGGTATGAAGGCTGGATTTCACAGTAATGCTTTCCATACATTAAAACTTTCTCAAAATTTCTAGATAAGTCATAGAAAAATTGGGATTGCACTGTCTTGCCATAAGCTCTTTGTGAATCCTGTGAAGCCCAAGTCTATTGAACGAAACAACTGGTGAACAACATGCAGCCAATTTTCTCAAACATGGGGGAAAGCAAAATTCCAGGGGAGTGCTGAAATCCAGCCATACAATAGAAGATATGTTCCTTAGAAAACACTAGTACACCTGCATAAATAGGGCACTTGACCTGAAAACATGCAGCTACCTAAATACATGTGCTTTTTAAAATTAGTTTTTTACTTTAACTTTAGGCAGCAGGAGTATAAAGTCGTTCTAAAATACATAAAAGAAATTTTCATTTACCTGACATAAAGCTGTTCATAACCTAATCAATGCTTCCATTACAGGAATACCAAAATAAGAAACTGAGTAACTGCAACTCTTCAGGTAAATGCTTAATTTAAATTCAAGCACAGGATCTAGTGCCCTGTCATCATGAAGCAAGAGTCACATATGACACTAGTTAGTCCTGTAAACAACCATTTCAGCAAAGAGGTAGTCCCCTATAATATAGTCTACAACAGCCAGGATAGCATGCAACTGCTGTGTCAAGGTTCAGCCCCTCGAACTTCAGGAATCAAACCTTTTAAACTTTTTTTGTAAGTTCCATTTTTGCTTATTCCAAAATGATCTGCACTATTTAACCGAGATAGGTGAAACAAAAGAGGGTGTTTTGTGTCAGAGGCTAAAACAAAAGCCCAGAATATAAGCAGAAACTAGGAAAGATTAGGCAAAGATGACTTTTTGAGCACATAAAAGTGAAGAACTTCATTCATGTACTTATCACACTATATATTTAAAGACCACCTAAAACTAGTCGGGAGACTCAGCGAACTACCAGAATAAGAATAAGCTTTATATCACAAAGTGTTTGCATACAGAAGGCAAATGGAAGACATGAAGCAACACCTTACCTGTAAAACTGTAAATACTGTACTGACATGAATTGCAAAATAGAGTACACCAATGACTATACACACAATCAGGTCAGACTGCAATCGTTCACTCTGCAGAGTCAAAATAAAAATATTTTAGAAAATATCAGCTTTAGTTGTCCTCTTAGAATCATTAAAGTTGGAAAAAACCTCCAAGATCAAGTCCAACCTTGAAATACCTTGTTAACACACATACACAATAACACTGAAATCAATTATAGAGATTTTCAAATTATGCCAGTGTTAATTACTTCCATTGAATTTATCAGAAATTTCACAGGACAAATCTTACAGTTAAGAGCATGAGTTTAACTAAGTTAGATGCATATCAATAGCAGGGAAGAACAAATCAATACACCCAATATATTCTCTCCTTCTGGACTGTGAGGGGGTGTAACAATTGCCCCCAGCAAAGCACTGATGAAAGAGCTGGAAGGGACAATCAAAATTCCCCTCTGTGATCTACAAGAATTGCTTAAATCATGGGGCAATTAAGAGCTCTTGGAAGAGTGCTGCCTAGGCAGAGCTATCAACCAGGGAAAACAATGAGGCTTTTACCCCTCTGAAAGGGAGGGGATAAAGGGTTAAGGATAGCTTTGGAATCACGCTGAGGAATGAGTCTGAATTTTCCATTACCTCTTAAAACCAGAAAACAAGTCGTTGATAATGAGCAAAAAAATAACAAAACTAGTAATGCCAGACTCGGCCACAAGGGGGCAATATGTACTTAGGGCCACGGGAACTCAGATATTTACAGCCCAGAAAATCATTGAAGGATTAACTACTCCAAAATTGGACAAATAATTACACAGAGCAACTACTGCTGCAAAGTTTTAACTTCTTGCGCTACAGCTTACTTTTTTAAAAATCAATTAGTCCTGATTTCAAAAACCACTGAAAAAAAGACGATAATCAAAACCCTCAGCTCCCCTGCCCCCTTGGAGACTAACACCAATTTGAAGAGCTGAAGAGGAGCTTGCAGCTCCTGTCACTCTCTACTGTTCAGTGTTAAAAGAACTGCAGTTTCTCTGCTCTAAATATTTATTTACAGTTCCCATACGCTGAACCTCATCACGTTTGTGCCTGCTGTATTATGAGAAACCCAGTTATACTGTTCCTCCCCTACAGCCAAGCCCTACACAAAGCTAAGTGAATGTTCAACCTTCTTTTGTACAAATTAAACATACTAAGCTTCTTAAGTCTTTTATTTATTATTACACTGTGTGAAAAAGAATAATGTTTAAATATTACTTCTATAAATACTTTAAGTGAATTGGTACTAAAATTTCAAAGTATGAACCTAAGTAAATGGAACAGGTTACATCTGCTCCAAAGAAATCACACAACAAAACAACTCAAAACATCCAAAGTAAACCACAAAAAGCCCCACAACGCTTTCCACCATTTTTCTTTTCCAATTCTGGAACAGCAAGCACAAAGCTTTTCTTTGCATTATTAGAAATACTGGGTTAATATAATTCTTGCCACAATCAACTCTTTCCCACTAACTTCTGCACAAAACCAAGTATCATTTATTACTATCGATGAGCTAGAAGAAAATCCTCAATGATACTTCACTGAATTCATAGTAGGGAATTCCAATTCTCTCATGTCTACTTCCAAATAACTTAAAATTGCAATATGAGCATTATACTGTTCTTACAGCACATCAGTTCACCTGCAGACTTCACGGAAATGCTGTGATATCCATCTAATCAGCACCATGGTGACAAGTGTGAGCTATGCAAGACCCAGACTGATGCTATACAAACCAACATAAAGCAAATGTTTTAAATAAATAAAAAAAACCAAAAAACAGACGAACAAAAAATCCCCAACAAACAACAACTAAAAAGCCTACTTACCACAGAATTTCTAAGTTTCTCAGGTAAAGGATCTTTTACTTCAGACAGAGGATCCTCAGGGTTTTTGTCTTCAGAATTAGGAAAAAATTTTGATTGCACTAAAGAGCTTAAAGAAAAACAAAAAAAAAACCCACTGAAAAGCATGCATTGTTCTATGTGGTTTTAGAAGAATAATGGAGTCAGAAGTTCTATAACAAGCTGATCACAACAAACATTAATTCTGGCATATTAATGCTTTCACATAACTGAGCAAATTTACAGACACCTCAACTTTATAAAAGAATTAGTTCTCTCTTGCACATAATGACTACCATTAAAGAACAGCAGCCAGATGTTCAAACACCAGTTTCAGTAGAAGCAACAGCACTAACTGAACAAAAACTGAATTTTAAATGAAGTTCTTAGTCATGAAACAAAATTTGAATTCATAAATAACCAAACAGAAGCGTGCAAAATTTAGAACTGGTCTATTTGTCAATGCCAATCAGAAAACCATGAATTCTTTGGTTTAATGCAGACTTCAACAGCAACAAAACCCAAAAAATCTATACTACCCTGATTAATCACTCAATTAGCCATTCTGACCAAACTACTAAATTCTCAGCAGGCCCTGATGACACTAAAGTGCAAAAACCTTATACTTAAGCTTTTAGGAGACCATGTGCGTCATTACTAGCCACTACTAATTGTCCCTCAACCCCTTAATGTGATTTTTCTTACAATACTCTATGTACCACAGAAGTAGTATTTCATTTCACGGACAGGAAGATCACAGCAGAATGAGCCCTAGATCTTCAAAGGAAATTACATATTGCAATCTATTACAGTGCTTAACTGTGCCACATCTGGTTCAATAGGTGAAACCACAGGTCAAACATAAGCATCCAGGATTTTGTACTTGGAATGAACAAAAGAACAAGTATCTAGGGACAAGGACCACGTACCAATTGAGTAAAGCCAACTGAACTAAGAGTAACAAGAGGGCAAGGTTTACTGGTCAACCCAAAGATAAGAATTTTCCTCTTGTGTGAACGAATCATTAATCTCCTTGTTCACAGGAGAGTTCTCTCACTATCTAACCCAGGCTACTATTTATCAAATTCATCCAACATTATGGCTACAATTAAGTCCAAGTTCAAGCTCTGCCTAACCCAGCCAGGTATGTGGCTGAGCTTCTATTGGCTATTCTGGGGGAGGTGTTTCTCCTACTGGAACTATTTTGATTTACGCACATAATTATTAACTGAATGAGAAATACTCTCAGCATCAGATCAATACTCCAACTCAGGAACAACAACCGGCTTCACAATGCTAGATAGGAATGCTAATCACCAAAACAGACCCTCAGTGTTCTGCTGCTGAGATGAAATTATTTGAACATGTGCTTTTAGCACACATTCAATATAAAAACACATAAACAAACGAAGTGAGAGAAACTGTTCAGAAAATCCCCCTGTGGACTTCAGCTTTGACTAGTGCCTTGAGCACATCTTTAAACATAGGAAAGATAAATGTTGTTCAGCACAAACCCACCAGCAGACAGACGGCACCTGACTGACACTTTGGAGAACATCAGCAGGCAGTAAAATCAGATTTTGGCTTGTAAGTGACTTACTAGAAGCTACAAAGAAAATTGTTGTTACAGGAGGAACTAGGTGCAAAATGTGAGAATTTCTCTCTAACTACTGAACCAATACACTATTTTTGATTAGTGCAGGTGACTGCAAGTTCAAACAGTACCAATAACTAACATTATTAGTAGTTTTTCCTTGCAGCTTGCTTGTTCCTTGGGAAAGGGATACAAATTATCACTTACAAAAGTACAGAAGGGTCACTACTTTGTCTGCTGAGATGATACGATATTGCCACTAACAAACCACAAAATATGGAGAAGAGAACTGGAATATGCTGCCCATCCCAGGAATCCTGGAGACAGAAATAAAGTGTTAATAAAAAGCAGACAAGTATACACCACTTAGCTGACATACAAGAATCATGTATATCATAGTAAAGACTACGGAAAATTTAACTACAATTCCACAAAAATAAACCAGGACTTTTTGTACAAAAATATTGCTCAATATTTACCTGTGTCTAACCATAGATCAGGAACCTTAACACAGGGTACATCCCTGAAGCCTACAGCACCTTAATCATTAAACAGTCGTCATTTTTCATAACTGGTATGAAGAATTTCCTGTATTCCTTGAGACCACAGTTCTTAGGAGTTGCATTTAGTCAATTCTCAATTTTGGAAGTTACATACGTTTTGACTCATCATGTGTTTTTTCTAATTTGCTAAATGCAGATTAAACATTGGCTTTATTTTTGTTTTCATGATCTGTATTGGATCTGCAAAATGAGATAGTGATTCTTTGCTAAAGCTTGTTTATCTTAAACAGATCTGTTTACAAAAGGGTAATGAGACAAGTGTACAAGTTTACAAAAAGCTAATGATGTTCTGCAGGTGACAGCAGCACAGGAGTATTTCCTCTAGGAACTCTCTACTCTCTGCGACAGATGCGAAAAAAGCCAGTCAACTCTGAGTTGGATGGCACACATGCTACAATTAATTGTAAAATAAGCATATTTGATTCCTGACACACCTGAAATGAACAAACAGAACCAACACCAAACACACTGTTTTCTAACAGAATGGCATTTCAAGCAAGGAAAACTGGGGTGGAGGTGGTGCGTGTCCTCTTTGCTACCTTTCAGATAGGCGCACATCTTCACTTTAACACTATAAACTACTTCCTGGTTTCTTTTCAAGTAAATATTAATTTGAAAAGACTATTTCACTTTTGCAGTGCCAGAAAAAATGCTAACATAAGTCATTTTGGAGTTAATAAACCAATATATGAAGACTATGCTAGAAACAAGCCACCTTTTTTTTTTCCCCAAGAATCAATGCGGAATGGAACTTCCGGTAAATGTCATGCTTTTTCAACCAAAAAATAGCCTGTTACTGCAGGCACTAATCACACACCTTTTGAAAGTAAAAAAACCTGATTTGTTCCTGCATTGCATCTCCTCTATTGACGTCATAGCTGAGCAAGTATGGAACCCTAGCAAATCAGGCTAATATTTCTAATTCAGTTTCTGCATACTTAGGTTATCTAATACAGAAGGAAGCAGAGAACAAAACCCAAAACATGAATATATACTGTGCATAAAATTTTGCTCACCTTCAGGGCACCATAGCACAGTCCATACAACAATGCTACTGCCACAATACTACAGATAAAACTGTAAAGTGCTGCAAGCAGGCTTGTGGTAGCTGAATATCATAGAAAAGAAAAAAAACATTGCTAAGTACTTAAGTCAGAATACAAAATACTTCAGTTTGTTTAAGAAGATATGAGCTCTTGTAGTTGCAACATCCCTCTGATGAAAAAAAAATATTAACCATCCAACCTTGAGCACGTACTTATATTTTCCCCTACAAATGATTTTTATAAAGAGCATTTTTTGTGGTTTTTATACCTCCTCATTTATTTAACAACATTACCATGGTAATAAAATAGTTAACAAGTGCACCAGAAACCAGCTGAGGAAGAAGGTATACTTTTTGACATAATTACTAGGACAGTAATTCTATTTCTCAATAATCAATCAGAAGACCTTGAAACTTTTTAAAAATACAGTTAAGTATTCTGTGTTTAGAGGATAGGAATACAAATAGTGTAATCAGTAAGTTTTTTAAGTAGCATACTAATCTTGGCTGCTCCAAGCCTCATGCTTTTGCCACTGACAGAACACAACACTCACCATTGCCACCAAAGACATGGATGTCCAGCTGTTCACAGAGATACATCACAAATGTATTCACCTGAGGCAGGAGACCAATGAAGAATACTATAGGGAAACATAGTGTAAACACTACAAGAGAAAAAAGGAGTTGAAAAAGTGGTGAATATTAAAAATACATCATGATAGGGTACTCTTCAGTTCAAGTTCCAGATTAACACACACCATTTCACTCAACATCACCAAAGTATTTCTACTATAATTTCAAAGAAAAATATATATTATGTAAAGTGGTACTTCAGTGACTCAAAACTGACTGAATACACGGATTATATAGACCAACAGTCAGAAGATCTCTTGTATTTTTTGTTTGAATTCCCATAGAAATGGACACAGGCCCATTCAGGCTTTTCATTTTTATTTAATAAAGATCAGCCAGGAGTGTTTACAGACTAGATTTGTAAATTTTCACTCATTGTAAATGAGGCTTATCTGCCTTAATTGCCTTACAGAAGCAAGCTAACACCAGCCACACTGACGTAAGAGGCCAAGCATTCCACCTCTGGGTTTTCTGCTACTAATAACATTTGACAGTTTTACTCATTTTCTCACATGACTTCTGAAATTCTGATCCTAAACGACTTATTTTAATGAAAACAGGCAAGTGTATGAATCATGAAAACCTCTGCAAATTATAGGACTTCAGAACGCAAAGATAAATGAATGCCAGCTAATATCGACACAGAAAATGGTTTGTCCCAACCTGTACATACTATTTACTTTCCATTTTAAGGAATAAAAGATGCAAGAATAACAATCTTCTAAATAAGCTCAGATTTAATTCATATGCAGCAGCATTTCAGAAGTTCTAGGTTCTGAGGGACGTAAGGATCAAATAATGAAAATAGCCCTGGCAGACCAAGTCTGGCAGTTTAGGGAGGACTTTCTCTAATCCTATTGACTTACAGATTCAGTGATTAAAAGAAGAAAATGATTTTGAAGTATTCTGTAAAGCATCACAGTCTTAAATTTAAGTTTCTAATTTTATATCTGCACAATGGTTGGACACTGAAGGAATCTACAGTGATAGATAGGTGAGATAGATACCGAGAACCTGATTTTTTCCCCTATTTAGTGGTAAAGTTAAACAACATAATTTAAAAACATGTAGTTTCCAGGCTTGGGAAAAACACTGAATTCTGCATTTTTTTACTGATACAAACTAGGAAATAAAAGACTACAGAGCAGCTCCTCAGGATCCGAAGAAATTATTTTTTTCAGAATTCAAGCCAAACTTCTATCTCAAATCATTACTCAAGGAAGCCTACACAGGAGGTAAAAATGTTTTGTCACCGACAGGTTAAAAGTCGTTTCCTGAAGGCCTGTAAATCGACCTATCTTGTGCCCACTGAAAACAAAGTTACTAGATAGATTGGGAATACACAATTTTTAAAGAGTACTCCAACAAAAAGCTACTATTTATGAGGCTTTTACTCCATAACGTATTTGTTCTCTAATGGGGACCACCTAGGTGAAAACAGAAAATAATTACTATAAATGTGGAGTACATTTAGAGCAATTGATCAAGTCCAATATTTGGGACACAAAATACAGAATTTATGCTAGTCCTCACTTGTCTGTTGGCAATGATACAGCAATTACGTTATTTACACACAAAGTTTGCCGTGCCCTGCGCCTGTGTTGTTCTCGTAGCTACGCCTGGGAATGGGAAAAAAGGCAGCTGAGATTTTTACTTTGTGCTAACAAAGTATGTTTGCTAGCAGCTAGCTTGCTTTGCAATACACACAAAGCTTTTTGAAGGACTTCAGCAACATTAAGAGTTTCTCCAAAGGCAAGGGTATGCATGTTGGGGGCAGTGGGGGGGAAATGTACACTGTAGGTTTTTATTTTGGTTTGGGGTTTTTTGGGGGAGAGGGGTTTGAGAGGGTGAGGTGTGGGTTTTTTGTTTGGTTGGTGTTTTTAAAGAAGAGTGAGCTGTTCTGGCAACCTGATTCTTTATGGGGAGAACTGCTAAGAAATATAAACCACATAAGCTGATGCAAGATAACCCATAGAAGAGTAAAACCTAAGGATCAAAACCCACTCAGAACTCTTGAACTAGGGAGTTTTAAAATCTAATCCCAAGATGGACATGGCCTGGTAAAGATGCCACTACATCTTTAAAACTGGTAAAGACTTTTGAGTACTTTTAAAAAGTAGTTCACTTTCATAATAGGACACACCATTTACACACACATTTATGTATTCTCTTACGGGGATAGGGGCATACATTACATCAATGACTCCAGGTAGTAGGAAAGGGAATACTTTGACAGAGCATAATCAAGAGAAATGAAGGTAGTTTTATATCTTGAATGAGTCAAAAGTATCTTCTGTCTTAACTTCTTTTTCCATCACAGACACAGAATGAAGTATGCCAGTACATGAATAGAGCCAAAGAATCTGTTCAAAAGCACCTTTGAAAGTATCTGGACAATACTCTGTTCATATGTATGTGGCTTAGACATTTTTCCTCTGGACATTTAAATTTAAATACAGACTTATTAGCAGAAAGATGAAGGGGGAAACAGTATGAGGCATGAAATTCAGGATGTTCTTGAATTAAGTCATAAAAACTAATACCCAAAATGCTTAAGTCAATAATTCTTACTAATCAATTAAAGTTTTAAAAACCCACATCAAGTTTTCATTTTTCCTGGACAGAAAACTGTCAGCATGCAGTCATAACATGTAGCTGCTGGAGTCTTTCATGCACAGGTACTTGGACATAACTGAAGCGCAACAGAATTCAATATAGATGAATTCTTACAGATTTTCTTACCCCTCCCAAAGCAGTGATTGACAAAAGATCACCCAAATAATTTTTCTCCCTTAAAGTAATGCACGAAGTTCCTGTGATAAGATGACCTTCAAATGTTTATGTCCTCTCTCTCCTTTCTACGGGCTCTGCCTGAGATTACACAGCTGTTATTATTTTCATACTTTTGTAAGAGGAAAAAGGATTGTTGTTTTGGGGTTTTAAATGTTGTTTGGTTTTTGCATTGGGTTTTTAGGGGGTGGGGGTGTTAAATGCCAGCAGTATTGTGAAGGCATTATGCTGCTAAGAATATTAATGAAAGTACCTCATACTGCCCAAAATTGTATTGCTGATAGGACATCTCTGCCATTTGCTAAAGCAAATCTACAGAAGGGGGAAATGTTCCCATGAAGTTCTACTGTTGTGAAGCAAACAATTCAAATCCATGAAAAAGTCACTCACCTATAACTAAGTCCCTGGCTGACAGCAGCAGTAACGGGTTGGTGAAAGCCATTCCATACAACCTGAATCTTGTTGTAGATATGTTTCTGCTGCCATAATCCAACAGCCAAATAAGACCACAACATAAACAGAAATATACAGGCCTACTATAGGCTATGATACGATTGTGACCCTGTTAAAAAAAAAACCAAAAAAACAAAAAAACAAACACAAAACCACCAACATTTGTTTATTATTAGAAGAAAAAATAATTTTTACTCTTGTCCTACAGACAGCTTCAGAACCAAAATTTATCACTGTTCATCAACTAATATACTGTCACCTCAGCATAACCTAAAGTTTTCTTCCTAAAATCCTTAAAATCCTTGCAGTGATACCAGCCTGTCTTTTTTTGTGGCTTTGATACAAGAAAGACACAACATTTAGGTTAAGTTAGACTAAGCTATATTTACTCTTAGTCTCCACTGTATTTTATGCTATGTTGCTTGCAGCACTGAATGCTAGAGAAGCTCTGACTAGGCTTTGTAAGCAAGAGAGAGTAAATCCATTTTAAAGAAAAAGCGATTGAAGTTTATTACTCAGATACTGCTGCTGCTGGTGGGTGTGGAGGGAATCTCTATTTGTGTGTTTATTAAAACACACAACTTCTTATGTAAAATGGTATGAATTCCTTGTTGCAAAGGAATAATGCTTTTACGCATCTTAAGACATATAAGGATTATTTTGTCTTGGCAATCTAGCAGATGCACAACAGAATATAAACATATTGTGCATCACTAGCACATGAACATTTCCATGCCCAAACATTAATTCTTACTAGAGCATGGCATACTCAGCTTATTAGCACGAAAAAATAAAGCAGTGTGTACACCAGGAGAGATGAATGATCTACAAGACTAGAGTAGAACATCAAAGCAGTGTCAGTTCTTGCCAGCAGAGCAAATTACAACATTAAGGACACTTCTCACTATAATTGCTTGAATAATAAAGATTCATCAAAAACCAATCATGGCATGGCTCCAGAGCAAAAGCTAAGCTCAAAACAGGGAGGACATGATTTTCTAAATACAAAGAGTATGGCAGGGGGAAACCCAGTATCAGTTGCCTTCTGACACACTAAGGCAATTTCATGCCTTCAGAGAAGGCACACGAAAAAAATGCCAAGAAGATCAAACCAAAATGATCAGTTCTCTACAGGAATTCTGCATCTGCAAGGTTAGTACAGCAGCACATGCCCATGACTTACATGTCGAGGGGAAGAAGAATCTGGCTGAACACTCTGAAACCAAAATGGAAAGAAGAAAGTTACCCAATCTACAGATAAGTGTGTTTACCTACACACACACACACATACACTTTCTTGACTGAAGTTCTTTTAACAATATCTATAATTAATTTTACAATTGTCAAGCCACACTACAGCCTTTGAATAGCACTATGTAATAAACCACAAAATCTATTCAAAGAATACATGTTTATAGCCAAAGTTCAAAAAAAAAAAAATAAATCCCCAAATCTCTCATTTTCAGGACTTTTACTGTTTTTTCAACAGTTATGAACTTAAATTCTAAATCTAATTTCCATCCCAAGTCTAATCATAAAAAATTAACAATCTTTCTTAGCTTACAAATATACCATTAACAATAGCCTAAAAAATTCAATAATCTGATTAAAAATTTGCTTAGATATAATTGCTTCATATAAATGCATTGAGGTATATCCACTAAAAAAAAATAAAACCCCAAAACAATAAAATTTCAAGTTCCGTTTGTAGGCTGCTTTTAACCAGTGAGAATGTGTTCCTTTTCGGGAAAACAAAGTGCATGAGAACAATAAATAACAGGTTGTTTAACAAACATACACAGAACCATTCTAGTGAAGTGACTTTGTATTACTATCTATCAAACTTTCCACGAAGCTTAAGTTTACTCATTTCTTTATAAATGATAAACATGCATTTTTCCCTTAAAGCTCTGACTAACCTGCAACACCCAACCAAAGTTATATCTATTGTTTGTAGAAAGCAAAGACAGAAATTAAAATACCTTCAACAGCGAGTACTGACAACTGGCTATCACCAGGCAGAACTGGAAGACCCAAATATCCTTGAAAAAGCCCTCTATAAGAAGTACAGAGCCCAGAAATGCAACTAGAATAGCTAGGATGACAGCTAATACATTTTCAAGGATCTCACGATTCCTGTATTAGAGGGAGAAAAAAAAAAAAGAAAAAAAAAAGATAGAATTAAAAGCTAACTATGTCTAGAAAAAGCTGCAAGGGAACAGTTAGGGTCAGAAATTAACAAGAGTTTGGCTGCTGGTAGCAAAGTAGTTAAGAACAGATTTGAACTTCCACAGACTATACTAGCACACTGTCCTTCAGCAAAGCTAGGAGCTACCAGGCTTTCAATGACAGCTGAAAGCAATTAGTATCTTACAGAACTGAACTTTAAACAGCAGAGGATAACTTCAGAAGTAATTCAAATGTTTAACCAGAAGCATGGTCTGTAACACAAATCTATATTCAAGGCCCATCCAGGATGATTACAAGCCTGTAAAAAACACAAGCATGACAGCTTATCTGTATATAATCTCTCATTTGTGATTTTGTAATGAAGAAACTAAAAATACTCTCACTTGGCTAAGATATGCCAAGTGGAATAAAAATAATTCCATATGATATTGGTAGTGCTTAAGAACAGAATTAATAGTATTCCTGTCCGGACAGAATCATTACTCTGTTGTTTATTTCAAGGAAGTTCATTACCAAAATATAAATACATATTACAAAAGCTGGTAACTGAAGGGCCACCTTAATTTTATTCCACTAGGTAAATGCAGCAGAGACAACAAGTTACAGTATTAGACGACTTCGGAGAAACGCTTTGAAACAGCAAGCAAATTGTCTCTATTTGCTGAAACACTAAATGCATGCCAGGTTCTAGACCCTTTCAATTAGTTTCTGGACAAAACCATTTTCTAGCTTTAAAGATTAGCAATGAATGTCTCTTTTTGACCATTCAATTATGTTATTGCCCCACTCAGACAAAGTGAGGGTTGGTTTCTTTTCCTTTTTTAGATTGCTTGAGAAAAAAGGAGAGTAGCCTTCACTATTTTAGAAAAAATACATTTTGTATTATTCTTTTATCTTTCAGAGTGCAGTAAATATGTACAATTCTCTAAGGATAGGTTTATCTATATTACAGTTTAGTCACCATTTTCCAATCTTTGCTCTCTGAGGTCTAGTAACATACAAGGATCTCACCTATCAAATAAAGCCAGAAGAGTTAATCTATCAAAATTGATGCTAATCCAAAGCTTAGGCAGGATCCAAAAGCGATAGTACTGCTTGACTTTTTGAGCTGCTTCCTCTTGAGGTTGCATGTGGTCCTGAAGGTCAGGGCTCAGGTCAATATCTTGCTGCTCCAGCAGATCTGTATCCATTGTTAGCAGCCTGTTCAACCTGATCTGAGGAAGAGAAAGCTAAAAGAAAGTCAGTATTAACAAAAGCTCATTTTTATTGTATCGCTGTATTCTACTGAAAACTGCTTTAAAGAAAACTGCTGGAATTCCTTAGTTTCACTTTTGAGAAGTTACATGTTAAGCACTGTCAGTTCACAGGCTTCTACTTACTTTTCCTGTCCTTATCAGAGCACATGAATAGCACTAGCAGCAATGGTAGTTTGCATACAACACAATCATTTGCCATTTTACCACATGCCTTATTTCAAATGAACAGGTCTTCCAAGCACATTATCCCATTTACTCTGAAAACTTCAAATTTGAAGACAAGTAAACTGATACATGAACAGGAATAACATACTACAAGAATATTCCAATTATTAATTTAAATAAATTACAACACATTTCTTATAGCAGCTAATCTGCATGCAAACCCATGCTTAATGGTTCTTTTTGCATGACAAAGCAACATATGCGTGCACCAGCAGTCAAATTCAAACTCACTGAATCCAGAATACACTCAGAAGTGAGCTTAAAAAAGCTCTGCACTAAGCAGTCAAGTACTATTTATGACTGACTACATCTCTCACTTATTTTGTAGTTTGTCATCTAGAGTACTCCTGAAAATCACAGTAATACCACCATAAAGGACATTTAAGGAGAGTACTCAATGTTAAAAAGTTACTACAGTATGTATGTGTCATCCAATTCACTTTAAGTTTCATTAACAGGCCAAGAAACATCTTTATACACTGTCCTTCATTCTTAAACAATGTAATAGTTAAAATGTCATTTAATGAAAAAACTTGACAATTGTTTAAGGCAAAGAGTAGAATTTCAATACTCACCTCAACTTTAAGTGTCAAAACTATAGGTTTTAGAGTTCTTTTCCTACAATTATCTTTAACAATCGATTTCTCGCTTTATAGAATTCTTTTCATCACTCCTTAAATCAGTGTACTCTAACTATGCTCAGCCAGTTTTTCCTTCCTAGAAAAACACTAATGAAAACAACCAGGAACACTCCCTCTCTAATGGCATTTCAAAAATACAAAATGTACTATTTAAGATAAGCTATGTCAGAAAATAGGTTCTCTTCTTGACAACTTCCTGAAAACCTAGTTTCTTAAAAAGTAGAATCACCATAACATTCATGGCGTTAATAATAAATTTCAGTGGAAATTTCCATTTAGGCACATGGCCTAAGCTTTTACAGTCATGAGTTTGCCTTAAACAGAATCATTCCCTCCACTGGGACTACACAGGCAAACCAAAAGCACAGAAGAGGTAATGCAGCCTCTTTTCTAAAGGTTACGATTTCAAGGGGGATGGTGGAAAGCAAAGGAAGTTCCTCTAGCAGACACCAGGTTAGAAGAGCACATTCATGATCAAAAGTACAGTCAGGCAAACAGAGGTATCTTGCTCCTCTGACAAATCCTAAGGCTGTATTTCATTTTCCTTCTTGATTAGGTCATTAGGTACTTTGATATACTTTCCTTTGGTTTGCTGACTTAAGAGTCATGCACCATTTGCACTTTTTTCATGACACAGCAATATATGACTTCAGAGTGCAGATATATCTGGACTTGACAACAATATAAAAGGTTTAAGATCATAAACTACTTGCAATATGAAACACTGTACACTTCTGCCTTGTTTTCCCAGTCACTCCTTGCATATCAATTTAAATTTTGTACAGCAGATTCCAGTGACGGATTTATAAATTCCTTTCAGGGAAATTATTGAAGTTTCTCTTGGTCAGAACACAATATTTATTCTTGCTGCTGCTTGATAATCTTAGTAATAGATTGAAGGAAAACCTGTCCAAGTTGTACACATATCTCTGGAAAACTTTAAAAGGTATCTGAGAATATCCAATTTCCATGCAATTTTTTTAATCACTATGCAGAAAGGTTAATTTGTATGTATATATGAACACACCGCAATAATAAATACTTTATCTTCACTTAAATCCAGACAAAATTCCTTCTTAGGAACAAAGAGCTACCATATAGAATGATTAATCAGTGCTATAAAATTGTAAAGTCTTTTGATTTTTCACATGCTTTAAAAATATTTAAGAAAAACTTACTAGATCATGTGGATAAAAGCGAACTGAGGTAGAACTCGATACGTGAGAGTCCGTGTCACTACAAGAACAGGGAAAATACTTCAGATTATATACTACATTTTACTTCAACAGGTCTCTAATTTTCTAGTGTCCCAAATTCATTTTAAGTCCTTGTGAATTTTTTCTAAATATCCTTAAGTTTTTCCTTCCGTTACTTATTATAAATACAAGTAGCCGCTGAGACTCACGTACTGTGGTACCTTCTGTAGCGCTACTAAACCAGGAGACTCTAATCTTACCCTTAATATAATTTTCTCAACACCCTGTCCCTACGTTGCATAACAAGGACTACAATAATAGTAATTATTCCACTTGAACAAAGATGTTTTATAATCTGATAGCTACTGATATGTAAACACACATCACATCTCTAAAGAAGTGCAGAGGCATCTATGTGTTCACACGCAGAGTTTCTGTTAATTCTATACCGTTTTTAATCAAGGTCCCAAAACCAGTACATACATAACACAAATGTACTGAGTACTTATTCTTAAGTTGCTTTTCAAAAACTTAAATTTACACAAACTCAAACCTCTGGTAACAAGAGCAAAATTACTTGGCAATTTCCATTCATTAGAGATGAGGAGAAATTTCTCTTACTGTATGAGAGTCCATATCCAACCATTGCTTTTTTCCCCCAATTTTGGATAGCTTTTGGATGTTTGTTTTCCATGTAAATCACATGGTTGTAAGAGTTGTATCAAATTTATGCAACTTTCCTTCAGTTCCTTGCCTTAAGATAAAAACATTCTTTGTTATCAATTTTACTTAACTGAAGCTCAAGTATTTCTAAAGCTGAGATCTGATTATCTGATGTTTCTTCCATTAGGACATACAACCTCATAACAGTAGCCATCAGCAAAGCCATTGCATTTGGAACATGCAAGCAGTAGAGGCAGGCACTGGCAGTTTTGTGCAAGGAATACAGAACTTTTTATCAAAGTTCAATTCTACAAAAAGCACTTGCATACTTTCACTAGAAAGATTTGAAGATGGGAGGTTTTATACTCATTACTCCATAATTCCAAGAGCTGTTCCACCTACTTATCATGGGAATTATAGTATTCAGCATGATGCAATAGCATCAGAGCAGTGCTACAGTGAAGTGGACTGGGGGCAGGCAGGGAGCCAGAGGATGTTTTGGGTTGTTTTTCTTTCTTATGCCTCCTATCCCTTCAGACAAAGAAAGGGCATCTTTCCAACAGCAGATGAACTTTCCAGTATGTAGCTGCCTATTTCAACTGCAAGTCAAATTTTAACCTCAGGCACGTTAACACTTTCATGTATTGTTTCATGCCATCTATGAACTTGAGAACAAATTTATCAGTTTACAATTGCTTCACATTTGGAAGTTCAGTAGCCATTATGATCAACAACCACCTACTTGCCCAAAATGCAGGTTAAATCCTTTAACAAAACTTTCTATAAGCCAATCAAAAATGCGTTTTTCAAGTTCTCAGTTTGGAAATGTATTGCTTAAGCTAATAGTAGTCTTCATTTTCTGCAATTTATTAAAGTGGAGAAGATTATTTATACAGTTAATGTCACCTTCTAGTAAAAATCACTTAGGTTGCAAAAGTATATGAATAATATTTTGTATTGATTTTTTAGCAGTCCATACTAAATAACCTTCTAAAATTAAAATCAAATATTTAGTTGCAGTAAGACAAGAATCATCACTCTTGACTGGCCTTCACACACACCAGATGTTGGATGCTCTTCTTGCAGCTGGCTCAAAGTTCACAAGTGACATGTCGCAGCCCCCTGTCTCGTAGAGCGTAGAACTGAACTTACCTATTAAAGAAAAGGTCAAAAGCAGGTCAGAATTTCCTAATGTTTCATCCCATTGGCAGCAGTTCCTATTCATTAACTTACTACTGAGACGAATTTAGACATCTAAATTTACATCAGTGTCAAAATATAAAATGTGATTACACATAAATGTATCACTAGTGCAGACAAGACATAAGCTACTCTTTCATACCATTTTACATAATATATATACTGTAACTGCATTAGTGAATTATAGTTTGTATTTACAAGATGTCACCATTAACACAACAGAAGCCCAGTGTAAGCTTTTCTTTTACCTTAGAGAATAACCACATGAACAACCTGTGACGACCAGCTTCTTCAGTTCTTTCCCACCCCCAGTAGACAATCAGTAAATCATTAGCTATCAGCATTTAAGAATCATGACATTTAGCTACAACAGAGAATCTGAATAAAATTCTTTCGAGAAGCCCACGTCTATTTGAAAAGAAACAAAAAGACTGAAAGAAGTGGCCAGAGATGGTTCATAAGTTATACCTCTAGAAAATAAAAAAGGAATGTGAGGCAGAGATTTATTCTACAAGCCAGAAGCAAATGCTGCAGTGTAAGAACAGAAGACTGCAAACTAACTTCTCAGATAAACCATTTGGACTTACTTCCAAAATACATAATTTTTAAAAGTAGTCAAAGACTGTAACTCAAATGATAAATTAACTTATTCACAATATGATGTTTTTACAATGACCTTCTCCCACAATAGTCTGATCAGAGAGATAAAATAATTTCCCCTGAAGGCCAGGTTCAGTGTATTTCAGCTCTGAATACACAGAGCTGATTTTGATACTTTGAGTTCATATAAAATGTTCTGCCAATTCTTCCATCTCTTCTAGCTTGAAACCCTTCTTAAGCCATGATGCAAAGCATGAAATATTTTAAGATCAGTTTATACAAAAGAAAAAATCCCACTCTGGAGCATCTGAAGAAAAACTGTATACACCTCTCAGCTGTGTGTCTTGCAGCTCTTCCTTCTGCTGCTGCAGGATAACAAACAGTCCCTGGAGGAACACCTAACAAGATCAGAGCTTCCAGTCTTGACCCTCTCTATGAGAATATAACCTGCTTCTGATACAGTGGGTTTTGATTATTATTTTTTTTAACACACTCTGATCCTGCTCCTGTTTCTCTCTTCAGAATACAGACAATTAAGTTTGATTCAGAAGTGTCTGAGTCTTAGCAGGTTAAAAACCTCAAACTAGATTATTAAAACCAGTGAAACTAAGAAAAAAATACTGGTATATTGAAAGTTATCTTCCCACAGCTTTCTAAGCTTTCTACCCTCATTGGGAGCACTTCAGAAAAAACAACAGCCTTGTTCACATCAAGCATTCTGATGAGACAGTTTGCTATGTATTTCTTAACTGCATCAGTTAAAAAAAAATTTAACAGCAAACATGGAAATATTGGATAATACACTTCAGGTTCTACTCAGGACACTAATGTGCATAAATTATGGAAAAAATCTCCTGAGCAATCAGCCCTTAAAAGAAACAAGGAAGCTCAGGTAATTTCTTCATGCTTTTACATTACTGAATAGAGATTCTGGAAATTAAAAACTTTCTAATTTTTAAATTAATGAAATTCTGGTAACAGAACTTAGGATATACTACTTGGACATATAACTTCCCATTCTCTTGGGCTGAGATAACACACCAAACATATTTACGTAAGAAGAAGTTTATGGAACTGTTACACTCATGAGTATCTACAGTTCCCTCTCATGCAACTCATCTTTGAATCTGTCAAAATTTACTGCATTTATATTGTTGTTGTAAGTACTGGATTGCTGTGGTGTGATATAACAAACCTGGTTAACAGAGAGGTATCAAACAAATAGAACACTTAATTCTAATTGTTTATACACAAACTACAAAAGTGATTCAAGTTATGCCATACTTGCAATTCACCCACCTAGGCTTCCCACCCAAAGTTAGCCCCCCTGGCAAGCAAAGCACAGCTCCTCAGTAAAACAAAGTTGTCTGCCTGTCTTTTTCTTTTGGTTCCTGTTTTGTTGGGTTTTTTTTTTAATAAAAGGGCTTTTCAGAAAAGCCTCAACTCATGTGAGGCAGAAAACTTGACAAGACTGTTCATCACTGTTGAGGACACAAACTATGAAGTGTGACCGGAAATAATATGTCTAAGCTCCAAAGTCCTACAATGAATACTTTTTAAATTTTATGAGATAGGAATAGCTTTCTCACAGTACACTCAAACTCTAATGAAGAATTTCAGCACCCACAAGATTCAATACATATGGATATACCTAACATGTTTATTTACCCTAGTGGCTTTCTCTCCCCCCATTCCTAGGTCTCCCACAGCACTCTCTGAAATATTTTTAATAGCATCACACTGAATAAGCTTAAGAAAGTATTTTCTTTATCTGAAACCTGTAGTTTTATCAGTTGCAAACAAACAGGAGACTCCATGTTTGTTTTACAAATCAAGAAATACAGTCAACAGCATGTTTGCCCACTCAGAAATGTTTGTAACTTCTATACACATACACAAAAGGGAGACCTGTAAGTTCTTTGCAAATCCAACTCACCCAAAACTATTCGATTTGGACCAAGTTACAAAATAACAAAACCAAGTCACTGATACTCAAGCACACAAATCCAAAATGCATCTTCTGATATGAAGAGAAAAAGATGAATATACTTCCTTTGAAAAAAGTTTCCTTGTTACAAAAGACAAAAACATCTCATCACCACATACAGAGACAACCATGTAACAGTTCACACGGTGCAAACTGGTTCCCACAATTACAGGCATCAGTGAAAGCAAGAGGCTGATGAGCTCACACAGATGAAACCTGGAAGATTTAAGTGGCTCAGAATCCAACTAAAATGGTGCTCTGATGGTTTCCTCAGCTAAGTTATTTTCAGTTTATTTCCCAGCTTTACAACTAATAAATATCACTTTGTTTCAAACCTCTGAGACTAGTTCAGAATGTTGCAAACACGTACTGGCATATTAGATCAAGATATAGTCACCTACTTCTTCTGTCAGTCTTTCTTAAATCCTAGTCAGCAAAACCAAAGCCATCAGCATTTGAATACCTGGGAGAGTGCTAGGAGCTCTATTTCCAAAAAATCAAAATTTACCTTTATCTATGATATGTCTTATATGTTTGCAGTTAGAACACTTTAAAGCAGCTCATTTTAGCTCCTATAAGAAGTTTCTCAAAAGAATAACTTACCTATCATGCTGAATTCCACAGACTACAACAGGGATATTTTCCATAAGAATAATGGGAAATTAATATTTATTTTCTACCTGTACCTTTGAAAATGCTTCCACATCCATCCCAAATAAATTACATCTATTCCATTATAAAAAGGTACTGAGGAACTGATTCTAAATTTTTTTTAACCAAGTAAGTAATCTGTATATACATTTTTCTCTAGAGAAAAGTTTTGATATTCAAGAGCATCCAACTTCCTTCATAAATTAGAATACTTCAATAAATATGAAACATTATTGCTTTCATATAACTATTACAACCAGAAGTCCAGCATAGAGGCATAATTGTCTTGTAAAGCTCCAGGTGATCAGTCCTCTTTAAGCACAAAAGTAGTATTCCCGAATTAAAAAAAAGTCATCTAGCCAAGGACAAGAGGCTGTTATTTTTGTTATTTCACCCCAGTTTCAGATACTGGGAATCTGTTCTAAACTCAGTACTTTGATTCCTACCTACTTCACTAATTGTAATTTGAATTTAATCAGCCTTCACTGCAAGGACTGAAAAATCCCACTCATCACCTACATGTCTCAAGAATCAGATATAAGTGAGAACAAAAAGCATTAGTACTGTCACACTGTGCTCTGAAAACTGTCATTCACTTAAGTCACGGCATGCGTTTTGTTGCTTTCTGGATTCGTATTATATTAATGCTGCCTATGACCATGGCATTTGTTTTAACAACTTTCCTTTCTGTCCTGCATTCCTTCTACGATTTATTTCATGTTTACTGCTCCACATCAAATTCCTCTTCCATCCTTTCAAGTTCCTTACCTCTCAACCCTCAAGAAACAACAACGTAATTGATAAAAATCTTCCTACATTGAACCTGGAAGACTGAAGATAATGCCTCAAAGCATCTTTCCTTACTCTCAGGGCAATGCCCAGTTAAAGACAACTGTACAGTCACCAGGTCAGGTGTAGGATGGGTATAACACTGCAAGGTTCGTCCTTCGAATCAGAAGTTATCTGAATCCAAGTTAACAGACAAGAAACTTGAAGGCAAACAAAACCAAAAATTGTGTGTCTTGTTAAGAACTGCAGCTTGACATCAACAAATAAATGGGAAGTATTAAGTAGATAATCCATTAGTAAAGAAAAACAGGAGCCCTAAATGTGAGTGCTTTTAAAGTAAATTAACACATGCTCTGCTTGCCTTTCCAAGAGAATGTGAATTAAGAAAAGGAACTCATATGCATATATGCAGATATATAACCCCATCTGCTACATTTGTCACCCATATTTCCAGTTGCTATAAATCAGGTTTTGTTTCCACATATTTCCTCAGTCTCTATTTTCAGTATTTTTTCTGCCCTGGGCAGTCACAATGATTTCCACAGTGACAAAGAATTGGTCATATCTCCTGCATTGTTTTAATTTTTATTCTGATGCTGTTCAAGGGAAAAACAAACTACAACCGTTCCCCACCCCCAAACCATACACAACCTCAAGTAAAGTAACGGGGTCATCTTTCACTGTAAGGTAGCTTGGGATAACAGAGCAAAACCTTAGTCGTAAGGGAAACAGGAGTAGTGTTAGCTCATCCCTGAACGATGATTAAAAACAAACCCAAAATACAAATGAACTACGTACCAGTAATACTTTCCTTTCTTGTCAGGTCTGATAAAGCAATCAGATACACGAAAGCCTGCACCATTCTGCCAACTGTTTTACCCTTAACAAAAGATAGTACCTGTCCCACGAAGAAAACTTGATTTTCCTTAAATAATAGAAACAGATCCTGCCTAGAATAGCTGCTTTCCCTCAAAAGTTCCTGAACAGATGCTCAGTTTCAAAACAGGGGAAAAAATCCTTATCATACATCAGGATTTTTACCTAGCAGATCCTGGAAGTTTTGTGCATCCCAAAGACAGCTGTGATGTCCCATGTAAGTGCAAGCACAGTACAGGCAAAGTTTCAGAAGAACTGTGCCATATAAATTTCTGAAGCATTCAATACACACCAAGTGCGATGAATATGCCTTTTTAGAGTGCCTGAATACCACGCTGAATTTCTTAAATGGTCCACTTTGATTTCTGCTATAGCATAGGAATGTAAGTTCTTAAATAACTTAGACTTACCTAGAGTTTGTATTAAATCTCAAATTCTAAAAAACTTGATTATTATTTTGGGTAAGATGAGCTAAATCCTTCAAATAATGGTGGCTTCAAGAATATATTTCAATGTTAACCTTGGACAGATATAACCAGTATCCCTGAATTACAGAGTTATATTCCAATTTTTTTTCCAAACACAAAATAAGAGTCCTAATCAAATAAAGAAATCAAATAAAGAAATGTGATAAGCTTTCATACTTCAGAGGCACATACAAGCACTGAAATAGAAGTCTTAATTTTTTTAATCTAGTAAAGCAAGAGAATCTAAAACGAGGTAACTAGATGGGGTGTATTTAGTACATCTGTAGTTAATTTTTACAAAACATCTTAGAAGGTCAGGGTTGTATTCAAGTTTTCCTTATATTGAAGCTCAATGATGCAGAAGAATGAAGACTTAGTCAAACCCACATTTAAAGGGTTGCCACACACTGGAAACCCTTCAAGTTTCCCCACTAGTGAGGTAAGATGGCAATTCACTTATCTTTTAGTACTGGGTTGCAGTAAGGGCTGAAACAAGTGTTTTGTCAGTGTTCTGAGCAAACCTGTACTTTTAGGTTATTACAGCTGACAGCTGCTCAAAATTCTGTCACTAATAATTGTCAGTTCTAAAGATGCCCATTTTAATAATTTGAGGAAAAGTTACATATTAATGCTGAAGTCGTAAGTAATACAGGCCATGTACAGATAGATGCAGAGCTCCCTGCCAAGACTTGTTCCACATCTGCCCCTGAATTATTGTGTGGCAAGAGATAAGTCACTTATAAGGACCATCCTAACTTTCTACTTCCTTCTCCCTAGCAATTTTATTAGCTGTATAGAAGTTAATGGTTAAGAATACCATATAAAATGGACCATGAAGAACTAAGAGGCACTATAAAATTCTGTAAAACAAGACATGATATAAGAAAGAGTCCAGATTTCCTTCCAATATGAAGCTCCTAAATTAAGGTGTATATGAAAAGGAAACCACTTATTTACAAGAATATTTCTTTTCTAAACAGCAGCTACCCAACACTTATCTAAACAAAATAAGATTAAGAATTCCTAGAGACCATAACAAGTATTTTTTTTCAGGAACCACAAGATCCCCAAAGTCTCAATCTTTGCTCAACTGCCTGTAACACTGCAAGAAAAGTTATTTATTATTCGTTTGACATTGTTCAAGTCAAGAAAGCTCTCACATCATCATTACTCGTATCTACACATCCTGAGAGATTTCTCATCATGCATTTGTTAGAGAAAGTGCCTGGAAAGGCGACTGACAAAGGCAAGTAACTGATGAACAGTGTGACCTTCCTAGAAACACACCTACAAGATTCAAAAACAAAGCTCAGGTTAACTGATTTCCACCACATTATTACCAACAAATCTGCCGTATTAAAACTTCCATGTCACCAAGGTTACATAAGGCCTGCATACCAAGTTCATCGTGCAAACTGCTACCGCCTACAGCAGATGCAGTGGCATGTGATGCTTCTAAGTGGACACTCCCATTTCTCACCAGCAAGGAGGCGCTAGCGCCGGGCACAGCTGCCTGGGAAGGGGGGCGGGACTGCACTCTGACCTGGGAGGAGGACTGCTGGCCTTGCTGACCATCTTGAAGGCTACGAGAAAACACGCATTGGGGACACATTACCAGGAAGAAGTGAAAAATAGCCAGAAGTGAAGCAAAACAAGATTTTTCAGTTTAAAGAGGAAAACCTTGAAAGAGTATAGCATTAAGCAACCAATTATCAGGGTTAAAGTAACCCATATGTTCTGAATATTTGGACACTAGTTACAATCTAGAGACACTGTTCCTATCAACTTCTTGGAAGTAGTACTGCCTTCTAGCATCTCCCCAAGTCACTCACAAGTATATTCTTACAAGTCTTAATTTGTGGGCACAAAAGTAATTTTGGTGATTAGTCTACAATTAGGTCTCACCTGAGGCATCACCTACAAACAGTAGTGACCATTACAGTCTACTCACAATAGCTGGGGTCCTTTTTGCTTACCGAGGTTATGACTTGATCAGCTGTTTAACTTGCTGTTTGGGGGTTTTTATTAGCCACAGAGACATCACCTTTCTTGTTATTAATCTGCATTCTAACTAGAAAACACATTTACGCACTGTTAGCAGCCATGTGCTACCACAGGCCTTGTAGATAATTCAAGTTACATGTTTGTATCCAGAATTTTTTTTAACACGTTAAGACTACCAAGTTATTAATTAGCAGAAGTCTTAAGTCTATTTTGAAGTTATTTTGACAGTACAGGAAAAGCATTATTCCTCACCAAAACACAGGTTTTAAAAGTTAACTAGGGCTTCAGAGAAATTTGTACCTTTATAGCCATAAGCAGACAATGCTTGAAAATGTTAATTCTCGTCTTCACAGCCTTGTCAATGAAAACTATTTTATAAAGCTATTTAACAAAGTCAGTTTTTTTAATAGCTTGTTTAATATTAAATATTTAATACTAGACATGGCAAAGTGTCAGAGTACATGATATTTACAGCTGACATCCCAATTTTGCAAGAGCAGTGTTTTCTTTATCCTTCATTTTGTGAACTTAAAGAAATTACATACCGCAGTCATTAGCAGTGAAATTATTATAGACAGGAAGAAGATTTCGTATTTTAAAGACTGTGGAAAATATCTTAAACACTCTCTTTCAAAAAAACTATCTGTATCACCTGTTAACAGGTTTAACACTGTTTAACACTTCACTGTTTACAGTGTGATACTACAGCTGGCAAATGAGGCAACTAAAAAAACAAGATCTTACTAAGAGCTGAGGGGCTGTATCTGATGTACTTGCTTTTAACAATATTTTCTAAAACATCTACTTTTCAGTTCTTTTGTTAGAGCATCACTGGAAAACAAAATATAAGAAGAGGTGTCAGGAAAAGCTCATGCAAAATAATGCAGGCATGCACACAGCTCATAAGGAAAAGAACTGCAACTCAGTATTTATCATATTCTAACATACTTTAATCTGAAATTAAATTCATTGTTTTACTGCTGTACACAAGGCTTTCAGTGAGCTGTGCAGCAACAAAAGCCCTAATGAAGCTCTTGGATGTGCCAGCCTTCATTGTCTCCCTTAAGTATTATCAGTAACACCAAAACAACACTAAACAATACGGCTTTCCCTCCAATAGCAGGTACGTATCAAAAGGTATATACACAGCTGCTCTTTGAGTAGTTACCCATATCTGTTACAATTAAAAAATCCCACCAAAATATGGATGTCAACTGATTTGCATATCTGTACAAAGATGTGTTTATTCTCTGCCTAATTAATAAGAATAAAATTCTGCTTCAGACAGTCACTTACACGCATGCATACACCATTGACTGCATGGGATTTTAATACATACTTATTTTTAAAGTGCCCAAAACACCGTTGACATTTTGGCAGGACAAAAGCAGGGGTAGATGGTGAGTTTATGGTGGGCTTTGGATTTATTTTGGTTTTTAATTACAAGGCAAAGTACTCTTATGTCTAATTTAGCATGAAACCAGCAGAACTTACTAGACCAGGTTTTATTTGTCTATCATTGCCAAAGACACACATATAAAATGCCACTGCCTCTTTTACTAAATATTCCACAGAGGAAGTGAAAAGAAATCGGAATAATGGATTGGAAACTAAAAGAAAAAAAAAAAAAAAAATCAGGTTTAGCTCAACAGGTTCTAGGGAACATCCCCACAACATCCAATTTTATGACAGAGTTAGAAGATTGGAGATTAAAGTTTTGCTGGCAAGTATAAGAAAGAAGTAACACTGGGGCAACTAAATATTAGTAAATCTAATACTCTTATAAGTTTAATATCTGAATCACATGGATTAGCAATATCAGGAACTAGACTGAGGCAGCTCACCAACAGCATATATTTGTGATGCCAGTACTGCTGCAGTGACATTTTGAAAACATCTTGTTGGTAACTTGCTAAAAATATCTCTCTCTTTCTTCACTTATGCAGGATTTTTTAAAAAAAAAAAATCTTTAAGGGTTTCCTTCTCCTAGAAACACAGAGAATTTAACACTAAAATTAAGCTACTCATATAAAGGTTTTTTTTCAAACTATTCATTCTAGAAATTATAACAGTAATAAATATTTTTTCAGATACATTCCACAGTTGATAGCTCAAATGGAATTTTGTCAACAAATCTGATAGCACTTTCGTGTTTGGTTGGACTAAGGCAATTTAACTCCAATCCAAGGAACAGTCATTAAGTATTACAAACAATGCTTTGAGCAAAGTAAGCTCACTAAGAATTAATTCTGAATATGTTCATAATAAAAGTATTTTTGATAATGTGTGTCATTATGATAGAGACAGCAGAGTTGTTTTATGGTTTTTTTTCTTTAGAATGGAACAAGTTTGGGTAACTGGAAGATGCTTAGAGAAAATACAAGTCTAGAATATTCAATCTGTTTTTTCTGCCCTTGAACATCTTGTCTGATTGAAAAGTTACTTCCACCAACTTCAGTTTTCTCATGATCTCTCACTGAAGTTGAGCTTAAGCCATAGGAACCTTAATGACTGAACTAGCATGGGAAAATCAGGCAGCTGTCAACCACAGACTAAAAGAGTCCCTTATTTTCTGTGCTTTATACCTATTTAAGAGAAATAAACACTGACTTCCAACTAATACACAATTAAGGAGCTTTGATTAGTCTGCACAGCCTCCTATGAGGCAATACACAAAACTATACTGCCTCTTTTATAAAACAAAAGGAGGAAAAAATCAGATGCAAGTGAAGGCAACTTAGGTAAAGCAAAAGTGATCTGAGAGAATGCAAAGTTTTATCATCCTTCACTATAAAGTAAATCTCCAACTTAAAGTTGAACAAGCTACATTCAGCAAGATCAAAAGCTTAACAAAAATCCTGCAATTATGTGATTACTGCTACATACTGCACTAGCCACTGAAAACACATCTAACTGGTTTCAGTCTTTGATATGGCAGAAGTCAATCCTCCTGTTAGACTTTTAGGTACCATTCTTACAATCTCCCTGCCTGAGGAAAATTTACAAGGTTAGTCCTTGATTATTTCAGTGGTGCAACAAAGATGGCACAATTTCTCTGCCACCCTCTACTGTAAAGCATGTTCTTTTCATTTGCTCAGTTTCTATAGCTTTTTCTAGTTCAAAAAAATTACACAAATAGTCCCAAAACACAAAAGCAGACTGCTTCTATTATTGAAAGACAGCTTAGCATACAATGGAAGATCATTAAGAATACACAACATATACAAGTATTCCTACCTACTTATCATATAACTGAGGGAAGAATTATTTGGATATATATGGGGGGTTCCTTCTGCTCACCAGATTCTCCAATAATATAGGCAACCCAGAGATTGAAAGATTTAAAAAGCAAGTTTAAAAAATTATTGTGGTTGCTGTTTCTACTATTCAGGTTGATAGATCAAACAAAGCTGCTGGATGTAACAAATCACTTGGCTCAGCATTGTAAGCAAATGGGCCAGTGAAGGTTGGGGACTCCGGGGATACAGGTATACAGTACATTTTTAAACATTGCCAAGACATGTAAACTGCCACATAATTAGATCTAATACTAAGCAATACTGTGCATTCTATTCACTTCATTATTTCTCTTTTGCTGTAAAAAGCTGCAGGATATTATTCAAAGGGGTTTACCTGTATTTTAGATTTGGAGCCTCTGTTTGTATGACAGCTCTTTAGAAGGTTCAGTCATTTTGCTATTATGCTTCTCTCTCACTATCTATAGCTGTGAGAAGTGATCATAGTACAAGGCCCTAATGGTTACTTTCTTAGAGAAAAACAAAATGGGGAGTGGTGAATACTACTTTCTTAGAGAAAAACAAAATGGGGAGTGGTGAATACTATTTTCTTCGGTTTTTCTCCTTGATTGAAACTAAAAATTTATAAAATTTTTGATAAAAAAACCCAAAAACACTGGGTCTAAGTTTGTTAGCATTAGTTAACTTCCATATCGATCTGAAAACACCTATAACATGTTAGACTGGCTACCCTGACCATTTTTTAAATAGTGCCACATATACATGCACAATTCAACAAGCCCACAGTGACATGCAGTGACAGCTCAAGGAAGTTATGGTGGGGAAGAAGTAAAAAGTGCTTTTCTGGCAACACTGGTGGGTGTGGGGAAGTGGTCTGCTGCATGCATGCTAAATATGGTGGAACATTTAGATACCCTACCTGAGGGGTGATCCGATGAGCAATGTAGGAGGGGTAGGGTTACTCCCTGCATTGTGCCGGCGTCGTACTGCCTGACGCCTAAATGTGCTGCGCTCACGACGAAATGTGACAGTCTCCTCGCTGGCTTGTGCTGCTGCATCAAGACAGACTTTAGGTCAAATCAGAACCCATCCTAGTTACGTACACAGTAACTTAAGACTGCTTTCTTCCCTCTGACCCTCCCCAAGTTAATGAACTTGACTTGCAACAACAAATCTAGCTTGTGCCCTGACTGTTCAAATAACCTGTCTTAAGACAGGATCACATCACACAGTTATTAGCAAAAATCTGGGTGGTTGGGAGTTGTTCTTGAATATACAGATTACTTCTTTTTTTACCCCCAGATCCAAATAGCCAGGCTGTAAAAGAAGTTGGATATCCCAAGTCTCTTCTATTTTCACAGGGCAGGAAGACACATGACTGATCTCACCGTTTATCTCATTTAACAAATAATTAAGAAGCCTAAAAGACAACCTAGCAAAGTTGCCATAATCTTCTAAATTTTATAACTTCTGCCAAACAGGTAGGGTGGAGGTTAACCTCATCACGACTCTTTCAGGGAACAAAAGAATCCCTTTTTTTTTCCTCATAAGCAGCAAGGGATACATTTCCTTGTTCTACACTAGTTACAATATAGTTTACAGAAGCAGGGGATTGAGAATAAGTGAGAGAATAACTTCTTTGTAAGGATTGATGGTTTTGCTATTTCAACTCCCCCAAAAAAAGGTTTGGTTCACTTATAAAGCAACATTGTAGAAAACAGTTTGCAGGTACTCAAGGGACTCAAATATTTATCCACATACTATCCCCTAAAATCCACCTGTGCTCCTTAAGCTTCACAGTCGGAACAATTTCAGTTTTGGACTGCTTCATGGTGGGTCTACAATCCAAGAGTCTTTCTCCTGAGCCAAGGAAGCTCCTAGCCAATTTGAATGCAAAGCACTAGAGAGTATAAATGAATAGACCACAGAGAAAATAGGGTTTGCCAGGCAAGTGAAGGAGGAGAAAAAAAAGTTGCCATGAAGTCAACGCAAGAGAAGAATCACAATATTGACAGAGAAGTCACAATTTGGTAGCCAAGTTACTAGTTACTAGAGTGAGAAAACCAAGAATTGTGTCAAACCAAAAAAAAAAAAACCAAACCACACCACCAAGAAAAACCAAAAAGACAAAAAACCAACACAGAGAGCAATGCTTTTTTTGATGGCAGAAAGATCACAGGCACAGTAGCCCATTTTCACTTCAGCACAGTTTAAGTTAAAACATGGCTGTCATTAAGCTTTCAAAATTTACCACCAAATATTCTAATGCTGGCCTACAGGGAGTAGCAACCTACAGCAACCTGCTTCTGCTGTGTATTACTGTCATAGCTCAGGCAATAAAGACTGCAGGGAACAAGAGTCTAAGTCCATCCATGAATCACAAGTTACTAAGAGAATACTATAAATGAAGCTTCAATCTGCAGCTTGCTTTAAAAGCTAAGAAGCTACATAAAGAGATACATTTAACACCAATATTCAAGTTACAAGCATTTCATTACCAAAACACCAAAAGTTAAGGGCATCCTTAATTCAGTCCCTTCTTGTATTTTTAGGAAAACTGTAGGATTTGCTCATTTTCTCCTCATTCCTCCACAAATATTTTACAATTCTAGGCACAAATAGGTTATACTTCAAGTGTATTTTGGCAAGAATTCAATAAATTTCTCTTGTGGTTTAATACACTGCCTAATTTCTTCATGGATTTCTTTACAGCTCTCACACTTGAAGTACAAAGCAAGTAAGACATGCTAAACAAGATAGTATGAATCCTGACACACTAGGTCAAAACTGCCCACTAATTTTGGGTGCCTATTTGTGAAACTCATTTATTCTCCTACACACATCAGCATACAAAAATTCATATTCACAACACAGCTTCCACTGACTTCAGATGCAAAAGCAATTCTGGTAATCAGGCCATAGTTAAGCACCATGAAATAAAGACTAGTCTTAACTGAAATGTAAATATCTGAATTACCATTAAGATGGTAACCATCAGTATTACATCTAAATTACTATTTGCAACTACTTAGCAAAAGCAGCATTCAAGTGCAATTCTTCAAGGCAGCACACTTAACACTGACAACATCTGGCTTTTCTTTTCATGTCCTTTATTCAGCAAACATAACCTTCCTCAATCACTGAAGCCCAGATTATACAAACACATGAAGTCCCTCCTACACAGCTCCACTTCATCACTAAACCAAGTCCACCTCAAGGACTGACAGAGGCAGCGTCCTGTGGGAAAAATACAAACATAAACATGTTTGGAAAAAAAACCCTCATATGTACTTGGGGATTAAATTCAATGCTGCACAGGCAAATAGTTCTGGCATTTTCTAACTTTTTATTATTTCACTTTAACCTTTAAAAGTCAAAGTAGATTTTGATGTAGCTTTCTACCTAAAGTACCAAGAGATTTTTGATTTATCTTTAAACTTTTATTCAATGCACATCTTCTTTATGCGTTCTTCCTGAATGTAGGTGGTGACATCCAGGATCATTAAGCAAGTCTGAAAGTTCTTTTGAAAAGACTGCAGGGCTTTTCAGACCAACAACCTCCAAGTCTGCTAACATTATGCAACATCAAGAAGCTACATGTTGAAATCATGACTAAGAAAGTGAAGGGAAAAAAAAAAAAAAAGCTAGCTGAGCAGAGATGATTAGTTTGAGGTGTGGAAAGCCAAACCAAGCAAAATTTGGGTTTAGTTGTGGTTTTGTTTTGTTTGTTGGGTGGGCTTTGTTTGATTGTTTCTGTGGAGAGCTTTTTGGTGTTGTGGGTTTTTTTAATATCATTTTAAAGAACACACACAATTTAAAAAAATATATACCAGTATGAAAAGTTACCCATGTTAATTTGTATTGTGTTTCTACTTGCTTTTAATAAGAAGGAACAGTGCAACAGCTTGTGAGTTCACTAGTAGAAAGTATGATAAAAGTTCCTAAATTACCCTCTACCATTATCTGAGAGCAGCTTAATCATGCAGGAAATTGCTCTGTTTTAAAATAAATAAGCTTCCTTTAATATTTACAATCCGATACACACAGTTGTCCAATACTGCTACTTACAACAACTTCCTCTAGTCTCCAGAAAGGTAACAACCAACATCTACACTCAAGTACAAAATCTAGATGTAACAGGAAGAGAGAACATAGGTTATGAAATTCCTGCTTACTTAAATTATATCAGTAGAGGAAGATAAGCTTTTCAGCTTACAGTGTGTTTGTTAAAACGTGCTCTATTTTTGTTTTATTCTACACTTCTGTGCTGAAATACTACACTTAATTCATGTCAAAACTTCAATATACATTTCCTCTGCATGTTGTCACACCAATGTGAGTCCCCAACATTATCTGTTCTCAAGAATAGGAAAATCAAGTTTGCAGATCAGGTTTGAAGTTCAAAGTGCATGAGTTTGAAATACAAATCTACATATCACAGGTCAATAAAATAAGAGGTGAAGACCTAACAACAACTTTGTAGCAAACTTAACCCCTCACACACCCATTCCCAACTATAATACATCTAATTTCAAAGAGGAAATAATTTCACCTTTGTATTTGTTAATGAATATGCATTTGCATGCAAGTTGCACTAAAATTAACACTTCTGACTGGGAAAAAAGCCAAATTATCAGTTACTCACTTAAAAATTCATGAGGATATTGTTTTGTCATCAGCCACTTGGAATGATACTAAAGTTTTTGACTTAAACCTCTGTAGTTCCTCAAAATTTTAAACAGAACTGAAAACTCAGTTTTACAATACAACTATATAATGGTTGTATAATGCAACCAGCTTTAAGAAACAAAGTAAAAATATTTTCTTTCAAAGGGGAACATTTATACAAACAAGCCAAAACATTTGCAACATCTCCCTGCACCTATTTACCAACCAAAACTTAGAAGATGGAAGCTGAAGCACAATATGAAAAAGGAGAATTTCCAAATTTTATTGCATCAACGAGTCCATTTCACTTTGTTATGCAAAATGCTAAACCCAGTGCCTTACATAAATTCTGAAATACAGATAAATTCTTCACAAGAAGATTCCTGGAAAGACACGGTATGGAGGTAATACAGCAGAGAAGTATCCATGTGGAAAACCATAAAGTTCTTTGAATAAAAATTGCAAACACCAGTCTAACTGGAAAGCAAGCAACAACAACAACCACCAAAAAAAAAAAAAAAAACCCAAACGAAAACAACAACACCAAAAAATCCTCACCACCGCACACCACAATGGAAACCATGTCCCTCACTCTTCTCAAGAAAGAAGAAAAACAAGGAAAAAACAAACAAAACATCCCTTCCCCCGTCACTTGATGCCTAAATGGTTTTGAACATTAGTCAGGTTAAGCACGGTTAGAGATGTACATGGAACCAAGCAATGCTTGGACATGCCATTTCTCTCCCTGTCAAATCAGAAACTGTGATCTAATTATTTTCAATCACTTTAATTGAAAGCCTACTGTCATGGTTGACACCTACTGTCATGACACCTACATATTCTCAGCAGGAGCTGAACTGAAGAGTTTATGGTTGATGCACTCACATAAGCAATGAAATCTGTCTTCTAAAACAGAACGTACTTTGCCAAACTACACAGCTGAAATTTTGTTGTTTCATATTGAGTATCTACATCTCATTTGTTTTCAAAACCTGAGAAAAGACACCCTTCACATGCATGTATGGGTTAACACAACCACTTTGCCCTAACACTGTTTTAAAAACCATACTTGTCAGATACCCAAGTAGAAAGGAATCTGTGCAGTCTGTATCTTCACTATGCAGTTGTTAATCACATTGTTATTATGCACCATAATCAAACCTACAATTGGAGGGATTTCTTATACTTTGTGGATGGAACATCAAAGTATTGGCTTAGAGTATTATAACTTACTATGAATGTCTAATGAAAAATATCACTAATGAATATTTCTGAAGAACAGAGATGTGGGCAGCAAGGAAGAAACAATGAAGAACAGAGGGACATCTCCAAGATACAAACTTTTGCTAGAAAAATAGGGTAGAAGAAAACACACAGTTTAGGAAGGAAAGCCCAAGACTTCAGTGTTGTGGCTGTATTTATGTGGAGGAAAAAAAAACAAAAACAACAACAACAACAAAAAAACCCAACAAAAAAAACCACACAAAAAACCAAACAAACAAAAAAAAACCAAAACAAAACCAAACCAAAACAAAATAAAAAAAAAAACACACCAAGTACTATACTAGAGATATTTACAATTATGTCAGAAAAACCACTGCAACAATCTGAAAAGCAAAGCAGTGCCAAGGAGGGAACAAGCAGGACAATAAAACCACTTGATTTGAATTCTGCCAAGCATTCTTACGGACCAGCTTGATAGTCAAATTTTTATACTAATGCCAAAGATAAAACTGGAAGTTTAAGTTATTCTACTTCACTGTACTTCCCACTTGAATTATTCTGCTTTTAAAAACTAGGCACACAGACATCTTGAATCTAATACGTCAATTGACTTCAGGTCAAAGAACTAAAGCTACATCTCATTTGATCCCCTGCCCAATACAGTCCCTATATCCTGGGATTTGGTTATCAATAGCTAGTATTATGCTTATGTAGCAGACAAATGTTCATAGTCTACATTAATCTTTCTGAAAGTTAATTCTGACTTTGGATTTAGATTTATTCACCTTAAGGAAAAGATGCTGTAAACCCTTAGAACGCAGTCCTTCCAGCATATATGGCATACTATATTAGTGCATCACACACAGAAAGTCATGTTTGCATTGCATGGCCTTAACTATAACACCAAAGGTTAATTAGTAGCCAACTTTGATACATCCTGAAGTTACATATCATAGCTACATTTAGCAACATCTTGAGTTCTTCCATCACAGTTCATAGAGCTCTTAAAACCTTCTTGGCTGTATGCGTAAGAGTAAACCCAGGTACACCAAAAAAGCAGCATGAAAAAAGTGGCTTATAAACCTAAGTTAGTAGATGGAGATTCATCCTTACCTAGTATCAAGAATTCCTATTCAACTCCTGTTTGAGATGAATACTTAGCAAATTTATGAACAGCACATGTCAACAAAATTGAATCACTCTTTCCAAATCAAGTAAAAGGCATCTAATGAAAGTTTATATATTATCCATAAATACCAGAAAGAGGACAAAGCAGACAAGATGGAGTCCCCACAAAATATACTAAAGTTTTGCTTTACTAGGGAGTGATTAACAATTAGCAGATGCAAGATTAATTCCAAGTGTTATTTTATTGTTAAATTCCAAAACTGTGGAACTCCACTGTAGCCTCATACATCATTCCTAAAACTGTCTACATCTTTAAGTGTTGAATGGCAACAATCTCACCTCTGAGATAACGAGATATCCAAGATCATACGTAATTCTGTAAAACTCAACCTTTACACACAAAAGCAATACAACATAATGTTTTCAAAATCAGATATTGGTCATGCTTAAACAAAAATCCAGGTACATTATGACACTGCTAGTTAATACCTAAAAAAAAAACAATAAAGTAATGGAATACAATCTTTTTGTTCCAATAAAGAACCTCATATAGAAGAGAGCCCTTTCTACTTGCCTGACCTGCTTGACTGGATCCAGCTACAGAAGTGGTCCTGCTGAACACATGAATAGAGATAGCTAACATACACACAAGCAATACAGTAACTTCACGCATTTCTCAGTTTTATTTCTAAACTCTGATTTCTCATGCAAAACTGGTTTAGTAGTTCGACTGTGAACTGGAAGACTCACAGAAAACAGAGCAGAAGCTTCATCTTCTCTAACTATATTAATTCTACCTGCAGCACCTGGAGTACTGTGTCCAGCTCTGGGCCCCTCAGTTCAGGAAGGATATTGAGGTGCTGGAGCAGGTCCAGAGGAGAGCAACCAGGCTTGAACACAAGCCCTGTGAGGAGAGGCTGAGGGAGCTGGGGTTGTTTAGCCTGAAGAAGAGAAGGCTCAGGGGAGACCTCATCACTCTCTACAGCTACCTAAAAGGAGGTTGTAGCCAGGTGGGGGTTGGTCTCTTCTCCCAGACAACCAGCAGTAGGACAAGAGCGCATGGTCTTAAACTCTGCCAGGGGAGGTTTAGGTTAGGTATTAGGAAGCAATTCTTTACAGAGAGGGTAATCAGGCATTGGAATGGGCTGCCCGGGGAAGTGGTGGATTCTCTGTCCCTGGAGGTTTTTAAGATGAGACTGGATGTGGCACTTAATGCCACAGTCTAGTAACCGCGGCGGTGTTGGATCAAGGGTTGGACTTGATGATCTCAGAGGTCCTTTCCACACGTCAGATTCTGCGAAAACATATCAAACTAAAGCCATAAGAAGCATGGAACAGCTCTACAACATAGGCAAAATAAGTCATAATTGCAGACCATGTGCCACACAAGCACAGTAGGAAAAAAGTAATATATTAGTAACAGCTGACATGACCATTGACTGAATAGCAGAGAACAGAATTGCGCTTTTCATTTTAGACAGGATATTGTGCAATTACAGGCAGATACACTAAGCATATATGTACAAATACACACAGACTGAAAAGATGAACAGGTTTCCATATGCCATAAAAAATGCTAAACTAACCCAAATTCACAAAACCCTATTTTGCCTGCCTGTAGAGACGTACTGCAGACCACAAAGCACACAGAAGAACAGTATGAGCTGTTACTTCAATATTGCTATGCAATGTACAGGAGGAAAAATGCATTACATTATATGCAGTTTTATTTACAAAAGGGTATGTATGCATCTCAAAACCTAAAGTAAATAAACCTTGAATTACAGCAAGCACCAAATTAAAGGGGGCATCTTTTACAGTTAATACAGAACTGGGGAGAACACTTAACTTTTCAGGTCAACTCAAGTTTTACAAAATGTCACTGTCATTATGTTGGTTCTTTAAACCATTACAAACAGCAATCCAGAAATAGCACACATTTGACAGAAACCAGGCACAGGACAGTGCAAAGGTGGTATTTCCAAAATATCACTAGATACCCAGGAAAACTTTCAGACCTCTAAGCAACTTCATGACTCATCAATTCACTAGCTACTTTTAGAGTCTGAGTAGTTAACAAGGATAATTATTGTAAGGCATCTTCCTTTTTTGTTATATATATCCGCCACATATATTTAATTTTAGGATTTTCACATACCATTTCTCTGCATTTTAATGAATTGCGATTTCTATTCAAATGCACACACTGTCTCATAGCAAGTCATTCAGCACTTCCTGACATAACAACAAAGAAATGGAACTGCTAAGTTGCATCTGCAGAAGTGAAATACGTACAAGTTTGCATAGCATCCTTCTTAGCAGAAGATTAGTAAAAGCCATATCCATTATAAAACACATTTTAGCATTCACACAAACAGGAATGAACTTTCAGTTTACTTTCTAAAGACTGAAAGATAAAATTAAGTTCTAATTACTGATTTAAGTCAAATTAAAAAACCGGAATGAAGCTGCTGACTGAAAAACAGAAGGTGGTATTAGTATCAGTCTTTTGGTTATCTAGGGTGTATTTGTTAATTATTTGTTTCAGAAAGTTATCAAAAGCAATCACAGACAACTAAAAGTATTTATATAAAATTATAAAATAATCCTTTCATCAGAAGGTTGGACCAGATTACTTCTGTAAGTCACATCTAACCAATATCGCCTAATCTTATGAAAATCTGAACCAAGTTTATTCTATAATTCACTTGCTACAAGTAAATAAAATAACTTTTTAATTTTCTCAAATAATTGCTACACATATATACAAACATGATATGTTTTTATATATTACACATGTATGTTAAGAAACCCCCTAAAGGTGAAGATAACTCAATAGTGAGAAATACTGGCTATAAAGCAACTTCAATTCTAAAAAGTTATAGCATTTTCTCTCATTACTATTAGTCACAGGCAAGCCTGAAGAAGCAAGCCACAATTAAACATGCAGTCAGGTGTTACAAAACCTGTAATATAAGCTATAAATTTGGGGGG